>JAODKM010000118.1:4210459-4222174 GCA_026780845.1 Petrocephalus sullivani | reverse complement strand
GGTGATATGGCCGACTCGTACCTTCAGTGGCCATAAAACTAGGAATGTCGGAGTGTCTATGGGTGTGTGATCCTACATGGGTAACAATATATCTTATAAGACACTGAACTATTAGATAGATCTGCCATCCTGTGCAAGTGAAAGAATGTGAAGCAATTTATAAAACTGAAACGTGGATTCCTTTCCAAGTTGGTACATAAAACGTACGCAGCAAGGCTGCCAATTGACACTAAACTTTTGAACTGATGGTCATTCAAAGTGTTAAATTTCAATCAGAGGAAGGTACACTGAATAGATTGAAAAAGTCTGACATCTGCATTTATTGACCTTTGAAAACACTGATAGCTGCAACACAAAAACAAGGAGATATAATGTGAAACTCAATATGTGATCAATGCAGTTCCAAGCACATTATCTGATGTCAGTTCACCTTTTAATACACTGCTCCTAGCAATCTGGAACTTCCTCAGGTCCATCTTCTACCCGTATTTATCCTTCATTTCTTCACCTTAGAAAATCCCCAACTTGTGAATTTAGGAGAATTTATTAATGCATTAATTAATTAAGGTATTAAAATGGGGGGGTGGTTTGGTGGGATGCACTACTGCCTGATGATTGCAGGTTTGGGGTTTGAATCCTGCCCTTAGTGTGTGGGGGTCTGCATGCCCTTCCTGTATGGTATGGGTTTCCTCATGTCATGCTAGCACGTACAGTAAGGTTAGATGGTGTATGTGGCTTTCAGTGGACTTGCATCCGGTTGTCAGGGCTCATGTCTAGTTCCAGCTGAGTTGTTCAACAAGACCAGTAGTCTTTGCCAGTTTCTTAAGTGCACCTGCTGAGCATTTCCTGTGCAATTAGGTAAGTGCTGGTTGTTTATTCCTGCTCTTTGTGAGGGTTTATGACTTCGCTCTGTACCTAGCATTTCTCGCTGTCATTTTATTGCCATTTGTGTTCTGACCTTCTGCCCGTCTTCTAACCTTTCCATCTGAATTCTGATTCAGGTATTGTTCTACCCTGTTCTGGCTTTCTGACTAAATGCCTGCTGACAGCATTGAGTTTTGGATTCTGTTTTGGCTTTGGTGAATAGACCACTCTGCACGTGGACCTCGGCCTGATTCACCACACCCAGCTAGGATCGACTACTCCACTCCACCCTGTACTGCCTGAACTAGGCTCCGGGCTCCCTGACGGCCCTGGCCAGCATAAGCGGCCACAAGATGGATGGATGGTATCACAATGAGAATGAACATGAACCAATGTGGCAAGTCCATCCATCTTCCAGCCACTTATTCGCACAGGGTCACAATTTGCCAGGAGCCTATTCCAGGAAGCCCAGGGCAGGAGAACAGCCTGGGTGGGATGCCAGTCAAAGGAGCAAGAGGTGTTGCTGTACTGTAGATGCTTTATATTTTTCTGAATAAAGAATAAAAAAATAAAACACAAGTGTGAAAGGGTGGCCATCTTGATAGTGGAAGTATGGTAACCAGCATGTTACATCAATTTAATTCACCTCAACCTTGCTTCATGTTTCCATAATAAACATCTCTGTCTATCCTCGATCAGTAGTCACCTGGCCACCGTTTTCCCATTCCCTTATTTCTGTAAATGTTTTGTCCCTTAGATCCCATCCTATTTTCTTGCACTGGTCCCATTACTGTAAGCTTGGTATCCCAAATGAAACCAATTCCCATGCTTATCCCCATGCAAGCGGTCCTTTATTCCGTGTGTCGTGGATATATACAATGCATTGTTGCTATACCCATACACCACCTTGGGATTTAAGTATAATTTATCTTCACAGAGCTTATCTTCTATAGATTCCCTTTTGATAATCAATAAATGAAATATGTAGGGCGGCATGGTGGTGCGGTGGTTAGTTGCTTTACACCTCTGGGACCGGGGTTCGAATCTCACCCCGCTCGCATGTTTGTGGAGTTTGGATTTAGGTAAGTTTACGTCCATCAGTTTCCCTTAACATATGACCATATATGTGGACGTGTTAGTGAGTGTCCTGCAAAGGGCATCCTTTGAGGGTACTGGCCACCTTACATCCCCCTATCTCTGAGGATATGCTCTGGATTGCTGTGATCTTGATCCATCCATTATGCACTTATATGCTCCATGTATGCACTTATCCTGGTCAGGATCGCACAGGGTCTGGAGCCTATCCCTGGCAACACAAGGCGTAAGGCATACCCTGGTTGCCATACCAGAGGGCACATGCACTCAGTCATACACTATGGCCAATTTCGAGACTATTATGTACCCACACATTACCTGGCAGTATTTGTTTTCTTTTTTACTTCATTTTTCTTTCCATTAGTACTGTTTACAGGGTTTCCATGTTGTGGAATTGACAAATACGTACAAATACGTATGCTGTTTGGACCAATCCCAACATTTCCTGCTCCTGATTTCTACTCCACTCCGTCTATTAGGCTTGTGCGGATTTTGCAGGTGATAATTTAATCCCTAAGCTTGGGAGATAGATAGTACATGTACACACCTACACTATCCTATTAGACTCATTTTGTCTAAACACACCAGCTTAGTGGGACAGTGCCAACCCATGTATTTTAAGGTAGACTTAGCTTAGTGTTGTCCATTTGCTGGATCTCTTAGTGTAGGGAAAATGTGAAAATGCTTTATGTTTTTTTTTTTTTCTTTAGCACCTTCGATGCTCCCTTCCTTAATGGGGAAACTATTAGAGATGCGCCGATCCGATATTCTGTATCGGTATCGGTCTGATCTTGACCATAATTTTGAAATCAGGAAGGAATAAAAAATGTAATTCGATTAATTAAGTCAGATTTGATTAATACTGTTGGGGAAATTGTCTTCTTCCCCCCAATATTGCTCTCTGTGCATCCTGGTAGATAGGGGTTACGGGACGTGCTCAAGGCTGGACTTGAACCGGCAACCTTCTAATTACAGGCATAGTGTGCTGAGCCGCACTCTGCCCCCATGTTCAGACTCAGAATTCTGATTACTGTTGAAATTCTAACCTAATATCTCAAAATTCTGACTTACCAAGAAGGAATTCTGACCTTTTTTAGCAGTAAAACAGTATGGCACTGGTGCTGCCTTCATTGCTTTGATTTGAGTTATTCAGTTATTGTGATGTCAGTGTTTGCCTCAGACTTCTAGTAGCTTTTAAGATTATAAAACAGATTTGCTAACAAAACAAGATAACAAAAGCCAATAATGGAATAACTACCATTAATGTAATAACTGCCAATAGTATGATAATTTTCAGTTTTTGTGTAATAAAAGTCTACAATGTATTGATGTGATATGTTTTTGCTTCAGGAATGTTAGTATAGTATTGGTAAGTTATTACTTTATCGGCATGTATTACATTACATTTATTACATTATTATTCAATAATGTTATAACTACCATTAATGTAATAACTGCCAATAACATAATAATTTTCCATTTTTGTGGAATCTATAATGAAATAATGTGATGTGTTTTTGATTCATAAATGTTAGTTAGTAAACCTCACAATTCTTACTTTAATGCTTCTTTTCTAACAACCAGCATTAAGTAAGGGTCAATTCTAGATTTTTTAAGTATTTATTTTATGTTGCATTGTTTTAAATTGCAGTTCCTGTGTTTTTCCAAACCAAAGACGTTTTTGAACTTTTTAAAATTGCACTTTGATTCAAAACAAAGATTTTGCTACTGGAAGTAAAAGATGCAATTTACATGAAACTGTGCTGAATCCAAATCTGCAATCAGAATTGTCCTAGCACGTCCAGATATTATGTTATAGGCATATTATTCTTTTGCGATAAGTCTGTATTTTGATGCACAGTAATAACAGTTGTTTCGGTCACATGTATGCATACTATTGCCTCGTTTGAAATACTTGTTTCCTGGTTGCATTTCCTGGTTGCATTCATGCTCCTGCATCTGCATGTGCGCACGCTCCTAAAGGGCACACAACATGGCGTGTGATTCGGGCCAGCGCCATGCGACTCACGCGTGGCTCGTGTGTGCGGCTTAGTGTTGTGTGCTGTCACAGTGGGTGTAGGCATGTTGATGAGCTGATGTCAGCTAAATTCGAGTCGAGACCCACCACAGGCACTTCTATTGTATACGGTTTTCTTGTATATATGATGTATGATATTAAACGGCACATGAGTAGGCGTAGCTGTGTAAACCATGCTGACAATTTTTGTTACATCTGTGACACGCCGTGTGATCAGCGCAAGAACATGACCTTTGTGCTAGTTGCAAATTTTTCTTGGTAACCAGTGAGCTGAAAATGCTGAACTCGTAAATAACATGCTCACAGCATACCAGCGACTTGGCTGCCGGATGTCACTTAAAATTAATTTCTTACATTCTCATCTGGATTTTTTTCCTATGAATTTGGGTGATGTAAGTGACGACCATGGGGATATGTTCCACCAAGATATTTCTGTGACGGAAACAAGATATCAGGGCGGCTGTAACCCAAACATGATGGGCGACTACTGTTGGTTTCTGCAGCGGGTGACAGCGGACACTCACAAGCGCAAAAGGAAGTGTCTAAAGCACTTTTGAACAGAATGTTATGTCTTGATTTAAGTCTCAGGTGATTTTTTTTTTTGTTTTTACTATTGTGTCGCAACATCACACTGTTGTAAGGCAAACTTTCCTTATGTATGGTATTTCTACAACAAAAAGTAATTTTTGGTCCTGCATGCATAACTTAAGATACTGATGTGACAGGCAAAATTCATTTTCACATTTCAGTTCAGTGCACTGGAATTAATGTAGAATATATAGATTAGACAAAGTAACAGAACAGAAATTTTTTTTTGTGATTCAGTGTTATTAATGTTTCTTTAAATACTAAGCTTTTATGTTTTATTTTTATATACAGTTGCACAAGATTTTTTGGGTGGTGCTGATCCGTCTAATGCAGCAAATACTGAGGACATTTAAATAAACAAGAAGCAGAGTTACTAAACCACGTTCTCTGTGCAATGTTTTCTCCTTGTTATGTCACACTTATGATTCTTGTATCTGTGTTAAGGTATTTTAAAGCATTATTTATTGTTTTCTGTTTTAAAAAAGACTCAGAGACTGTATTGGATTTGTATCGGCAGATATCCAAATTTACAATATTGGTATCGGTATTGGACATCAAAAAGTGGTATCGTGCCATGTCTAGAAACTACCAATCTTGGACTGTTGGAACACATTATTACATTGCATCTACTGTATTTATGCAATTGTAAATATATATTTAAGCATCAACATAATAGAACCTTATCAGGCTGTGTTATGGTTACTGAGCTCTGGTTCCCTCTTGTACAACATGTTTATGTCACTTGACCTAAACCAGGGGTCATAAACGAGACATTGCGTATCTAACTGCAGGTCTAACTACATGGATTACCGGAGGAGACTGGAGTACCTGAAGGATACCCATGAGAACATGCAAATTCCACAAAGGGAGAGTAGTGGTGGGATTTAAATCCCCAACCCTAGAAGTGTGAGGCTGCATTGTGCACTGCTGAGCGACCAGTCCTTTAACAGAAAAAAAACTCACCTTTTCATTTTTAAGGGTGTTAAACAATGTCCTTTTGAACCATATATTCTCCTGGCAAGTTTCTGAACATTAGTTGTCAAGATTATGGCGAGAAAAACACCATTTACAAACAAGAAGATGTTATCTTCAGACCTACAACAAACAGTTTCTAGATTTATAAAAGAAATCTAGAGAGAGTTTTTGCAATGAAAGCATTACTTTTATGTGCCTGGCTCCCAGTACCTTTGACAACAAGGACATTTTATACTCTTGGAAAATGCTGGCTATCCCACAAGTTGAAAACTTTTGTCAGATCATCCATTTTTTAGCAGACCATTTCTCACTATAGAGCTATTTTTGCATCACAGAGGTAATATAAGGTTTACAATATTATTCACACAAAGTTTGATAGTTGCAAGTCTAGTGTAGGTAGAAATACAATAGCCTGTATTTAACAAATGCTTAGGTTTAACAAATGACCTCCTTCGACCCAATGACACTGACTATGAGAAATTACACTGCCATGTTTGGTAGGAACCCATCACAGAATGATTCCTTTCACTGATGATTTGGTTAGTCAGTCAACTCAGTCGCTTTTATGATATATGGCCTGTAGCGTTTTATAATAGCGATGATTTTTCCACATCCTTGCTCCATAAAACCTCTTGTCTTTTTCTGCGCTGCAGTGTATTTATCTACATTGATCGGCTATGACAGGCATTTATATATAAATGCAAACTAACCCTGTCATCACAGATAGCAACCATTTCACCTCATAATGACAGGATTTTTTCCCCGAGCAATTCGCCCACTTTTGAAGGTATTGTTATCCTAGTCTATTTTAATTTAATTTTTTATTCAAATACCTGAGACTTTAGATCACGGTGCTTTATATGTCTAGCTCAAGAGGACGGGGAGTAATTTTCATTTATCCTTACACCGGGAAACTTTTTTTTCCCTTTCATGTTTTGAATCTTTCTCGATAATCTATGTAAAAGCCACAGGACTAGCAGCTACTGCTCTACTTACCATCGTAAGATGCATTTATATACAGTATATACAGTGTGGCAGGGTGCAAATACAAAAAAAAATTTGACAAATACACAGACAAGATTTCCAAAAGGTAGACAAATGATGAGAATGGGACACATTAAAGAATAACAGGAATGACAAGTGCTAAACATTTCCGAGTAGCCTTTTGTACCCTAGATGGAATGGAGTCAAACTCGTATTAGTGTTTCCTGCCACAGAGAGAAGTTACACTGTCCATGTAAGACCTAGGTGCCCTTGTTCCAAACGTTTTGTTTCGGTCAGAAAAGCAAACACCTCTGATGTCTTCTTCAGTGTGCGAGTATTTTGAAAACCTTGAGGAACAGATGAGGGGCAATGGTTTTTAGTCCATTTTACCAAAATGCATTTTCGACCAGTAAATAATGACCATCGGGCTAAGAAGACATTATAACTTGCAGCATCAGATAGTTAATCTCTGGTCGAAGAACAAGAGATCTTAATTAATAGTAGAACCAGAGATATGTTCTGATTCTTTTTTGAGAGTATGATATGATGATATAACTGCATTGAACCAAAACACGTTACTGTGTTCCAAGACCACACTTCAATTTCATTATATCATAATGAAACCTAAACTTAAATGCAAATCAGCTACATGTCTAGTAATTAATTTCCAAGACCTGTTCCCTGCTTTCTTTATTCTCTGCTGACCCTGATGTCTGTTTCATTCCTCTCTTCCATCTCTGTTAAGTCCATCTCCACTCCCATGCCCAAATAAAGCCCCTATTCCCTTTTTCCATCACTGTGTCTTGTGGTTCTACTTGCTGACTCCTTTGAGCTGGATTTAGTATTTAGACTCCATTGACAGGAGTGGCACAGTGATTCATCAGTGCCTAGCACTGTTGCTCACATCTTCAGCATTGGGGGCTTGCCTGTGAAGGTTTCCCCCATCTCACACACGTTTTCCTGCTGCAAGGCTAACTGCTGTCTCTAAATTATATTTACTTATTTAGCAGGTGCTCCTATCCAAAACAACACACAAGCTGGGTCAGCTTGTCCCTGCAGCAATTTGAGATAAGGGCCCAACAGTGAAACCATTCGTTTTATCGAAGGCCACACATAGCCCCCATATTTAGCCAAATTACCCATAGTGTATGACTGATTGAGTGTGTGTGTGTGGGTGGGCGTTATGTATATATTACATTTTGAAGACCAAATATCCCCATAATGTGGTAAAACCCTGTTATTTTGACATTGTAGGGACCATTTTTTTCAGTCCCTACAAGGAGAAACTTAATTGAATGCAGTCAAAAAAGTAAAAATGCCAAAAATCTTGTATTTTGCTTCGTTACTTATGGTTAAGGTTAGGGCTAGGTAGGGGTTAACATTTTTGGAGTTTGTGTTAAGAACTTATGGGAACCTCAGTTTTGTAAAAAAAAAAATCTGTGAGTGGAAAAAAAATTCTAAATATGCTGTCTTGTATTTTACTCATGCTTTAGTTTAGGGTACATAGATTCCAAATCTGTGTGTGTGTGTGTGCGTGTATGTGTGTGTCCTGTAATGAACTGGCATCCAGTCTAGGATGTATGCTGTTTACCCTGATGTGCCCTGTGCTGCCTGGGACAGGCTCCAGGACACCCTGCTGGATAAGTGATGAAAGAACATGTAATACAGATATTTAACTTTGCACTGGCAAACTAATTCATCGTCTCTACATTTGGCTTCATTTTTCTGACATAATATTAATGGACGTTCTTAAAAATATATCATTTGACTATTTAATTTTCAAAATGACCCTGGTGTTGCTACAGCATAGCCCACAGCAATGATGATCACGCTACATGGTCCACAGCATTTCCCGTTGGTGTATGTTGGGTGGAGCAGTGGAAATGAGCGAAAAGTAGGCTCTGGTTCTGGTCCAAGAATGCCAGAAAGTCCACAGCGTACACAGAAGACCACTATAATAATAGAGTAATTCTGTCAGTTGCCCGTGGCTAAGCAGTTCGAAAACGGAAAGAAGGCCTTTTAACGGATCAATGCATATGTAATGTGCGGCTAGTTCCATTTACATAACTACCTTTATGAAATTACCCGCTAACAGTACACCCATTCCTCCTGCGATAAAACATGCACTCACTGCCCTTATGTTTCCATCTTACTGAGTTTTGTGGCACAGCTTTAAAACAGAATCATACAGCGTAAATGAGTGCTGGACCATGCAAAAAGCATAGCGGTGAGTCAAGTCGAGGCTGGCGTATCAGCTCTGACAGCTATTAAACAACAGGCGACAGAGATTAGTGGGGTCAGTGTGAAATATGATTAAAGCGAAGCTTTTGTACTCGGCTTTGATTTAAAGGTGCATGCAACAAACAATCCATCTTCAGGACATTCGCTCATAGACACACTCGGTAAGCTACTTTTGGAAAAACACGTGAACAAAACTGCACAATAAGGAAAATCCGGAAAAAGCGTGTATGCAAAACAAATAAGATTGAGTGTGGTTTATACCCTAATCATTACACCAAAGAGAAGTTAATTTAACACCACTCTAATGTGTTGTAAAAGGGAACGTCTTGGATAACACCATTATCCGTGATCAATGAATAAATTCAGTATCCAGTGTCACGTCCTGCCCGTCCCATCTGCCCGATCCTCCTGGTTTCCCCCTGGCATGACCCTAACAAGCCACACCTGGTGCTCATTTGTCTTGCCACTCCTTCCTGCCCTTATGTTAACCACTCCCAGCTGCCTCCTGTTTGCTCCCTTGTTGGATGTCTATATAAGTGCTTCCCAGTTTATATTCCCCAAATCAATCATCAACATCGTTACCCAGTGCAGTTTATGCTTTGTTTTTCTCTGCTTACCCCATTTGAAGCCTTTGTTGTCTTCAGTTTGGTTCCAGCCCGGTATGAGACTCAAATAAATAGCTGGGTATATACCAGTAGAAATTTAATTTCATTTTTTTTAAATAAGTTGTTTAAAATTAAATCGCATGTTCAGAAGGTGTTAATAAATGGATTAATGACTGGCTTCCTCTGCAAACTGTAGTGCAACAGAGTTTTAGAAACAAAAGACCTGACCAGACTGATCACTGACTGAGCTCACTTACATTTTAAAATGAATCTGTTTTTGTATTTGAAGTACTTGAAGTATTTTTGAGACATATGCCCATAAAGCATTTTATTTCATTCACATCAAATATCTAATACTGTGTCACGTTTGCGGCGGGAGGAACGACCCATAATGGCAGGCTGCGGGGTTAAGCCCTTCACAAGGGCGTTTATTAGCAAAAACAGGACAAGGAACAGAGCAAGCGTGAGCGCAAGCATTAACATGCATAGACAATACCGGACAAGGGAGACAGGACTGGGGCAGACTAAATACTAGGTAACGCAGATTATCGAACACGAAACAGCTGAGGACAGGCGGATTGGCACGAGGGGAACGAGGGGGCATGGCACACGGGAGGATCGGACAGGCAGGGCATGACATACTGAGCCAATCTGATATAAATACAAAAATAAAACTTGCTCATCACAAATTCACAAAAATCTTAGAGCAAATCTATATTATTCCATTATAAGCCTAGAATTAGCCTACAAGCTATTTACATGGTAATAAAACTGTTACATACATGTTAATGAGTGTGCAGACTTGTTTCAAATTTAAAATCTCTCACCAGCCAGCAGATCAAAGTTGGCAATTCTGGTAACGGGTTACCTTCAGTTCCTTTGCTTTTCTCTTGCTGTCCAAAGATGTAAAGTAGATTAATTTAAATGGCCCATAGTGTGTGATTGTGTGCTTGGTGTGTGCCCTGCGATGGCCTGGCTTGTACCCTTCTCATGTGCTTCATATTCCCATTTTTAGTGTCATCTTGGAAAATATATTGGAATATATATATATAGCCTCCAGTGTTAATTCAGGCTTGTAGTTGACAGCTGACATTAGGGAATATGTGTGAGTCTGTCAAGGTGAGCAGTTTTCACCGTAAAACTGCATGATATGTGATGTTAAACGTCCATTATTCATGTTTACTATGAGATGTGTGGCATGGGGTATTGACCTGGCATGTGACATATGAGGATTTCATAGCAGTAAGCATCTTTGTATTCTCTTGACTTTCATCACTTGTCATGAGTGCCAAACTTTTAATTATATTCAAAACTTGCTTCTCTAAAGCATGAAATTCACTTTTCACCCTACAATCAAAGTTTTATCAAAATTGAATCCTGATATCAGATAAGACCTTTCAATGAATTCCTTAGCTGTCTCTCTTCAGTTAGGTCCTTTGCCAGTTATTCTGCTTTCATGAATGTATGTGTATGCGTTTGCTGGACTTAAGGTCCTACAAACTGGTTTGCTGTCTCACTTCTTTAGCAATATCACTTATGTTACTCTAAACATACCTGCTATAAAGCAGACAATTATTCTTTTTAATGTAAACATTTTGGAAAGCTATTGATTATGATAGTGAACCTGCACATTTTGTTGTGCTTTCAGCCAACTCTGGGGCTGACCTGAAAATTTAACCAACGATCGCTTTCTGTGTTTGAAGGGGTCGGATATATTCGTGTTTTCCCCTATGGATTGGAAGAGTTTTTTTTTATTATTATTTACACAAACAGGCACTCTTACAAACCAGAATGAATCGTGGTGTTACCAGCCTAGAAGAACGGTCAATTATCTACCTTATCTTTAGGGTACTATTTCTAGGGTCATTCTGCATTTAACCTCACCCAGTGTCAAGATAAGAGAGGTTCCCCTTCTCCATTCTGCTCTGCCAAGCGATTGACCCCGAGCTTACGGAGCACACACTCTTACTCACTGCCACCGGTGGGAGATGGACACACAGAGCCCAGGTGGGAGAGCTGTTCATCAGTCTCTGAGTCTGACGTCCAGCATCTGTTCCAAACCCTCTGTCAGATAACAATAGAGAGCGACTGATTGAGACAAGAGTGCCATTATCCTGATCCACAGACATGGACCTCACTGCTCAGGTAATAACTGCTCTCTGACACAACACGCACTCTATCCTCCTCCCCCCACCCCTTACCCCCCTCCGGCTGGATCATGGATGTTGCCTCCGAGAGGGCGGGGGGGCCGTCCGCGGGGGGGGGGAGGGGGCCGGCGCACCGCAACGCGCGGCACCGGCGCACACGGCGCTGAGGCGGGGGGTG
>JAODKM010000118.1:4185958-4202205 GCA_026780845.1 Petrocephalus sullivani | reverse complement strand
AAAAAAAAAGAGGCGGACTGATAGAAAAAAGGTGCCCTTCACCCCACCCCCAAAAACGGCCCCCCCCCCCCAGGTTTAAAAACCCCCCTGAACCAACCCCCCCCCCCCCCCCCCATTTCTTTTTAAATTGCAGTGCTTTTACACAGGTGTGGGTGAAGTCAATTTACCAGTCAAAATTACCTTACAGACATAAAAATGGTTTTTACTGACTGGACTTAAAAGCACTGGGCTAAATTCACCCTGAATGGTTAAATGACTGATGGCAGGTATCATCCAGAATGGCTTAAAACTTTTGTTTTCGTTCCCCAGTTTATATAGAATGATTCACAGAGTACATTACACGTTGATTTATCAGGAATTATCTGGAAGGCCGGCACCATAACCTACTGTAATTCCAGCTCCTGATTATTATGTAGAGGTCTCGCAGCGCAATTTCACAAAATGCAAGTTGAAGTGGCATTTAGCACTTCTGTGAAAAATTATCCAAGGCCTCAAAGGCCTTTAAGTGAACATGACAATAGTTTTCTGACATACGAAGCATATATGCTGTGATTTTTGACACCTATAGTCTATTTCCATCCTTTTACAGTAAATGTGTAGGAACCGATAAATGATACCTGTGTTGGAGACCATTTACACTTTTTATTTAACAGTGAGTGAGCTGCAAGGAGAACAGTTGCGGCTTCATGTTATATTCATAAATAGGCTTCACTTAGATTAAATTGCACTCCAATTTTGAAGTACAGACAATGTGTTTTATTGAACTGTGGTTTTCTAATGACTTGAAAATGGACACAGAAACAAGAAATGTTCACATGCAGACCTCTGTCTGGGGAGAAGCGGCATCCTATGGAAACAGCTGGGGGCATCGGTCCCCTGAGCTCCCGATTCCACCGCAGACTCCACTGGGAGGCCAGATGTTAAGGCCATGTCACTGATTCTTGCTCCACGGTCCCCTGAGTTCCTGCATGGAAAACACAGTGGCCCATTTAAATGCCAACCCCATGTGAAACTGATAACCTCTGTCTGTATAGAACCAGCTTTATAGAACCTTCACTGTGTACTGACTGAGCCCCAGAATGGCCCCCGTTACTGCAAAAGACTGCATACCGTAAACACAATAGAATTGCTAATAATTTTTTGGGGACAGGGTTACAGTCTCACCTCACATTGTTTAATTGCAGACTAATAAATAACAAAGGATAATAGTATGATAATAGTACTATTCTAAAAAACTGCTGTGGAAGGAAGAATTCCAAATGTTGCTAGAAGAGATGTCTATGACTGGAATTCAGTGCACAATAATCCGATTTCTCCCACCACTACACTTGTTGGAATTCCCATAGCTATTATCCCACCACTAGCTGCACCCAGCACAACACACTTGCCATCATTCCCGGCCAGCAAGTCCTTCTAGGCCGCACCTTTATTATCCACCTTAACCTCTCTCCCTTTCCTGTCCCTTTGACGCTTTCCTACAGTCCCGGTCAGAATTATCGGCACCCCTCAGTTGTACGTACAGAATACAGAATATCTACAGAAATATATGCAAATTAACCCATTTTGTATAATCGGAATATTTAATAAAATGTCCAAAGTTAACAACAACAACAATAAAAGCTGACATATGCTGAAATAAAAAATATAGACATAAAATGTACATTGGACACAATTACCGGTACTCGTCTTATGATTTTTAATTATTTCATCAAGCAAACTAGGAAACACATAAGACTCGCCTGTGCTTAAGCTTCAGACTTCACATGACCCGATTAAAGCAATGAATGATGGTGATTGCTTCCAGTTTCTTTTTCACAATGGGGAAGATAAGAGAGCTGTGTGTGAGCATCAGAACTGCTATTATCAAAAGGCATAACAACTCCAAAGGTTACAAGGCAACCGTCAAAGAACTTGAAATCCCTCATTCAACGGATTGTAATGTTATCAAGAATTTGCATGGTAATATGACTGTTAAGATGCTTTCAGGACGTGGTGCTAAGAAGGAACTCATTGAGAGCAAAAACTCCACGCAAGACATCTAAGAAGCTTCAGGCTGTCCTGGAGCAATCTGGAGTGGCGGTTTCTGCTGCATGCTAAACCAGGTAGGACTCCAAGGCCAAAGCGGGCACCAGTATAGAAAGAATGGCACAAAAAGAACTCCTGCAAACGTAAAACTGCTTGAATGCATAGCAAAAGACTGGCAGAATCAATCAGAATGGATGCAAGAAGCTTATATGTTTGATGATGTAAGGCATGACGGTGTCAAGCGTGTATTTTATGCCTATGTTATTTATTTCACCATATGACAGCTTTTTTGTTGTTGTTAAATAACTTTTATCAAATATTCTGACTATAATAATGGTTATGTTGCACTTATTTCTGAAGAAATGCTATTTTCTGTTCTTAAAATTGTGAGGTGCCAATACAATTTACAGTACGTTGTTCTTTTTCATTTGCTAATGCATTGAGGTGGAAATCTTTCAGTGCCATGATCTTTACATTTTAAACATAACAAAAGCATTAAAGTAGCTAGCTAAGGAGAAAGGAATGACATGCTGATGTTTCAAATATGATCAATATTTTCAAATTTCCCTCATAATTTTATCGTGTGCGGTACACTTTAATGTGTTAAATCGAATCTGTCCTGCCTTCTATGGTGCATGCTCATTCATGTAGACCTAATCATGAAATGTGACTATGAATTCAGCATTTGTTTGACTCCTGGTTTGCCTTTTTGCATTTTGCTAAGCATTAGCATTAACATTTGTTTCAGTTCGTCCTGTGGGTCCTCATTGCTGTAGCTTTTAAGTTTCCCATGACACATTGACTGTAAAGGTCTGGTTCTGTACTTCTGGCTAACAGGTGGACGCTCTGACACCGAGTGAAAAGGCAGTCACACAAAATAAATCGGTGTTGGAATTGCATGTGACCTTCCCTTGATTGCTGACTGAGAGACAGATGTATTTCTGTAACAGTGACACATTTTTCTGACTTCTAAATTTGCTGTATGTTTTTTTTTTTATTGTTATGAAAGCTTTTCACCCCTTTTCGCTGCCTGAATTGACAGTAGCCTGAATATGGCTTGGGTTGTAAAGAGAGGGATGCTTTCAATGCAATGTGATTGTTAAATAAATCTTAGGCCTAGACCTCACTATGCCTGAGCTCCCTGAAAGTGCATATTAAACTTCTGTGGCACTGGGACCAGCTCTGCAGATACTGCAACAGTGTGTCACAGTCGTACAAGCAGCGAGTGAGACATGTCTCAGCCATACGAACACGTTGCCATTGATGCCTTTATGTCATTTTTCAGTTAGCCCCCAGTTTCCTGGGTTCCGCATCCATGGATTCAACAAACCACAAATCGAAAATATTTTTAAAAATAAACAAAAATTCCCTAATGTTCCAAAAAGTAATTCCAAAGTCCAAAATGTCGCGCACTACCCTGAATCCACGAGAAAGAAGTAAGTGATTTCACAGATCCTTAGTCTCTCTCCAGTACTCGTTGTTTGAGCGTCTTTCGCCTTGCATCTCATTCGTTTGCTACTTGGGTTATGTGCACGACTTTTTATTTTTGTCATTATTCCAAAGGTGTAGATTTGGGTTTTGATGGAAGGGACATGTTCATAGCTGTTTTGATCCCTTCCAGTGTTGACAATAAACCTTGCGTTATTTCCTAAGCAATACAGTATAACAACTGTAAATCTAAATCTGCATTTACATAATAGTAGCTATTGTAAGTAATCTGGAGTTGATGTAAAGTGATGTAGGTGACATGCAATTATTATGCCATTTTAAATGCAGGACATTTGTGGGGGGTCCTGGCACCAATCCCTCATGAGTACTTAGGGACAACCATATTTGTTTTATGCTGAATACAAATAAATGATTGTTGCACCCCCCTTTAGATGTCTTTAAATGTCAGTTATACAATATGAGCTGGCCGGGGAGGATCAGCTTTGACCTTGATGGACTTGTAAGATGTGCCCAAAAGATCATTTTTCTTCTAATGGGTCTTTAAAATTTGCACTCACATGCAGGACTTTCCCAGTATGTTTGGTGATCCAGTTATGAGTTTTGATATCGACTTTTGGAAGCAGTACATCAAGCAAGAATGGAAGAGCTATAATGCAGTTCAGTAAGCAAATTTAATTATGCTACAATACCAATATTCTCTACTGATGAAACTGCAGTAACTTCGGTAGCTATTGCACAGCTAGCAGAGAAGCAGCATTTTTAATGTGAAACAGTTTTTACAACATGACGAGACAAAATGTTTTAAATATTATTCTGAAGTTATTGTTAACAAAATGTGAGGACAGTGCCAATAAAATCAGTGACAGCAGAAATGCGTTAATTAAAATGTAAACTAAAGGGGAACTTTAGGGCCTAAAATATACAATAATAATGACTATCCTCAAAATAATGAATATCCTGTATTTGGCACACAGATACCACTGGAGATAAAATAAATGCACAGGAGTCATTGCTTTTCAGTGAGTGTCGCGAAGAGAACGTGACATAATGAAAAGCAAAACCATCACTCCGTTGCTTTGTATCTTATTTAACTACCATCCAGAAAAACAATTAGAAAGGTTTGCATTCTACGTAAAAATCGTGCCACATCACACTGAAATATAATATAATATAATTTGCTCTGCTGCATCGGCTCATTTTCATTTTCGAAAAGTACATGCTGATATCGTTCCACCACGAATGAGTGTAAAAAAAGTAGCCAAGAGCAGCCAAACTAGTTCTCCCACGTAGTCCGTAAGTACGACACTAACGGTGCAAGTTACCCTCGTAAACTTGAAACATTGTATGTTGATACTGTCGTAACCTGATTTGTATTTTTCAGATTGTAATTTTGATAGCAAATATTAAATACATGTATAAAGAATAATTCATTGGGAGGAACTGAGCTTTAGGTTTTGTGATTATGTCTGCCTGAAACACGACATTCCTTCAAAATAAGGAAAAAAATCTGAGTGGAGGCTTCTTTTTTGATTTGAGGTCTGGCTGGGCCACTCCAAAAGATAATTTCCTTTTAGAAGCCACTCTGTAGTAGATTTATTTGATGTGTAGGTTCCACACCCTGCTGCATCACCCAACTCCTACTGACCTTCTTCTGACATACCAGCCACCCCGCTATTATCCAGTAAGATACCTTGATAATCTTGGGAATTAATTTTCCTCTTGATGATGCAGTACCCTTTTAAAAGCCATATTAAAAGCTGTATGTTCCAGAAGAATTCAACCTTAGTTTCATCAAACCCACTTTCCCAGTAGCATTGTGGAGTATCAAGGTAGTCTTTGGCAAACTTGCACACAGTGATGCTTTGTATTTGGAAAGCAGTGGCTTCCACAGTGGTGTCCTGACATGGACCTCATGCCTATCCAAAGTTATAACATATGGTATACTGTATACTGGTATACTATGTGAATGGAGACATTACCCAGTAATAATCATTCCTTCAAGCCTTTAGCAGCTTCAGCTTTTTTTTTTTTTTTTTTTTTACCTCATTGAGCATTCTATGATGAGTCTTTGTTGTCATCTTGGCTGGGTGCCCCCTTCTAGGGAGGGTAGCCACAGTACTAAATTAGTTCTATTTATAGACATTTTGTATGTATAGAATACATATTTTGTCTGCCCGTAGATGGATGAACATCTAAACTCTTGAGATGAGCGTGTAACCCTTTCCAGATTTATGTGTCAAGACCTGTCCCATCAGCTTGTCGTGTTCCCGTTTTGCCAGGCGAGGTCGTTGGCCATCTCGTAATCACCTCATTGTTTCCAGCCTATTGCGTTAATCATCCACACCTGCCTTTCAATTGTCTCGTTACCAATGTATATACAGTAACTATAGAAATTCATGATATCCTTTTGTTGAAATAGTAACTTTATTCATCATACTGCCTGAAGTCAAAACCCAGTCTCAAAAAAACTTTTACCAGTTTTATTTACAAATTCTGCCTTACATTGTAAAGAAAGTTAACAGCTCAGAAAATTTATAAAAAAAAAAAATAAAAAAAAAATAAAAAACCAGAATGACATGGTTGAGAAAGTCATCAATCCCCCAATTTAATACTTAGTAGAGCCACCTTTTGCTGTAATTACAGCCATCAATCTTTTTGGATATGTCTCTACAAACTTTCCATACCAATTCTTGGTAATATTTGCCCATTCTTCCATAGACTTTCTATTGGATTTAAGACGGGGCTCTGACTCAAGGACATTAACCGTCCTGTCCTTAAGCCACTGTGGCGGTATATTTAGGATCGTTGTCCTGTTGGAAGGTGAATGACCTTCTGCTGTCTAGAAAAGGAATGCAGGCTTTCCTCAAGAATTTGGATGTACCTGGCAACATCCATTTTCCCTTCAATTCTGACCAATCACTGAGTCCTTGCTGAAGAGAAACACCCCCACAACATAATGCTGCCCCCACCGTGCTACACAGTGAGTATGGTGTTTTTTGGGTGGTCCGGGAGTCCGAGAGCATGCCAGCCTAAACATAGCAGCGGTGGGTGGCAATCGCAGTCTCGCCTCCCTGGGTTCCAGAGGGGTCGCTAGAGCCAGGAACTCCATTGGTGGCAGCCTGGTGAGCCAGTCGCTGGCCATCCTGTAATCACCTCATTGTTTCCAGCTTTAATGTGCTAACCATCCACACCTGTCTTTCATTTCTGTCTCATAATCAATGTATATAAGTGTCTGCCCTCGCCTGATTCCCCAGCACTGGGTAGTTGATTGTTGCATATAATGGTGTGTATGTGTGTTTCAGTCTATGCCAGCATAAATAACTTTCTTTTGTGAAAACCAATGTCAATGCATGGATTGTCACTCCTTCCTGGTTCCAGGGTGAGACATTATGCAAATCTTGATCGTAGGTCTTCTAAGATCTCTTTTTTTGCAAGGCACAGTTGACACATCAGCAGATGCTTCTTGGTAATGGCAAACTCAAAGTGTTTGAGTGTCAAAATTAGCTGTAACCCAGACTACCATTTTCACATAATTGATTGCACCCCAGGATTCCAAACTCCTGGCTCTGTTTAGTTTTTGTTGAAAGTTTTTTTTATCCAGATTAAAATACTTTTCCCAACCTACACTGTGAATGATTGAGTGATGTATTTCATACATAAAAAAAAATTAAATAATTTGTTACTGATTTAAACAGATTGTTTGTTTGTTCATTATTGTAACTTGGAAATGGACGTTTCTATATAGATAGGGGACCAGATAATCCATGTCATCCCAGACACTTTGAGCTAGGACAGGATTTGTAAACTTCCATTTCAATTAAAAGGACATGGGTTGCACTGCTTTCTTGCTGTGTGCTGATTGATAAGTCTCTGATATTCATGCACGTATCACAAATGTTAATGTGAAATAGCTGGATGAGTCTTAAGGAAACAAACGAGTCAAAGCACAAGAAGAAATTAACTATTTAGCCAAGCAAAGGAGCCTTTCAGGTTTAAGGTAGTTTGTAAGTGTCTGGGATGACATGGATTATCTGGTCACCCTATATATAGACATTTCTAGGTTATCAGTCTTTTACCATGTTTGCACGCCGTTTTTATCTTGTCTGCAATTCTCTCGCCATTTCCGTATGAGATTACTGAAAAGCCAAAATGCTGCCACACCCCCGATTTAAAGCTGGGTGGCACATCCACAGTTTCAAATTTACTTGCCAACTTGCGTTCCGCCTGAACCAAAAACTCACATCGACGTCAAATATGCAGTGACGTGGAACTGACATTGTGAAATCAAATGTAATGTTACACCATTCTTTCTGTTACGTACTTAAGTACTTACTTCTCATAAAAAAAGTCAGCCGATTAGAATCGTCATACATTTACGCCGATTTTTAACCGATTTGCGATGCATCGTTACATGCCTAATGTATACTTATATGTTTTTTTTTACTTTGCCCACAAAATGGAGTGATACTACTGGTGTCAGAGACAATGGGTCCTTAATGTGTTAAAGGTGTGATAATATCCCAGTCATGTCCTCCCTTTAATGAAGCGTTCAGTCTATAGCACATCATTAATGTTCATCATTTGTCCTGAGTGCACAGACATTTTGACACAGGAAGATATCGGCCTTTTTTTTAGTTAAATACAGAAGAATAAGGGGAATGGATGATACACATCAGTTAAGGACACAGACCCGTACCTTGAAGCCTGTTGTTTCGAACACAGGAAAAAGTGAAAAAGCTGTAAAGATGTATCTTAATAACATGTATTGCTTGAACAGAATAGCCAACTGTATAAAGGCATAACAATTTTTGGAAGCGCAAAAGGAGTGCAAGGACTACTATTTTTTCCAGAACCAACAGTAATATGATTACTAGGATTCAAACCAACAACCTTCATCTAGAAAGCCACACACCCCCATGATATGGGGCTGCGTTTATTATGGAAAGGTGGGAGGATAACTCTTAGTGAGGAGCTTATAAACCTGATCTCCCAAAGAGGGTCAGTGACCTTGAATGAAAGGAAAACATAAAGCATTCCTGAGAGTCTGAGAGTCTAGGGCAATAGAAGGGGGTCCATTCCCAGGTCAGCCATTATGTCAGATGGATGCACAACTGCTTCCAATCTTACCACAAGAAAGGAGAAGGAGCTAGAAAAGACTGAGCCAGACATTTTTACGTTTTAAAGATTTAATTCTTTACACTAATTGCTATACTGTTATTATTATTTTTTTTTTTAATCTTGGAATGGCCATGTCTGTTTGAGATGACGCTGCTATTTCTGTAAATCTCATTCGGATGTAGAGGGAAAGGACATGGCAAGGTGCAGCGTCATTCAATAAGGTGCCAGATGATGCAAGGAGATCAGATCATACATCACACCAGCCCTGGAGATCAAGATTCTAGAAATTAAACCATTCTTTCACATCAAGAGATTGTGACGGCGCATGGAGAATGGCATGCCCTACGGCAAAGGATCTACATCCACCTTCACTGGATGGACAATAGGATATTGTACATCTGCCCGTTTCATTCATCAGTAGGAGACTTGAGTACATTAGAGCTTTTATGGATGATGCGCACAACTACATGTTGATTCATTGGATGGTACCCAGGACCCCTGGGGAATGTAAACTCGGTCAGGAACTCTTCCCAGCCTTCCTCTGGCATTGCAAGTGCTAAAGGGGGTACAGTACCGTAATACAAGGTAATCCCCAACAATAGAGCCAGTATGACTTCAAACATTATTTACTAAGAAACTAAAAATATGTACTGTACAAGTCTAACCACAGAGATTCATCTTGCGCCTTACAAATAATATTTTTGAGTTCTGCTAAGGCTTCATTGTTAGAATGAGGGCTGGAGGTTGTAATGGCCACTTACAAACAAATATCAAATTTCCGGATAGGTGACCTAGGGTTATGATGGGGTAGGATTTGTTGTAGAGAGAACACAAAAGGCCCTATTTTACCTATTATGTCTGCCACAAATAGCATAGTATTTCACCATTATTTTAAGGGCACGTTATCAAGATAGCAACATGCACATAGGCACATGCACAGTGCACACACACTGCTTGTTACACACACAGGGATGTGAAACACTGCAGAAACATGCAAAGGATTAAAAATGAAAAGATTTCGAAGTGAAAGACCATAAATGTGTACATGAAGCTACTTTAAGAAATTTATATCATAATGGTTAGTCTCAGGATCTTCAGCTAGCGGAGCTGCATGACATTTATGCTTCGTTCATTGTATAGATTTGTTGCCGGTGTGTAATGAAAAATAGTCAAATGTTTTGTAACATGCTGCACCATATTTTGTCCCCCTCCTGCCTACATCTTTTAAATCTCGTCCCCTCTGGGTTGGAAGACTGTCTACTAGACATTCGGTGTAGGATGCTCACATAAGTGTTACTAGAACTGCACTCTACCATCTACAGGACGTAGCTTCAGAAGACGCTCCCCTGTACAAAATGCAGCAGCCAGAGTTCTTCCAAAAACTTAAAAAATGTATCATATTAGCCCTGTTCTATGTACCGAATGGCCTTACACTAGAATAGGGTTTTCACATGTAGTACACAGCCAGTACTTGCCAAAGTTCCTGCAGCTCTTTCGGTGTTGCTGTAGGCCTCTTGGCAGCCTCATTGACCAGTTTTCGTCTTGTCTTATCATCAATTTTGGAGGGGTATATAGTTCTTGGTAATGTCACTTTTTTCCCCACTTCTTCACTGTGTTCCATGGGACTTCTTAAAGTTGCAGGATAGTCTGGTTATGTAAAAACCAAATTCTTTTAATCTGTCAATATTTTAGTATAACTTTCTATTCACTCTATTCATTTGAGGAATACTCATTTATTTTAATTCTTTTTCCTGCTCCCAAAAACATATCAGTCATTTCCCTACCCCCACCCCCCACTGGTTTTTTGTGTCAGACAGGATCAAGGTTCCCCAATTCCCTTCCTGGGGGGCCAGAATCCAACACAGTTTGCAGATTTCCCTGCTCAAACATAACCACTAAACCTGGTAAATAGCAGAATAAGCTGTGTTTGAACTGGGAAATCTGCAAACTGTGTTGGATTCTGGGGAGAACTGGGGGACTCTGCGGTCGATGGTCTGCTTGCGTGCTTTGTCTTCGCACATGAGCAGATCTATGTCCTCTGCAGAGCAGTGTTTCCACTACTTTAAGAATGAGTGCACCTGGCTCTTAAAAGGAATGGGAGATGACACTCTGATTGGGTTACAGCATGTTATGCCCCATACACACTCATGACTAATTACGAGACTTAGTACAACCTTTTTGGGCCATGCACCTGGCACAGCAGCTTTTTTTCTGACATTAAACTAGCTGAAGTGGTTTGGCTTCACCCTAAAAGAACTTGTGCCATGTGCTTCATGCTGTTAAAATAGGGTCCATACTGTGGTTAATTTAGAATTGCTATTTCATCATAATACCCAGAGGAAACCCAAACAACACTGGTAGAACATGCAAACTCCACGCAAAGAGCAGGGGTAGGATTCAAACCACCAAACCTGGCGGTATGAGGTGACACAGTCACCTCACAAACCCCCATTTCAAATTCACTTAACTATTATTTAGTACCACCATTTTATGCCCATTACCCATGGCGTGTTTAATGTTTAATGTTTTAAAAAACAATCCCTGCTGCAAAGCTCTCAGTGGGCGGACACAAAAAAAATTGCATCCCCTTATGCACAAATCTATGTGGTTAAATCTGTGACTGTCAACTAACCAGGAGCAGTGTATGCTCCCCAACCTAACCAGACTTGACCAGTCAACTTGTAGAGAAATTCACAGATTCAGTTAGCTAATATTAATTGGAGTACATTAACTGCAATTTGACTTTTTAATTTTTAAATTTCGGACAAGTCCAACTTCATGGAGAACTTGAAATGCTGCACCAGAGACAACAGCTCCCTCTTCTTCAAGTATGATAAAAATGTAGTGAATGGCATTCATAAAGCCTTGCTGTCTTGCCTGTTTCAAATTATTTCCTAGATTGATATGTGAATAATTTGCAATATATAAACAAAATAACTGCATGTACAACTCGTGAAGTGCATTTTGTAGAAGAGATGCCAGACAAGTCACAAGTTACTTAATTGTCAAAAGTAAAACACCATGTGTCATATATATGTGTGTGTGTGTATATATATATATATATATATATATAATATTATGCTGCAAAACTCCTTCTGGCTAGGAATCAGCATCTGAAGCCTGATATTACCAAATTTGTTCTTCTCAAAATATATTTAGCATCCTATTATCCCTAACCTCAGATCCTGTTAATCTGCTAAAATGAATGGCAGACATTCAAAAACATAAATAAAATAAATGCAAATCCTACAAAAGAAAGCATGAGACACAATCTCAATAACAGGGGAATAGGCTGTGACTAAGAAATATGGGCACTGCAATATTGCAATGGACACATAGGAGACCCGAATTCACTGTAACGCGAGATCTCTCGAGCAAGTTAAAGATGGAGCAAGTTAAAAGTGGCTTCAGTGATGAGTTTGATGTAATATCTTGCATGATATTACAAATTAGCTAGTCTTCCGCAGAACATTGAAGCAGCTATTAAGTCATAGGGTGGCTTGATGAATGATTAACTTCTATTTACACTTCATAGCCTGACTTTAGCAAGATAAAGTAGTGGATTTTGATCTATATTCACTGTTTCCAGGAGAGGGATTTGAAAAATTAAAAGCATGGTGGTCCAACATCCCCAGCAGGGCACAGAGTCAACATCTAAGACTGAGAGATGTATCCTGGAGTGCCAGGGGAAATAACAGACTCACAGAACTCAAACTGCAATTTTCTTTTATAGTTGTGTCAAAATGCCTCTTTAAAAGGCTTCAAAGCTTTGAATGTCATGATGGTGATTCTCAACTTGCATTTATTAAATATCCAGTGTATCTTGTCTCATGACTACTGAGATTGAATTTTTGCTCTCGCTATGGGTCCTGTGTTTCTAGTAATATGTAGAGCTTTGATACCTGCATGTGGGTCCCTTTCCAGGGCACACTGATGGAGTCAAATCATCTCATTTCCCAGGCAAATGGAATCATATTACACTTCTCCCATTCGGAAGAGTGATAATTATCTTCGTTTCTTGTCCAGTAGGCTACTGTCAAAAGGTGTGGGAAGAATGGACAGCTGACAAACCAACAATTAGCTGCTTAATGGATACTTCTATCCCAGATAATGTGTAATTAATGTGCAGCTGGATACTTCTTCCCAGCCACATCAGGGTAAGCACCATCATGAGCAGTGTGCAGATAATATAAATCGCAAACATTTCCACTAGCTTGCATCAACTATCTAATAAGTATTACCAGGTGATGGAGCATGACTTATGCCGGAAGTGAATTTGGATTAGAGTACACATAATCCTATCATGTTTAGTACAGTACATTACAAGCTGCAGCTTCTCTTCAGAGTTGATGGCTTTTATCCCACTGAACAAACTCAAAAGCACTATAAGCACTATATAGCACAAAATATATAACATTTTACTCCTGATATTGAACAAGGTAGGCTGTACAATGGATTTTTTTTTCCAAACCATTCTTTTTTTATTTTTAGAAGGGAACGTAACATAGAATTGAAGAGAGCCACAAAGACGTTTAACAAGTTAGCCATTAGGCTCCCTTCGATAGCTCAGTAGAGTGGGGACTGTAGAGGCATACAGAGAGGCATCTTTTAGTTGGTGGTTCAATTCCAGCTCCAGTGAGCATCCCTTTTATCCTACAGAAGATAAACAAATTAAGTTTCATTATAGGCAAAAGACACTGGACTACCAAAATCTCATAAGCCCTTATCAGATGCCTGTTACGTAAACATTTTAATAATTTAGGATAATTCTCTTATCCTAAGTGGTGGCCAGAATGGCCTAAAGTTTGGGTGTCAAAAATTCAGAAGGTATAACAGCATGTTTTTTAATAAGCATAAATTTTTGCTAGCCTGAACAAATAGTTCAGATATACTGTAATGTATTTTTGTACTTATACTTTTCTAAATAGTATGCACCATAATGTTCTATATGCTATATATTTTATTTACAGTTATAGACTAAATGATTTTCCTGATGAAACACAAAGATCTCCAAATGAAATTGTTGAGAAAGTCACATTTGAGAATGTGCGCTGGATGTGGTAGCTGGTACATGCTATGGAGGTCTCCATAAACCAAACACATTGTGAATCTTCGAAATTCATGAAGAAACAATGATGACTGTGCTGAAGGGCTGTCAGTTTATTCTATTTAGCCAGTGTAACTGCTAGTCCTGCCCATCTCCCCGTTGCTATTGGACTGATTCTTCAGATACGTAACCAATAGAGTACTGAACTGACATGATTGTACACCAGGAGTGTCCAACACCAGTCCTGGACATTTTTGGGTTTACCCTCATGTAACACACCTGATTCAACTCACAGCTCATTGTGCTAATTACCAGGACTGGAGTTTGACACACCTGACCTAAGTCTTTTAATAAGTGGTGCTGAAGGTTTTTGAACAGAGGTGTCAAACTCCAGTCCTGGAAGGCCGGTGTCCTGTGTAGTTTAGTTCTTTCCCTGTTCCACCATAATGATTGAGCTGAAGAGCTGTGTGGTAATTAGCACAATAAGCTGTGAGTTGTTAAATGAGGGTAAACCCAAAAATGTGCAGGGCTGCGGCCCTCCAGGACTGGAGTTGCACACCCCTGATGTACACAGAACATCATCCCTGTCATTTTTTGTGAGTTTAATGCATGCAAAGAGTACAAAACCCAGTGGATAGGATAAAAATATATTTATACTGGACTGATTGTTATTTCACTGGAGATGTTATTTTTTACTAGTTTCATTAGTTAGGCCTCCTCAAGGAGTATAGTATTCAGTATTACATAGCAGAGGTTTCATAAATGCATTTTCCTTACAAGAATATTCACAAAGAACATGTACAGCATTTCAATGTCTTGTGCATGTGCAGAGCACACAACCAACTATCATGTGTGTGTGTGACAGACTAATTTACTGGTGACCTTTTGGTGAGTTTTAAAATTTTTTCCTTTATTGAAATACCTGTCAGGATCCTTAGGAACTGATGAAATGCCAAGTGCTTGGAGGTGGACTGGTAATTTTTGCAGTTGATAGCTGCACACTATTTGCATGGATTCAATTCGCTTTTCCCACGCATCTTGTCTCCTCAAAGAGTTTGATCTGGTTTGAGTTTCTGACCCTGCTGGCAACTTTCAGTCCAAAATGGTGACAGTGCTACCAACGCGCCATCTAGGGACTGTTGGCAAAAATGCATTAGAGTTTTACCTTTTGGGCTTCTATACTCTTTGATGCATATCGTGAGAGTACAGGCGATATACTGCGCTGGCCGTTTACTTGTGTGCGTTCATATACCTGTAAGTTTTCACATGTGCATTGTATGGCCATTTGCTGGCCATAAAGCCAGAACCATAAGTACCATAACTGGGTGGCATGGTGGTTAGCACTTTTACCTCATACCGCTGGGACTGGGATTCAAGCCTCCACCCAGGTTCTATGTGTATGGAGTTTTCATGTTCTCCTTGTGTCGTCGTGGGGATATACATATATATATATGTGTATATGTATATGTGTGTGTGTGTGTGTATATATACACACACAATCTTTACCGTACACGTTTTACCAGTTTGAAGTATATTTTTTTTACTTCACTTTAACTTGTTCCCATGTCCTGAATGTGCTTCTGTTTCATCTGGAATTATGACAATAATAATGTGACACATTTGAAATGTAACGCTGCATTCAAGTAATAAGTATAAAAATTTAAAACTTCGTTCGCATTTAATTTTTCAGCCACTTTTGCTAGCCGTCTTTTCTGATCTGGGTCACTTTTGCTGTGTTTCCTTTTGATACAGATTAATTCTTTTAATTCCAGTTATGCTTGGCATTTATTACTATTTATTTTATAGTTTAATTTTACTGATTAATTGTAATTTGACTTATTTTCTTTTTACTCTTTGCTTCTTATTTTTAATTTGTCTCATATGTTTGTTGCGGTGTAATTTTTATTTTTTGTAAAGCACTTTGCGGCAGCAAGAGGTTGCCTGTAAATGTGCTATATAAATAAACTTAAACTTGAACTTTGAAGTAATCATATCGCTCTAATCAATGGTCCTGCTCAGAAAATGCGCCATTTTTTCCGTCATTTTATAGAAGCCAATGAGAGACTTGCCGATCCTGTTTTCTAGACTCGATACATATAGGCTTTTCAAGCAGCGCAATCATCTCGGATGATAGGATCCAGCTAAGATAATCCGTTCCTGAAATGCGTTCAAGGAATTGACTTAACCGGATGATTTTCACCGCCATTAACTGACACGAGATGATACTTCGGATCTTGGATGATTTAAGCGATGTACGGAGAATACCCCCCATGTCTGCCTAACCCTCTTATTTCCTTGTTGGTGTGGCCCTATGACAAGTGTGAGCTTCTCAGGCAGTAACTGAGAAGTACTGAACTTAAGTGCAACACTTTAACAATAGTACTACACTTTAATAATTTAACAAAAATGGCATAATTTAAAGAAACAACTCGTAGCCAATCATGGCAGATAATAGCTATAAGGGTATTTGGTAACTCTTTACTTGAGGGGGCACAAATAGCAGATCATGAAATAATGCAGTTTCTGCCTGAAATGGTAACACTTTACTTGAGGGGCCACAAATAATGCAGTAATACCTGCTTAGTAAATGCATTAATTAACCATTAAC
>JAODKM010000118.1:4169283-4180083 GCA_026780845.1 Petrocephalus sullivani | reverse complement strand
ATTTAAGAACATTTCTAAGTAAAAGTACAAGATGGTGAATTCCACACTTTGCGTGAAAATGTTCTCACGCAAAAAATGCGCATAAATCTGTGCGTGTGAACGGTTGATAAATGAGGGCCCTGGAATGCCCCTGTTGAGGATGAAAATTTAAACAACTTCCTTAGGGTCTGACAGTCCCTGGAGCAATTGGGGTTAAGGGCCCAGTGGTGGGATTCCTCTTGAGATTTGACCTAGCAACCTCCTAAGTCCCAACCCATAGAACTGCCCCCTGAAAAAATGTGCATAATTCCAAGTTATTTTTTTTATATGGCTTTGATGTCTTTAAAATAACTCTAAAATGTAAAGAAAAATACAAAGAAACCTTTCTATGGGTGAATGTGTCCAAACTTTCGACTGGTACTAGCAAAATTTTATGATAGCCCATGGACGATACCATTTTCCATTTTATTAGTATGGGTATTGTAAGAGTATTCCCTGCAACAGCAGGCCAGCAGCTCTGCTTTCTCTCCCTCTCTCTGCCGGCACAGTGGGAGCGCTAACCATTTTTTCTCTAACCCTGCAGCTTTCACAGACAGGAGAGTAATGATGGGAGAAATGACCCTTTTTGGGATACAGTTCGGTCCCAGAAAGGGTTTGTTCGGAATGGTTCACCAACGATTTGTTCAGAATGGTGCACCAAGTCATTCAGTGGCACTTCCTGTTTGCATAGAAAAAGATCTGAAACACTTGTGTTCCGATTTGTCGATCCTACGCCTAAGAAAAGCTTTAATAACATTATGGCCTTTATCTAATCATTTACAATAATCCAATTATCAGGGTTATAAAAGTATTAAAACATGTTCAATGGCTGTATAGCTCAGCAGCTGCAACCGAATAATTTAAGTTTTGTTAAAACATGGGTCACGCTGCACCTGTGCCAAAATAGGTTATATTTTATTTGATTTAACTGATATTGACAAAAATTGTTATTTAATTAAAAAAACAAATAATTTTAAGTTCTGTGTACTGTCATCGATTTATCCATTAATCTTCCTGCTGTTTTACTTTTTGCTATGGTATCGTTTCAGTATTGGTATCGAAATATTTTAGCAGGTATCTTATCGAAGTAATGATTTTAGTATCGTGACAACACTAACTGGTATTTTATATTATACGTTAAGACAATTTTCTTACCAGAAAAGCAGGGGAGAAAAACTGGACAATAGCTGTAGTGGGTGGTCAGATGCGCCTTGGCGTCTACAGGCTGCTCCTTTTTGATGTGGAACCCTTTTGTGCGCAGATAAAAAGTAGCTAGTTGACAAGGAGCTGGTGATTAGCAAGGTGACAAAAGAATGTATGACTGCACTGCAGGAGAGATGGGTTTGAGGCTGCAGGTGACTGGCCATAACGCAAACAAAGCCCCAATACATTTGCAATTAGGAAGGACTAGACTGGGACAATGTCTGCTGGAGGCCAGTTGCTGAGATGGGTTCTGATGTCAACAAAGTTGATAGTAGTGAGAAAGTTAAAAAGCTGGGGAACAAGGACTAAAGAAAAAATGTTAGGAAGTGTTCAAGGACTAGTTGCAAGTCTTGAAGTATTCGATTAGCTATAAAGTCAACTAAGATAAAAATCTGTAGGCTATGAATATAGAGGACTATGGAGTTTTCCTCCATTTTTGTATGCTGCACTTAACCTTGTTCTTTCATACTGGAAGCTATCAGTACGCTGGGGTGCAGAGGGAGATACTTGAGCTGTTCTGGAGGAAGAGACGACGGGGGAATTAAAAGTAAGGGGTCAATAATGGTGTGAGCTGGGTAGCAACAGTGTTACCAGAAAGCAGAGAGAGAGAGCAATTTGGGGGGGCAGCAGAGAAGCCAAGGATGAGGGCACATAAATGCCAGGAGTGAGCGAGTCAGAGACAATGGAGGGCTGTAAAGAAGTAAAGTAAAAATTTGTTGCCCAGCGTGACATAGCCTTTGTTCTCTGCCTTTCAAATGTTCACAGGAACCCTATTTGTGCATTTGTCATGAGATAAACACACTAAAAAATCCAAAAAAATCCACGTCCTGCCCATCCACCCTACACTGGACACTAGACGGGTAAGACTGTCGTACGCTCCTAATTTCTTTTGCATGGACACATATTTCCTGCATCACACAAGTCGTGTGCCTAGAGAATTGAATCTGAATGTGTGCTCAATGATTTGTTTAGCTCAAATGTTTTGACAGTTATGCTTTCAGTTTGATAATTATACACGTCATATTCCGACAGGCCTACTGTAGTCCGGTGCTGCGTGACCTCCATAGTACTATAATTATCTTAATGTCAGAGAAAAAGAATTCAATGTGATGGTCCTCGGACAGAACAGGTCTCTGGGCTAAGATTGTGACCCTAGCAATCCCACTAAGATCCCAGCAATGCCCCTCATCAGCATAATGGCACATCATGCCCTTCTGTTTGCCCTTTGGTCCCACTCATCTATCTCTCTCTCTATCCATCAAAGCTCCAACTGCTCACCCTACATCCTATCCCAAGCACAACAGGGCACAAGACAGGGATACACACTGAGTGGGATGCAGGTTCATCACAGGTGTCACACATGCAAAATGGGCAGTTCAGATTTGGGAGTTAGCCTTATATTTTTGGACTGCAGGAAGAAGTGTATATAAACCACAATGTCCAGTCCCCCAGTTTCTCACTGTTTTTGATACTTTTAGTATTGTGAAACACTGCCCCTGTCTCTTGCTGCTTGTACGTTGCACTGTGGTCCTAGGGGAACACTATTTTGTACAGCTGTATACCTGCACATGGTTCGTATGACAGTAAGGCACACTTAACACAGAGCTAGCCAGTGAAAACCTGCACAGCACTGGAAAGACATGCAAAGTCCACACACAGCAGAAGCAGCATTCAGAACCTCAGCCCTCGCCTTGTAAGGTAACAGTGCTGCCCACTGAGCCACCCCGTCACCTTAACCTAAGTCACATAACTAGGAAGACACTCTGGTCATGTACACAGCAAACAGGATAAATTACATATTGTGGATGCACAATAAAAGCTCCCCCATCAAAAAGAAAAATGTGAGGTAGAGTGCTAGTTGTTTTGCCACACAAGCCCAGTAAACCATCCTCATGACAATGCCCCACGCAGATGTGGACAAAAACCGTAGTGAGACTATTGTATATCCCTCGACGCTGAAGACAACAGAGCCCCAAGGAAAAGAATACTGCATCCCCCTCAAGGAGGTCAGACCTGACATTCTTTGTTTGGGCCGCCAACAATACAGATGGATGCTCACACAGTGTTGCTCTTGTTTACACACACACAGAGCTTCCAGTGGGTACATAGAAAAGCTCTTTTTTAGTCTAATTCAACACTATCAGTCCCCTCCCATCTCTAAATCAAATCACCTATACATGTAATCAATTATATCCCAAGTGACCTGGGTGATCAAGAGAGATTGGCCTGTCCACATTCCCGACAAATTATTAAATCGATTATCAGCTGCTTCTCCCATTATCATTCCTCACCAGCTCATTGACATTATAGAAAAATCATTGAGGGGTATATTTCCACGTAGGCATCGCTGTATGACACATCAACGTGTTACACGGCTTTCCTCCTGCTACCGGAAGACATGCATTTAGCTGAATTGCCCATGATGTGTGTATTGCAGTGTCCCCTGCCTTGGGCTCGCTGCTGCCCGATACAGGTTCCAGGCCCCCGGGCAGTTCTATGCTGGATAAGCAGGTGGAAGATGGATCTTTAAAATCTGTGGAAGTTCACTATACAACTGTACGGTGTTTTTTAAGGACAGCAAATCTGAGCATTGTTTTCTGCTATAATCCATTACCGTCTGCCAGTTATGAACCTTCCCGGTTAAGAAGGGAAATTAGATGACAGAATTAATATTATGGGTTCTTACAAAGATGAAATGTAAGAGAGCAGAGTAATTCTGAACCCTCCCTAGCCTCAAACCACTGTATAATTATACAGTCTGCAGTTTAGTCATTTTATCTGACATTGCTCCACTTATTAGTTATAATTTCCTTTTTTCATTCTAAACTATGCTAGTAGACAGGTCTGGTGCATATTATCATTGTTCTAACTTTTTTCACAATTTAATTCTCTTACAAATGAGTAAAATTGTCATTCTGGTCTTTGCAAAACAAAAATTTATTCTGTCGTCAGCTTTCTTGAGTCCATACCATTCAGCAAATACTCAAGCTCCCAACTGCTTTCCTGAACAAGCATGCTAAAAGACAGTATATTTCAGTAAATATCCAATTTCGCATTGCGCAGCAAGCTCTCTAAAGCATAGATTAGCATACATTGCCACAGCCGTGGCTATGCAGAAAGGAAATTGTTAGAAGTCGACCGTGTTGACAATGTCCAGTGCTGCCAGCATTCTGTGATAGCGATATTAGGGTTGGATGGGTATGTTTTGCTTCTCTGTGCCTGGGGTACAATAAGAACTGTCTGGAAAAGGACATGCTAAGATTAGCTGAGAAAATGGGTAGTTATTCTGAGATCCTTGCAGGGCCCGGGATCTCATTTCGCCACAGTGGAGCCGAGTGATGAAGAGCAAAATGCTGGGAGAGCTCCAAGGAGCCCTTCCTGATCTAAGGTTTCAGCCTGGTTGCTGAGTGGTAATTGGGGACCAGCTATTCGGAGGAACAGCACCTGTGTCTTAAATTGGTTACGGGTCCTTATTGGAAGCCAGGAAAGCAATGCTGGAACCATGTTTGGGAATTACAAAAGGCCATCGCAGGGTGACAAGTGCATCACATGCCCACCTGTTGGTCCCGGCAGGTATAACTGGTATGATACAGATACATGATGATATCTAAGGACCAGATCCATGTCGCTGACCAAGCACAGTTTCAAGTAAGATGAATAATAGCAGGGGACCAATCCAAACAGTGCTGGCTCAAAGGGCATGATGTCAGCATTGTAATAAATTTGCATATACTGTAAAAGCATTTGTTATGCCCTGTGATCGATTGGCATGCCAGGGAATACCACAGATTTGTGACCTGCACTGCCAGGGGCCCCTAGGCTACAAGTCCCCTGCAGCCCTAACCTGGATAAGAAGTTGGAAGGGTGTATTTATTCCTATCTGTACTCACTTGCATCTCAGCTGTACTCTATGATCCTTGTTTACCGTATATTGTCTGTAGATTTACTGTATATGTAAATATCCAGGGGTGTCAGAGGGGCATGGATACCCTGCTAGATTCATAGATTCAGGGGGCCCAGAACTTTATAGGGGTCCCAAGATCTACCAAGGCAGACCACATCCCCCCGGCCAGTAAATTTTTTCTTTCTGGGGATCTGTATTTCAGAATTAAAAGCCCAACCTAAGCAAGGAGCCCAAAGTGACATTTTGTCAGGGGGTCCAGAATTTATAGCTATGCCCCTGTAAATAACACTCTACTATTAACAAGTTTCCCCAGAATTAAGAGCAGTAACAGGATCAATGTGGAGAATCAGATACCGTAACTAATAAACTAGTAGTAGATTGAAATGTATATAAAATAATAAGAATAAAATTATACTACAGTAAGAGATATAATAACAAATATAGTGACTGCTTGGGATAAAAGCTGCATCATGATTAATTAATAATGAACAAATATGAGATCAGTATTTAACTTGTGTTATTCATGACTTGTTTCTTCAATGCTTCCTTTAGTAGTTTACAAACATTTACAGAATTAACAGATATAGTAACAAATAGAGTAATTGCTTGAAATAAAAGATCACACTTCATTAATGATGAATGAGCATGAGATCAGTATATAAAAGAGACTTAGTTTGTGGTTAATTAATACATTAGTTACAGTAGGATACTATATTATTTGTGCCCCATCAAGTAAAGTGTTTGCAAAAATTCTAAAATAAGCAAGAAGGAGGATATTGACTTTTAACAAAAAACCCTGAAGCTAGCTGCACAATAAGTCCCCCTCCCCCTCAAATAAATGTATTTTGTGAAATAATGTATTTAACAAAAGCAGCACATTTATTAAAGGAGCGGTGGGGATTAGGGGCTAGAGTATAATTATAGACGATTAGCTTCATTCACATTTGTTTCTTCAGCTCCTCCCTCCAATTCCCCATAATGCAACAGTGACTAATCGGGAGAGTTCCCAGTGGGCCGCCCTGCTTGTGGCCTGGTAATGATAGTCGACAAATCACTTCATTATTCAATAGCTGCAAATACAATTGAAGCTCAGTTAAAAAAAAGCTATGTTCTCATGTTTTAATAATTTGTGATCTGTCAAGTCTGACAGGCTTATATCAATGAGCCAACATGACAGCCATGAATGAAGCCTCCCATGGTGCAGAACAGTGATGCCCTTTTAGCATTGCACGAGATCCCTTTACTGGGTAAGCGGCCGAAACATGGACAGATTGAATATGATTAGACAAATGAGGGCTTAGATCGGCCAGATTATTTAATATTCTCAATTATACAGCTGAATTTACCAAATGGTACCAGCAACCCTGACTGAGCCCCACTATTTAATTACCTAATGAGCATTCTGACACAAGGCAGACCCTTGACCCCTGATGTTCCCTGCTTAGAGAGGATGCCTAATTACCATATAATGTCGGTGCTTTGAACCCCCTCCCCCCAACATCCCTACCCTACACAATCACCCATCGTGTGCCTGGATCTTGCTTACTGAACCCAGCGCACAGATTTCACGCAGATGTCACTGATGGCACATGTCAGGCTCACATCTAGCTTGGAGGCTTTGGGGTGATATCAAAATGCTGCAGTCTGTCAGCGGGTTTTGCTCTCGGTCTCATTTTCTATCCCGCTCTCATTTTCTCAGCTTTGCATGAATCCTTCTGAATGTTCCTTTAAAGCATCGATTCCTGTTCATGCCCAGGATTCATAATCGACGTGCTTATACTGTTTTGTTGCATAGAAACAACCAACCCAATTTCTCCCATAGATTAAGACACCACAACCCTGCAGCATTTCCCGCCTAATTGCTTACCCTCTAAAGCTAGCTAAGTTTTCTTTCTCGACACACTACATCTTTGCTGTTCTTTCTTCTTTGGATGTATTTTCTTACATTCTGGTTCAGCTAACAAACTACTTAGTCTGCAAAGAAGGCTCAAGTTATATAGCATGCAGACCACACCTGAGCAAAAGCCGGCCTATCGGGCCGTTTCCAAGCCACGTAGCTATTTTTACTGGCCTGCATGACCATTAAAATAAAAAAAAGTGATTTTATGTTCCAGTCCCATGAATAATCAGATATACAAATTTGACTTACATACAGACACAAAAATGAGCCTCTCCGAAAAAAGACGGAGTACTCATATCATAGCTTTCATGGGACATAATCATTAAAAATGGCCCTCGCTGGCATGGTGAAGCTCGCATTTGGCCCTCCTCAGAAAATAATTGCCCATGCCTTCTGTAGACTGTAGTCACGTTGTCTTCCTTTTTTGTAGAAATACAGTTGTTCTTCCTATAAAACATACCAATGTAAATGAATTCCCCTCAGGTTACTCTCAGAATTTGTTAGGTGAAATTAAATGGAGTACTATTGAAGACAGTAATAATGATTTACTTGATCATGACTATGAATCCCTGGAGAGTCTTCCAGTAAGCAATGCTTACAGTGCTTTTAGCAGGCCTGTAGGTTACTGAAATACTGAGCATAATTAGCTGTCAATTAAACCATATTATATAAATTATAACACACTTTATTACTTTATATATTTTTTTAGGAAAATTCAAACGAATTCCTTCCCATATTAGTACAGTCAGCCAGCCATAGCAATTAGTACAGTCAGCCAGCAGTACAATCTATTTGGAAGAAAATTTGTTAATAAGGTCAATTTCTCCAATTTCTCAGATTTGCATGCATTTAAGCATGGAGATTTATTGTCTTGATCAGACAGAGAAGATCCAAGTACAGGAGGTTGGGATGCTTAATTAGCAAGCTCAAATCGACATCAGAGACAGGCAGGGCCAAAACCAGTAAGGCAGAGAAGCAAAACAATCTGAAGGTATAATCCAAAGAGGAAAATGCATGTGCAGGCATTGAGTCAGGAACAAGAAGGCAGTTAGAGAGGCAACCAAAGCCAGATAAGACCAGGTTGAGAATGGGAAGCCATTCCAAACCAAAAATACATATTTGAACTGCGATTCGGCTATTCAGCACTCCGGTGGTGAAGATGGCAGGAGGCATGGTGGTTCAGGTGAAGGTGGGTGTGATCGGGGCTGCACAGATGCGGCCCTGGCACTTACAGTATATTCCTTTCCCAGCTCTGTGTATATGGAGTTCTTCCTGAGTTCTCTCCTAGTACTCGGCTTTCCAACCTCAGTCCAACAACATGCGGTGTGAAAAAAATGAATTGGTGTTTCTGAATTGCTCATACTGTGTAATTGTGTGTGTTCCTTGTAATGGACTGTCATTCCACTCCGGGAGTCCCCCGCCTTGTGCCCTGTGCTTGCTGGGATCGATTACAGGGTTGCTATGACCCTGCTTTGGGTAAGCAGATATGGAATTGTTATGAACAGAGACCATACAGAACATATCACTTACGATTAACTGTTCTAAGTATGAACATGTCTTCAAGGTGGCAAATTATTTGAATTTGAATTTGTTTAAATAAGGACAAAATTGCAGAACAATGTTGCAAAAGAGAAAAACAATTTCTTGTTGATTGGATTGGTTGATGACATTGGTATCTCATTTATAGTGTCTCCAGCCTTGAATGTACTTGAAATGCCTGGTGGCAAAAAGGATAGATGGATTGTATGGATAAAAAACACGATTTAGGCCATAGCCTACTCCAAATTATTATTTAGTTTTCAATTACCATTTACATTTCCCATGATGTTTTAAATCATATATGACGACAAGATTAATTTAATTTGTTTAACTTTGTTTTAGTAATAGATCCAGACCAGCTAACTCATTTACATGCATTGTACTCTTGTGTTTAATAATGGTGGAAAGTGGTTGAAATCTTACTTGGAGACCATGAAAAATATCACAGAGAATAGAGACTTCAGAGAAGTATAATAACTGAAACTTCTTAAAATATTGTAAAGGTCAATCATGAATACTGCAATATTTTGGCCATACTGTTCAGGAACAAAACAGTCAAATAATTTTTAGAATATATGGTAAAATACTCTACCTATTGGAAACCACAAAAATTGGCCAGCGAAACAAAATATTTCTTGTAGCATAGAAAATGAACTCAGGGAGATTTCTGTATTTTGTATAGAATTTTGCAAAAATCTTTCCAGGATCATGGGGGTAGGGGTTTTAATTATTAGGAACCAAGGTATTAATATAGGGTCCTCTATAGATCTCCTATAAGTGCCAGCCTCCTAGAAGAGAACCAAAGTGATTGTACTGACTTGCATAAAACTGTGGAGATATGGTGTGTTGGTGACAGCTGTTTGGCCGCAAGAACAGACGTATGCAAAGCAGGACCTCCAGCAAACATGCACAAAAAAGAAGACTGGCGCTGCTTACTGCAACTGTCTTGAATATTTCATGTTCTTGTTCTATATTTTCATTCTCAGGCACAATAACATAAGCAAGTTTGCACACCAAAGTCAAAACATTTTTGTTTCTATGCACAGGGAAAAAAGATGTATGTATGTCTTCTAGCAGGCAGCAGTGTAGGAGAAGGCTGCATTGAGGTAGGACAGTGAGGTCACACTAAACAAAAAAAAACATAGGAAGAACATAGGAAATGGGGGGAATGTCCCTTTAAAAATTTCGAATTGGTGCAAATGATTATAAAGAAATTCTAAAATGAGCATTAAGCACGGTGAATGAATCACTCTCAGCTGTTTAAATATTACCACAGCCAGCAGCCCAATCAAATGATAGTAATTACCTACCATAGAGACATAGCTGCTGAGCTGAACTAAATTGTTATTGTTACTCTATAGGTTTTGCCAGCTTTCAGTGTCTTTTCACATGTGTCAGCGAGTGCACGTGTGTGTACGTGTAAGCATTCCATTCTCTTTATAATTTGGACATAATATTCTAGCAAAAATAATATCTAATGAATTAATTATGTGTTTTATGTTTATGCAATTTTAAAGGAATGTATCTAAAACATCATAGGAATACTCCTTCTATGTATAGTAACGTGTACCTGTGTGTTCTTGTACAGATCACTTTTGAGTACCAAAATGTCCCCAAAGTCCAGTAAAAAAAAAGTCTTGTATTTGAGTTGGTTACTTATGGTTAAGGTTAGGGCTGGGTTGGGGATAAGGGTCTCATGATTGGGATTAGGGTTATTCCCATAGAAATGAATGGAAGGTTCCCATTTAGATAAGTATGCCAAGGCTCTGTGTGTGTGTGTGTGTGTGTGTGTTTGTGTGTGTGTGTGGGTGTGGGTGGGTTTGCACAGACCTGCACCTTTTTTGGTCCCTATTTGGATAACCTCAATTTAATAAAAATCTGTGAATGCAATCAAAAAATTTAAAATGCCGAAAGTCTTGTATTTGGGTTGGTTACTTATGGTTAAGGTTAGGGCTGGTTTGGGCTTAAGAGTGTCGTGATTGTGATTAGGGTTTTTCCCGTAGAGATAAATGGAAGGTCCCCATTTAGATAGGAATGCAAGTCTCTGTTTGTTTGTGCATGTAATACTGGACATATTTTTAGATTTTTTGTAACTCTTTACTGTGTCAATAATATATATAGACTCACCGGCCACTTTATCAGGTAAACCTGTCCAACTTCTCGTTGACGCAAATTACTGATCAGCCAATCACATGGTGGCAACTCAATGCATTTAGGCATGTTGACATGGTCAAGA
>JAODKM010000118.1:4149014-4162358 GCA_026780845.1 Petrocephalus sullivani | reverse complement strand
GAGGAGGGTAGGGAACAGCGAGGAGGGAGTGAAAGGATAGGGATGGTTGGGGGGGGGGGTGGGGGGGGGGATGGGGGAGGTGGTTGGGTGGGGGGGTGGGGGGGGGGGGGGGGCGAGGCAAGAAGAACTTGTTTGGGACTTTGTTTGGGAGTGAAGGTAATGGTTTTGGCATCAGCACATGCAGGGCCAGCCAATGTGGTGCCCTAGGCGGGCATCACCACTGGCACCCCCTGTCTGAAGCAAAGTGAAATTGACTGGCAAGTCAGCGCCTTCTCAGAAGATGGTGCCCAAGCGGTCTGTGTCCCCTATAGGGTTGACCAGCTCTGAGCACAAGAAAAAAATTGCATCAGGTTATGGAAAGGGCTACACTGGCCTGAGGATTTGGAGTTTTTTTCTCTGGCTAAGAGCAAAATTGTATTAATTCTTAGAGAAATAAAGACCTGGTAACAAGCTTCAGGTAAAGTGAACACGTGACTAGTATTCCCATGTTTTATTTGGTATTTCTGCAATCACATTTATCCAAGCTGATTTGCATAAGTAGTTTATCAATGTCTGGATATGTTTTTTTTTCTGCAGTAAATCATAATTTCTAAAGTTGAAAATTTAGTTTAAGTTTCAGAAAATGTCACTGCAGCTGCATTCTTTAAAAATGATTTACTGATCTGTTCAAATATGCTGGGCTAAGGACTGTGTCCTGTCTTCCCAAGTCTAACATGTCAGAATAAATATTCTAGCATGGTGCTCATACTGCCCTCTGTATCCATTAAAATTCAGTAAAAATAAAAATCCCCTAACCACTGGAGACGAGAAAGAGGAGTGATGTGTGATGCCAGGCCACCAGAAAACTCTCTATAAAAAAAAAATCAAAATACACACTTTTTAATCAATCCAATCTTCTGAATCCCAAAACTGAATATGTACACCTCTGCCTACTTGGAGATAAGTTCCTTTCCATTCTGAGGTTAGGGTTAGGGTTAGCCTGACTGGATAAGCAGTTATTAAAAACGATGGGTGGATGTATGGTTTCCTAGCTTAACAGAAGTTCTGCTGAGTAGACAGCAAGATCCTTTGCTGTTCTCTGCTGCTATGATACTGGGTTTTTCATAGCACATCGGTGTCTCATTTTCTTTCATTATGGCTTCTTCCATGGGGCTAAATAAGGCTACAGGACATGACAGGCAACACACGCATAATGAGGTTAGTCAAATCTACACCCTGCATAACCCATTCTAAACATCCAGCCTGACAGTGACAACATATATCATCCAAAATGTCCAGTATTCCTGAATTGTATCGGTGACAGAACTAAGGCTGTAATATGCCAAGACATTGCAGGTGCCGAGCTACAAGGTCATGCAACAATTTATGTGTGAGGCATTAATGTGCTGACAGAAACGCACTTGCATCCATCAACAGAATTATTTCCGTCAAAGAACATATGGAAAAAAACAGAAATGATTCCGTCATAAAACTAAATGACACCACTAAGAGGATTTTATGGTGCCACATGGGCCCTGGTTAACCTGGATGAAATGAATTCAAAATCCACTGAAAGGCACTGAAAAAGGAGCCTTCGCCCCCTTTTGTGACAAATCTGGCTGGTAACATTCAATAGAAAATTAACCTGGGTGAAGCGGCAGACTGCATCTGTTGGACGCACGAGAGCAGTGCTGACTGTGCCATTTCTCTTTGTTGACACAGCCTGCAGTGTAGCTTCCTACACGCAATGCTAGTGGGAAGCCTCTCTCGTTCAATCTGTTGGCAGCCAGTAAAATATCATATATTTTCTTTTCCTGGATTATTGCTTCCTGAATCAGTGGCCTAGTGTTTTTTTTTTTTTCAGGTCACCCCATGGTGATTTCAGCTGACAATTAGATCATTATTACAAGTACAGGCGATATGACCTGATAAATAGTTGAAGATACATATCTGAAATGAATGCATGCACACATCTGAAATGAATGCATGAAATATTTGCATAGGTAAGCACAAATTTCAAAAATTGTGCAAAACCTACTTTACTAATCTAGCTATCTGTATAACACAGATGTGAAGGACACACTGTTTCCCTCTCCTAGACATCTGAAACAATTAAAAATACGAGGAATTACAAGATTTGAAATTGATTAATGGAACAGTAGGATCTTTGCATAACATATGGACTTACATATGTTACAATTACATATGTAAACAAAGCCAACTGACAACAATTTTGCTAATGAACTGCCACTTTTCACCAAAGTGAAGCGTTATAGAGATTCTTTTCCAATCCCTGTCCTATAATGGCACTAAGCAGTTAAATCATTCAGAGGGAAATTTTGTCAGGTCTGCAAGTCTTGTTTTATACTCACTGATAAGTAATTCAGGAAGAATCGTAAGTTTTCTTTTTAAATGGTATGTAACACATACACAGGCCCCTTCAGTCAATATTCTAGATCCCGCCAGGTGATCAATCTTCTCTCCTAGAGGGACATTTCGTCCTGTTGAAGAGGATTTTATTGGCAGCGCACTGTGGTGTAGCCCATAAGTCTAAATGCAGCACTGCTATATTGAAGCTTTCTGAAGAATGTTAGGTAAGCCATTATGGAGTATCCGCAGAAGATCAATTCTCTTGTCTTGTGGCATTATATAGAGTTTCATTTTGTGTACGTTTCCAAATCACAGAATGGGAGAGCAGTCTGGATGAATGTTCCATTGTATACCTCTTACAACATCTTTTGAAGTGTTTTGTCATTTGCATAAATGAAATTGGTCATAGTATTTTTACTCATCACTCACCAGACTGCATTCAATCAGGTTAATTTAGGGTCTTGTCTAAATTTTATTCAGTTTTGGCACTTTCCTGCTGTACTCTCCAACATGTCTGTCACATGGTGTTGTACAATGACTGTGTCTGTTAAGTAAATGAAAAAGATCACTGCCTGAATGTTGTAGTTATTTATACCTTTCAATCCACACTTTCCTGCCTCATGAAAAACACATGGTTCTTGCTCTTTTTCCTCTAAGCAGATTAAAAAAGGAATCAGGGTAAATGATCAGTGTTTAATACGAACAGGAGATTGTGGCTTTTAAATACTGCTTATTGGACTAGTACTCAGCGTTAGTCGAGACATCACACTGTGCATGCTTACCTTTGTTCCTGCTTAATTGTTAAATCATTAGCCGTTGATACTCTTCTAATTGAATTTCAGGGCCAAGATGATCTTTACTACATTACCTAGTTAGAGATGTAATTCAGTTACACAACTGACAACTTTAGTTATTGGACCAATTTGAGATACTAACCAGACTGCATTAGGGCTAAACTCACCCACCCCACCCCCCCCCCAACACAAGACACATTCGTTTCATCAAATAAATTGAAATATAACAGAAACAATGAAGGCTTTAAATAAAGCAATAAACGCAGCAAACGAACCTTTGCAGAAGCCTCTCCTTATCAGGCTGAGGAAAACCCAGTACCACGCAAAATTCAGAGGAGGAAATCAGCTTCCCCGCCCAAGCAAAAACGAGAAACATCCCCGACAGAATAATTCATGGGTGGCAAGTAATCAAGAATAATTACTGTGCCAACTTTCTTAACCTTGACTATCTAGTTTGTTCATGTAGCCCATTGGAGCTTGGAACAGTTTTGGGATTTTACTGTGTCAGTAATAATGATTGTTTGATCCATTATGGGCCCTCCCAGTCTAAATGGACTAACCATCCCCCTCTCTGGTCTGGACATCTTATGCTGATACTAAAGTCTATTTTTAACAGTTAAGGTATAATGTTACCGAAAACTGAAAAAACTGATACAGTTTTTCTTTGCATTCCAGCCCCTGGGCTTGGTGGCAGAAGTGGGAGCCACGAGACTCACGAGTCCTCGTTTTATGTAAAGCTTGTGCTTGTGATTGCTGGTATTAATCATGTCTTCCTGTGTCAGTGTATCCACAGTTTAGAGATGCAGTCAGTGAAACATGGACTGCAGGGGCTATGTGGCCAGAATGCTACTGTTCAAGGAGGGCTTCAGGTAAGGCCTGGTACCAAGAAAAGCAGATGAAAGAAGAGGATAAGGATGGCTAAGTCAGTAGAATTTGTCTTACTCCTACTAACCTTCCACCCAGGACAAGCAACCCCTTTAATGCTACTGTAAAACCAAAAGTATTACATCCATTTTCTTGGCTGGATATTTTACAGTAGGAATTCAGATTAAACACCTCTCTTAAAGATTATTAAAGGGAATATTTCGGGTCTGGAACCAGGAGCTTCTGGTTTATAGTTATGTTTCATAACCATTGCACTTCTTGCCTTGTGACATGTCGTGGGAGTTTTCCCATGCCTGAAATCAAAGAAAGGCCCCATTTTGGAGCAAGGCTGAGAAGATTATGATGTGATATATTAATATTCATTTTCATTGTTGTATTGCACGTTTCCATGGGGTTCCTTCTTTTAGTGAATACTACATTCATCCATCGTCCAAATTCTCATCCTGGTGAGGGAGGCTGTCTCAGGAAGCACATGGCATAAGGGATACACCCTGGATGTGATGCTGGTCCATTGCAGAGCAAATACATGCACATAAAGCCATATGGCAGGTGGAAACCAGTTTACCCAGAGAAGATCCAGGTAACAAACTCCACACACACACAGCAGAGGTGTGTTTGAAATACCCAGCCCTGAAGGTGCATGGTAACAACACAATACCTACCGACCTGCAGTGACACCCCATAAATATTGCAAATCTTGCTTATTTGTTTTTTTTTAGTTTCTTATATCCTTTCACTAGCCTGAATAGCACCAATAGCTACAACATTAGCACAAAGTCTACAGCAGCCTTTAGTGAACTCAAACTATCGAAACTATCACTACAATGCAATACACAGCGGGTCAAGAGATATACCAGCCTTTCTGACCTTGCTTACTCAGATCAACCGAGCGGAAGTTCACGCAAAACAAACATATAAATAAATTAAAGACTGTCTGACTTTGACTTCACTGCTAGGAAGAGGGTGAGAAGGTCCTTTGTGGCAAAGGAAGATCGAGACATACGAAATGCAGATATGCAACAGCGGCTGTATTGCGGCTGCTTCCCAGGTGACCTACACACCTCGGATAGGTAGACAAGGAAAAAGTGTGTCGCAAGATGAAAGCGATGGTGGATTAAGAGCAAAAACAATTCTGCCTGTGACTTCAGGCAGGCCCCCCAAATGCACAGCCCTCTGCAGGAACCAAAAGACAGGGTTACTGTTGGAAATTCAATAGCCGTAGATCACATCAGTGGTATATAAATGGCATTACTGCCTATACTAGGGACTGTTCTTATAAAACCTGTTAGTTTTTCTAGGCACTAGCTGTTTAATGCAAGTAATAAAGCCTCCAAATAAACTGATGCTTGTACGGACATGACCTCCAGTGAAGACACGGAAAGCAAGAATGCAATTACCTCAAATATTGGATGCAACATTCACAAGTGACATTATTAAGAATGGCTTACTTTCTAACAAATGTTTTGCACTAGATTCAATGGCAGTGTTGTAAGCCACTGCATGGCTGACCTTCTGTTAAGCTAGTGGTTTTGAAATTCCTTCTGCTGGGTATGTTATATGGAATTTGAAATAGATAGTGAGAAAATGGGGCATCGCTGATGATTATGAAATTCTAGGTCCAGAAAAGTCTTCTGTGTATTTGGACTAATGAAAAAATATCAGCTTAGTAAAGCCCAACTATCCCAGACTAAACTAATTATCCTTGTACTCTGGAGGTAAAGCAGGGTACAACCCACTCTAGACATTTGTGCTGGGAGATTTAGTTACTCTCAACAGAAGAATGAGAATGAGGCATACTGATCAACCCAAGGCAGCCTTTTGTATATAGCTGGCACTCAAAGCCCATTTTAGGTTATGAAGCATATCAGCTATATCCAAAAGGATAACATAAGACAAGGGACACAGTTCTTTCCCTTACAGGCAGTACCTGGGTTACTTACTTAAGAAAGGACTGCCATAACAACTGTTATATTCAAATACAAGTTAAATACAAAAGTTTGTAATAACGAGTGCATGCACTACTTTGTTATGTACATGAAAACATTCCGTGGCTTCACCGGTTTGTTGGTTTGAGTTACAGTACAGTACCATATTTAGTTACCTTTGTTATTACTTAAGTTAATTATTTTTATTATTATTATTATTATTATAAATATATCTGCAAGCAGCAACAATGTGGTCAAGCACACAACCAATGCATGGATGGCATGGAAAGGAATTCAGAAAGAGACTGGGAGAGACCAATCCCAACAATCCCCAGACATAACAACCACATATTTAAGGCCAGTACATCAAAATGCTTTGATGATTGCAGCGCTAACAATAGGTCAAATGACATGAAATTCGATGCATATCCCCAGGCTGTGGCCCCAAGTACGAATCCCAAGTTTGGTATTAAAACATCAAAGCATTGCTGAGATATTGTCATACATCCTAATTGGCGGCCTCATTGGCAAATTAGTTTCAAACTGATGGACAAATGGCTTTGGCAATCAAAAATAACTCTGATAAGACTTGTCAGGCTTGGGAAGAGAAATTTGGTAAAGATTCCACAGAATGTGTGGCCTGTGGGAAATTCTTACATTTTCAATAAAATCCAATATGGTGGCTGCATAAATTAGCTGAACATAAATTTAGCATAGAAGCAGACTGGGAACCTACAATAGTGTTAGGAGTCATAAGAATTGTTTTTCCATGTCAAAACCTTAAACAGTTATTAGCCAAGATACATATTTGCTTATTGCAGTGCCCTCTAGTGGCAGAATGACACCATTTTCGGTTAGCCCCGTCAATTGGATCGCAAGTCCATATGCCAAATTTGGTTTTAATAGATGAAATCGTTGCTGAGGTATGGCCTAATTTCCTGTTTGGTGGCTTAGTCCTCAAATTCATTGGACAACAGGGGCCATACAATTAGACTTAGCATAATTCTTTGAATAACTTTTTGTCACAAGCCGTTATAGATGATGGACACCAAATTTGGTGATTATTGGTTCAACAGTCTAGGACAAGTTTGCAAAAGTGCAATTTAAATGATGGGAATTGAGCTGACCGAAGAATTCAGAGGATTTGAATTTTAGGCCAAACGGTTCAAAAGTTATAAGCAAAAATGTATTTTGAAATTTGGCCTGATGCTTGCGCTAAAGGGATGGATGGATTGACCCCAAACTTGACGTATGAATAGTTTGAAATGTGCCAAATTTAAAAAAAGTTACCAATCAGCTGCCATAGACTCCGATGGCAGAAAGTATAATAATAATAATAATAATAATAGTGAAAAATCCAAACAAAAACAATAGGTGCCCACGCATCTCTGGTGCTTGACCCCTAATTATAATAAATAATTTATTATTGTTGTTGTAATAGTTTTGTGATTGTTATTTACTGTATTATAATTTTTCTGACTTACTTACTGACTTAGGGAACAGATATTGTTCATAAACTTGGGACTGCCTGTACAAAACAAATTGCACTGTTTATGAGTTGGTCAACTATTGCAAATATCCAGAGAAAAATAAGGTTGATTATTGATTCCATTATGGTTTAGATAACGCCTAGGGTTTCTTACTAAATATTTATGTGACTGTACTATTATTCAGATTAATATTGCATACTGTATCAACTGCACCTTGCTTTATGGCTCTCTGTGTGCTATAATACAGTGTTGTGGCATTTGTTTTGCTCCATTTTTGAAGGTGGTCATATGTAAAACATAGATTACGGATGATGAATTGCGTTTTTAGTAATATGACAGACAGTATGGTGGCTCAACGCTCAGTACTGTAGCCTCACACTCAGCTCAGGGAGTTTACATCACAGCAACAGTTTTTGCATATTCACTGCATATTTTTCATTTTTCGTTAAACTTTGATTTTCCTAGAATAGGTTCCAGGCTCACTACATTCCTATACTGGAACAGAAGTTATTGAAAATGGGTGGAAGGGACTTTTTCTGCTGCTTACTACTACTATTTTACTTCTACTGCCATTATTATTATTATTATTATTATTATTATTATTATGGTAACACTTTACTTGAGGGGGCACAAATAATGCAGTAATACATGCTTAGTAAATGCATTAATTAACCATTAACTATGCGTTACTTCATCATTAATCAATTGTGATGATTCATGTATCCTTTGCAGGAACTTTATTAGTTAATCTAGTTAACTAGTATTTGTGCCCCCTCAAGTAAAGTGTTACCATTATTATTATTATTGTAAATTCTAACAATATATAATAAATAATATATCACTTATTATATAATAATATATAAAATATTATACTTTAAACCTTCTGCTTGCCAAAATGCCAAGATGGTAAAAGGCATGTTTCATTATATATATATATATATATATATATACACATATGTATATATATAGGAAATTCTACATGAAAACAAAGAATATATTCAATAGTGCATTTCCCTTAGGGCTAACTGTTCACTATACCATTGTGACCCTGCTGCAGAACAACCAGCTGTTCCTATAATGTAAGCATGCAAAAGATTTGTTCTGTGTTAAACCTTACGCTTCTGAAGGTAGATAAGCCAGATTCCGAGGTTTAATCCTTTTTTTCCTGTTAAAATAGCCAGCAAGCCACGTCCTCCTGGCACACAATAATGCCTCTTCAGCTCCAGCTGCCTGTGAAGTTCTCAGTTGGCAGTCAAGGCCTGTGCAACAATGCTAGCCACTGACAGAATATCAACTATTTTTGAAATCTCAGAAAAACAGCCCCATTATATCTGTTAGGATGGTCCTTATTTAGTAAAAAAAATCACACAAACACACAAAACACAAACATTCTATGTGGCACAATCTGTATATAGCAAAAGCAGGCATTGAAAATAATCACTGATTTATATCAGTAAGATATACAACAATGTTATCTATTTATGAAAATCCCGGGAGCAGAGAGAGTATGGGGAAAAAACAGTATATTCCTTCTTTCATTAAAACTAGAACTTGAACCCCTGGCCCTGACGGAGCAGATTTTTATCTGTTCAAAGATCTGCACCAAAAGCCTACGCAAAGTTAGAGTGTTATCGGTTTAACATCAAATATTGCTGCAAACCATGATATAAATCTCCAGGTAAATCCTGCTTTTCATTGTTAGAAGAAAATATATAATTTTGATGGTTTCTTTCAGCCAGATGAACCAAAATTTGTTTGTACGATTGTAACTTGCATGAGAAGAAAAATGAAGAATTTAGCATGATAAATGTAAATACATGTTTTTGTTTACCGTCAGTTCTTGAAATCCTGGAGAGATGTGTGAGGGGAAGGATATATTGTACACTGATGTCTTGGGGCAGATAAATTTAGTTATTAATGCCACTTAAGCTTTCATTTGGTAGACATTTGTTAAACTTGATCGACTGTTGGCTTGGCTACAACACCCCCTCATGGCTTTGGTTGAATTTGATTGAGTGTTCGTTTTACCAGAACACCCCATCATGCCTTTTTTGGAATTTGATTGACTGTTCGTTTGACCAGAACACCCTCTCATGCCTTTTTTGGAATTTGATTGATTGTTGGTTTGACCAGAACACCCCCTCATGGCTTTGGTTGAATTTGATTGACTGTTCGTTTGACCAGAACACCCTCTCATGCCTTTTTTGGAATTTGATTGACTGTTGGCTTGGCTACAACACTCCCTCATGCCTTTTGGTAAATTTGATCAACTTTTGAGTTGACTAGAAAACTCCCTCCTGCCTGGACTGCTCAGGCTACAGCTAGTCATCCGTAATATTGCTGCTGGGACGACCTCTGTCCCATTTGCAGGTTGTTTTGTGTGTGCGTCTTTTCGTATCTGGTTGTACTCATTGGTTGTACAGGGTACACCTGAGCCAATGTTCCAGTGGGCCTATTGCAGGATGGCAGCGAGGAGAAAATTGGCAGCCTGACACTCCCAGAGTTTTGTTGCACCCCTGTTTTTGCCCCAATAGTTTGTATAGCTGTATTTAATTTTTTTGTTTGCCAGTTTAGCCTATTTTTCCCCTTTGAATAAAAGTTAAATTAACTTTTGTGCATCCACGTGTGCATGTCTCACGGATATATGGGCCAGAACAGAGTAGTGCATCTCATATCAAAATATCATGAAACCCTTCAGTGCATAAAAGTCACTGCTGATAGTGTCTCAAAGACATCTAGCTGTCCTTAGCACAATAATCAAAACACAACAGACATTTGTTCAAGTTTTCCTTCACAAATATGAGTTCTAGAGGCATATATATATACAGTACGTGGCTGTGGTTCAAGTATTAAAATGTGAGCATCACATCACAAGGGATGTAGGACTTGGGGGAAGGCATTAGGAGAGCAAAGGGGGCTTTATTATAAAATCAGGAGCAGGAAAACAAACAGGACTGCTAGGGGTCAAAAGGGGAGGAATAACTTTGGGATGGGCACAGGCATGAAGAGGATTGCCACTAATGACTGGATTGGGGAACACAAGAATTGGTAGCACATATATATACGGGACTAACAAGGGACTGAAATGATTCAGGGCTTGAATTTTACCACATTTGGACCAGGGATTACAAACAGTGTCTTCAGTGTAACTTCAACAAGGAATATATTAAACAGTTGATGATTTTAGTAATTTATAAGCACAAATAATAATGTATTTATAAAGCATTATAAACATGCCTATAACTATTTATAAAAAGGCATAACACATTATAGCCATGTGTATTATGAATGATTCATGAAGCTCTTATGTATAATGCACTATAGATGCCTTCATATTGCATTATGGCTGGTATGAGCATAAGCATAAGGCCTTAAACTGCATTATAAAGGTATCTATAGTGCATTATACATGAGAGCTTCATGCGACCATGTTTATGAATGTATTACAATGAATTATAAGAACAGTTATTAGGCTTCATGAATATCACTTCTTAGAAAGTGTAACCAAATAAATGAAAACATAATGCATATGGGTAATATGTACATAGTAGCTACTAGGTTACCATGGATTTGCAGCATGGATTTGAGTTTAAACAAATGTTACTATGGTATAGCAAAACAATTTTGCTGCACTTAAATATTAAGAATAAGATGGTGCTGTTTCAATAACAAATGAAAGATTGTGATCCAAGCAAACAGCATGGTCTGGTTTGTGTTTACACCATAAAAACAGCCTAATAGCATCTGAAGGAAGTACACCCCCCCCCTTTCCTTCATTACACATTACTAACATTCCATCCCAGGATCTCAGTAGCTGCAGTGTTAAATTATGCATACCCTCAAATCCTCTGTAAACTCATCATCTTTGGCAGCCTTGAGCTATGAACACATCATCACTAAGGTATCACTGCATGTTTGACGAGCGTCTTGCAGGTGAGAGACTTAGCTACACAATCATTTCTGTGAGGTCACAGCAATTCAGTATGAAAGGCTTGACTTCTGCAAAGCCAAAAAATTTGGTTTTCTGTTTTGTCTGAATGAGTAAAGATTCAAATCACTGAATGCAGCATTCTTTCCACTGTATTATCTCAGTCAACCACGAAACCGTGTTAACCTTTTAGAGACATTTTAGTCATTGATTTTCCCCACTTTGAATATGGTTTATAGATTTCTGTACTTGCTTATATCTTGAATCCCATGGTTACTTTTTGGGCTTTTGTGATATCATCATGAGGACAGAAGTTACAAAGCACGGTATCGATATAGGCTAGCGCAGTGGCTCAGTGGGGAGCACAGCTCAGTTCAATTTTAAATATGTGGCACTTTTAGCAAAGAGTATTGTCTCAAAGACCCTTACTGACGCCCAGGCCTGAGGGGCCCAGAGAGTAAACCTGAGACATCAGAGGCACGGGAAACCTCTCCCAGAGAAAGGAATAATCCTTGTAACAATGCATTATGTAATAACACTGCATTATGTAATAACTCAACCAAGTGGGAATGAAGGCCATCTCGGTTATTATTACATAATTTGCTGTTTTATTAAATTTCATCATAAAAAAGTGCAACTCCTGCATTTTGTAATAACCACTGCAATATGTAATAATAGGTCATAAAATACTGGGAAATTTATTACATATTGCGTTCAAGCTGTCTATTACAAAATGTGGGAGCCATTACACAGTGATGTGAGAATCGATTTTGTCTACTTATTTCATAATGTGGTGCTAGTACATGACATAGAACATTACAAACCTTGTAAGGAACCAGTTTTGGGGGGGGGGGTTGCCCATGTTCCTCTGGCCTGTACTGAGCATTACAAGTTTACATAATTTCAGGGCAAGTTAAATTCAGGCAGATGGTGGGGCAGCACAGGTAGCTAGAGCCATTATGGAGCAGGCTGGCAGGCAGGCAGGCAGATGGGCAGGTGAGGTGGCTTAGGCAGACGGCGAGCAGGTGGGGTGGCACTGGTAAGTGGCAGGCAGGCAGTAACACAGGCAGCCCGGCTGATTCCTTCCCTGGCTCAGTGTGCGTGGAGTCGGCATGTCCATTCTGCATTCACACGGGTTTCCTCCAGATACTCCCCCATGGTCCAAAGGCATGCGGTTAGGTGAATTAGTGTCTGAAATATCCCATAGTGTGTGATAGCGTGTGATTACATGACCGTGAAGGACATGCATCTCATCTAGGGCTTCCCCTGCCTTGTGCCCAGTGCTTCCAGCAGTAGGTTCCAGGCTCACTAAGACCTGCACTAGATAAGCAGTAATGGATGGATAGCAGTACTATCAAATAATGACTGAAGAGAAACAATTAAATTGACAAATGCAAGTCAGAAATGTTAAAAAGGGACTTGAACAGGGGAGGAACAAGAACTGGATTGCTTTAAAAACACATTTCACTGAATACAATCATTCACTCATTGTGTAATCTACAGGACAGAACACTCAGTGCAATACAACTAGAATACTGTACAATTCTAATTCTAATTAATTACTATAGAATTCTGTATAATGGTTTGGTACATTCTCTACACTGTTTATTATCGTCAAAATATCTTTTACTGTCTAAATGTTTGTATTGTGGTGGCTTAAGTAGGTTTTGGTATAGCTTGGGTTGGTGCTAAAACAAACTTACAGCACTAATTAAAATAGTGCCAAAACAAGTCCTTTTAAGAAAAAAGCACAAAACAAAGGTTGACGACATTAAAGAATGGCTTTTTGTTTCTAAGGCAAATTTGAACACCTGAAATATATAAATGTAAATGCGAAACACTTCATAAATTCACATAATAAATAAAACCTAACCCAAGTAAAATTTTTAACACTGAACACTCACCTAAAGGATTATTAGGAACACCATACTAATATGGTGTTTGACCCCCTTTCGCCTTCAGAACTGCCTTAA
>JAODKM010000118.1:4114691-4126597 GCA_026780845.1 Petrocephalus sullivani | reverse complement strand
AAGAGAATAAGACCAACAAAACAACTGATACGAAGAAACAGCCCCCAGCCGGACCAAGACACCAGCACCGGGCGAGGGAGGCGGGCGGGCGGGGGTGGGGGGAGGCCGGGGATCTGTTTAAGCACCATAGTTAGACCTTTCTGAACTGAAAATGCAAATCTCTAAACTAAATAATAATTTAAGAATTGTTGATAAATTAATAGATTAACATTGCATAATACAATTTAAATTATTCAACAATACTATACATTTGTACTAAATAAGGAGCAGAAAGAAAATAAACAGAAAACAACATAATTCATAATACATTATAATGATGTTTACAATAAAGAAAATGCTGTTAGGTATGTCTGTGTTTTCTTGGATCCAAGCTAAATGTGATCTTGTGTGTATGTGTGTTGGGACGGTGGTGGTTAGGTATATATTACATTGTGGAGACCAAATGTTCCTACAATGAGATAAAAACCTGTTAATTTGATGGTCCCCATAGGGAAAACTCAATTGTGTAAAACATCTGTGAGAAACGTGTTGTTTGTGTGGCTACTTATGCTTAAGGTTAGGGCTGAGTAGGGGTTACAGTTGTTATGTTGGGATTAAGGTTATACCCATATAAACAAATGGAGAGTCCCCATAAAGATATCCTAACAAATAAAGTTGCGGTTGCAGTCACACACACAGTCGTTTAAAAAAAATACATTGAAGGGTTCCGATATAATCCATTGCCAGAGGGAAGAAATCTCAGAAGTCAGCAACACAAATGAATTTGCTATATGTCAGCTTGCCGACAAGGAGCATTCATACAACTGCGGACACATGGCTATATAGTAGATCACAATCAGCAATAATGACCTCATTTGCTAAAATCTAATTTATCATATGCTTCTAGAGGATGGTAACGTGAGAGATCTGCACCAGTGGTTTATCTATGTGAAACTTATTTGTTCCTGTCAGGTTGGAACAAATTAAGCTGCCCTTATGACCATCGGAAATGATTCAGTTAAGCCTCCTGTTCTCCTCTCCAGGCATAATTTAAATGGATAGATAATATTTTTTTTTCTTCTTTTCTAAATGAACAAAATTAGTGAAATAGTGACCAAATGATTTTACAAGTAGCAATGGTATGGAAAATAAGGCCAATTACCATCAAATGTATTCATTTTAAAACTGCCGTTTGTGTGGTATGTACATACATATCAAATATAAATCAGCGATTAGAAGGCCTGTTTGTTTGTCTTGTGGTGTGTTCATTCAGGGTATCACATCATAAATTGCTGTTTTTGTGGAGGGTTCCTTTAGGGTGTCACGGTTTAAAGTTGCTGTTCTTCTGGTGTGCTCATTCTTGTCGCCGCACTTCTGAAATGCTGTTCTTGTGGTGGTCACAGTTTAAAACTGCTGTTGTTCGTTCGTTCAGGTTGTCACGGTTTAAAATATCTATTTGTGTGGAGTGTTCATTCAGGGTGTGACAGCTTAAAATTGCCATTTGTACAAAGTATATGCTTGTGGTGTGACAATTTCTGCTTGTGTCCTTTCTGGCTGGAACAGGTAGTGCAGATACACATATCGTGATGACTCACCAGACATAAACAACCAGTAGAAAGGAAAAAAAAAAACATTAACCAAAAACCGTAAAGAAGAACTAGGAAGAATATGTTCTCAATAATGCATTTTTAAACCTCCTTACTTCAACTCAATATCCTGAGAACATCAAGTAGTTAATTTCCTGAAGTGATCTGTTCAAAAATGCACTGTTCTTGAGTTACCAAAAAAATGTCCTGAACCATAAGATAATTAATCATCATGAGACAACCAGCTGGTGTAGCCCAGTACAATTTGACTCCTAGCAAAGTAGCATTGCTCCAGTGTATGTAAAAAACATATTTTAGACTACAGACTATATATTTCTTGTTATAATAATGTATCAATGGCAAAGTTTACATGCAGACTGATTTTCCACTAATAAAAAAGAAAAATCCTAAAAATGCAGAAAAACACCCAGCCCTAAAAATCTTACCATTAATTAGCCAGTTTGAATAAGTTACTACATACTGTTATTGAAAGTGATATTACGAGATTATTACAACCTGTAAACATCTCTATCAGAATGTGTTTTCTCTCTAATATCATGCCTACATGCCTAATTTAAAATACCACATTTTCATCCTTCATCTTTAATCGGATTATATATAATCAAACATCTTATCCCATACACAACAGTACATGTAACACTGTCAATATCCAACGTAGCGTATTTGGTAACACTTTACATTAACTGCACCTTCATAATATCTTGATAATGCATTCATGGAATATTCACATGCATCATGTAGGTACACCTTAACATCCAAACATACCTTGACAGCTATTATAAACATTTATCAATATTATGTTCTATGAATGCACCATCAAGGCATGTAAAGCATTAACGAGTATTTATATAAACAATGTCAAACCAGCAATTACATCCTTTCAACCATTTTACACTCTCTAATAATCATGTGTCAGTGATTTTCCAGGTAGACTTGGGGACTCCGTGTAAATTCAATCCATTACACGTGAACTTGTTACAAAAGCTTCGTCTTTTAGTGGAATTTACAGGTACATGACAAGGACTCAGAAAATAAGAACTAAACTAGTCTGAAAACCTCACCTGCAAATCAGGGACCTGGTCAACTGGTGTCAGTTCAGAAAACCAAACAGGAACTTCCTTTTCTGAATCCTGGTGAGTAACATAATAATTTATTCAGTGAACATTTCTGAAATACAATGTAATTTTCAGTAAGGTGAGATTACTAACATTAAAGTACTGACCTGATTGTCTGCTTCAAATGAAATAAATATATTATATTGTTGATCACAGGAGGAGGTTTATTTCTTAATTCATTAACTGAAAACTATACAAGTAAACATTTTTTTATGTATAGTAACCAGTGCAAATATAGAGGTACACAGGGAGTCCATCAACTTGCCATTCCTAGCTTTAAGAAAATAACTTTACATGATATATATAATGGGCAAAATGCATTTAAAGTAGATTAATGTCTGTTACAGGTCAAGAAAATCATCTTATGTGAATTTATAAAATATAAGCATACAGTGGCATGCAGTTTGGGTGGATGGATACAAAAATCTTTGAAATGGGTTTAAACCAAACTTAATGGGCCAAAGTAAAATTCATAACTGCAAGAGAATAAATTCCTGTGCAAACTTCAAAAGCTCATTCCACACTAAGACTGCACCTAAGGGATTTCTCAAGCATACCTCTGCAAATGTCATACTTCTACATATAGCCAAAAAGAAAACACAAAAAGGAGACAATAGGGATATGTTACGTACGTCATTTACACACTGGTGAATTTTGATTTCCTCCAGAGTGAAATTCAGCCAAGACGAAGAAGGCTGCCGCAGAATGAGACGTACTGCCGTCACGTTGTCTGGATCCAGCAGCATCTGGCAGACATGCACATGCGCACACACCAGGGTTACATTAATGCCTGTCGGAATTAGCGTCACCCTGGAGTAGCTACATCACCAATAATTAAAAAGCCATGCTTTCATGTAATATATAAGTATTTATACCAATAAAATTGTTCAATACAATCCTCTAAAATATACAGAGGGTTTAGATGTTTTGAAATTCAATATTCAGAATAACAGAAAAGAATACAGTTTCTATGTTTATTACAATGTTGATATTACAAATCCACCCGAAAGCCTGGCATGAGCGTCATGCAAGTGACTGATTCAAAGTGACTGATTCTTCAATCGTGCTAAAAAAGCTGGACCCTTCTTATTTGTTTAAAAACATTACAGATTTATCAACCTAATACCAAGTATGTGTAAATTTCTTCTTCAAGATTCTGCTATACCAGAACTCAACAGTAAAATTCTCAGGAAGGAACATTTTCACGCATGTTTGTTTTAGCCTGTTGACAGAGCTCCATGGACAAAAGCGTTTGGCAGACAGAGCAGCTTCTCCTGCAATGGAAACAAAGCTGTTTGTTTCGTCAGGCTAGCTGTGAAAAACCAGCAAATAACCCTGCCATTATACAATATTTGAAAATGCAGTTTTGAATAAAAAAAAGGTCCTGACAAATCCCAAATATATCTTTGCCCCAAACCACATTTAATCCAGGAAAGTTTGTTCTGCAAGGTTCATTTATGGAGAAAACACAAAAATGTGTTACGCTATTTTTGGATAGGAAGTGGTGGGGAAATTTTGGCTACAAAGTAAAACCAAAAATAGTACTGTAAAAATATCATCAGTCTTATGGACTCATTGGTGGCCAATAAAACATGGCCGCCAAAAAAGCAAGTTTCTCTCCCCTACCAAAGGTGTTGTCCTTGGCGGTCCTACTCTGCAGGCTCTTCTTGTCAAAAAAACATGACAAATGGCAACCAACTGCTGATGCATAAAATTCATAGCTGAGGACTGTACAATACATCCTTATCAGAAATATAATACAAGCTTGTTTCTAAAGCATGGTTTTTTAAGATAATTTTTTGGTAAACTTGTATTACGATAGACCACTGTATTTTCACACTATATGTCACTGGCTCATGACGTGTCACATACACTCATCAGAATATCATGTCTATATAAATTAATTTGCAAAACAAAAAGAAAAATTGCATTCTAAAAAAAACTAACATGACCATAGTCATATTCCTAATAAGTTACAAGTATGCCTTAAAAAGTACTCGTCCTTGATACTGTAATATCTAATTATATTGTCTGTTCTAGTTTGTATGTGAGAGAAGAGCATTTATAATTTGGATCAGACCCATTCTATCGCTCATTCAGCTACTGTAGGCTGACCCTGGACTCAGTGGTCTGCATGTCCATGCTGGTCTTCTGCTATTACTGAGTGTGTAAACAGACAGGCTGCAAATGATCTGGCTGTGTAGTTTCTGGTAATATTTCAGCAACTTGTGGAATTTCAGATGCTGGCAGCTAATTAGTTCAAACCTTAAACATGGTGGCCACAGTGTTTAATGCACACCAGCCTGCGATTATTTAACATGACTCTCCTGCACTCTTTATTGGAGAGTGTATAATGGTTGAGGACAACAAAGGATGAATGACTGATGATCCAAGACTGCACTGCTGAACAATGTCTCCATCGTATTAAACTCAGGTGAGCTGCTGAGCTCACATGTTCTGCATACTCTGCATTCTTTCAGGAATGACCTGAAATTGGATCAGTGGGAGAACCAAAGCTGTTTTGATATTAAACCAAAAGATATGTTAGTCAAATGCTTTAAATCTGTTTGATATGTATGCTATGTGCATCACACCACTTCCCCTGATCTCGCTTAGCTTTTGCAGCCAGTGATTGCTATACTGTACTCCATGACAGACTACTCTTTCTGATATATCTTCAATTAATCCACTTCATTTATACTACAAGGATCCTCACAAACTTCCTTAAAAAAACACAGAAATCCTTCATCACTAACATAAACTGAATGACAAACTGAATGTTTTTACTTACAGTTAGTGTAGTGAACAGCCCCATGTAGACCAACATGTTCTGATTTCATAAGGATACTAACAGACCTTAAGAACACTGTTTTCTTGTCATATGGAGTAATGGTGACAGCATGCTTCTTACTGTGTAGTTTGTAAAAGGCTGTAATTGGATTACCTGATATCTAAAGGGACAGAAAAAAACAGGTGCTACACATTGCCCTGACCTGATGTCTGTACAAGGAGAAGTAGTCCTGGGATCCTTCTTCCGTATGCGGATTGGGCATAAGGCGGTGATTTCGGAGACAGGTGACCCATTTAACACTTCCTTCCTGGCTGACGGACCCTTTCCTCTGCAGGCGCACCGTCAGGAAAGCCGTATAGTAGTTCTTAAAGGAGACACACTGAATCTGCAATAAGAGAAAAGCGTCAAAAGATCCTTGTCTGAAAGGTGGGTTACATATAGCACCACTACACCCGTGACACCGAAAAAAGTGAAACACTGGAGATTCTTAGCTCTGGCTCCTTCCGGTGTACAGCATTTCATGAGGACCACACAGCTCCACTGTTCATTTTCTTCAGAGTTCAGGGCACTATAGATGTAATTGCAATTTTTGTACTTCCTACACTTCATTTTTGTCATTTTAGAATGACTCACTTTTACCACTTGACCTTGAGGAAACGTGACGTCAATGACATAGACTCCAGGACGCGACGTGTCTGACTTCACATCCCCAATCTGCAGGGCCACTGGTGATTTCACTGTGCAGGCTACAGCACTGTCAGTCATACTTAAGACCTGGTAAACACAATTAAAAATAGAAAATTAGGTTTAAATAAATTATATGTGGATTGCTTTATTAACATATAACATTGCTCTAGATGTTAAACAATTTAATTCGTTCTTCACTTAATTAGTATCCTTTTTGGGGGGTGAGGTTGCTCACCAATGCTCAGAAGCACCTTGTGTCGTTTGTGCTTCTCTATGGATAAGGGCTTAGTTGTTTTTCCGGTAATAACATTACCATGTTTACCTTGTTTTTGATTGGCATCATCAAGCTGCTTGACCCAAGACGAAAGTCATTTGCAAGTCATTAACGGCAACTCTCATCTCAAGTCTAAAGTCCTATAAACCCAATCTCAAGGCAATAGACTAATGCATTTTCAAACAATGTGTTAAACCATGAAGAAAATTACATTTTTTTCTAATCATTATCTTTTTGTTAGATTAATTTTGTGAAGACTTGTAGGCCATGGAATCAGTAGCAGAAACACAAATGGTAAATGTACGGTCAAATAATTATATTCTTTGAGGTAACTCTGTCCAAAGTATGCTATGTATTTCTAATGCTTGGTTGTTTTTCCCATGTAACTACTGTACTATTTAATTACTTACATAAAGTTCTACTGAACAAAACTGACTGTCTCAAGAGTGTGTCATATCCTGATTGTATTTTAATTAGTCACAGTGAGTTGGAAGTAACCATATTTACAAGCTATCGAACACAACATAAGTTTCTGTCATTAAGATTTAACAATTAGACTTCAAGTAACATCACATTACGTGTTATGTCTGAGAAAATACAGTAAGTCACAGTATTAAGCTGAACTTTACTATTTTGTCTGTACTTAAGGATTGTAGTGTCCATCAGTTGAAATTTCTTGACTTATTTCTGTTCCAGAAATCATAAGACTGGTTCACCATAGACAAGAGACCAGGCCACACTCACAGATTAAGCAATAAGTCATCCAAACTACACGTGGGTCTGTGGGAAGAAAGCAATAGAAAAGCAGGGAAATGGCAGGAAACGTGTCAGCTTCATAGCCACGGACCTCAGGCCAGCATGCTGGTCAGCTTCGGACCATAAATCCTATTTGTGCATCAGGAAGTGTTTGTGGTACAGCAATTTACTGGCGTTTGAAGCATGCAGATACCCAACTGGACAGAATAATTAACTATTACGTAAACAAATTAGTTAAGATTTTAAAAAGTGAGGAACTATAGCCTGAAGCATACACGACATCGAGAAAGGGACGCCGTGTAGCTACTGTCATCACCACCGTTCGTCTGCTTGCTCTCCTTCATTTCTCAGAAATAGAAATCATTCTACTTACATAACGCTCCGTCTGGCTTCGTATTTAGAAACCTACTGCGATTTGGTGAAATCGCTGAACACACGGAGGGACAGTAACGTGCGCAATTTGCTCGAGAGTTTATTTCATAAAACGACCTGTCACGATGTGTTTCTCCCACTGTATGCGAGCCGACCTCCCTAACAAGCCAGCCATTTTTACCGCAGTGTACATAAGGAGCCAACTTCCGGCTTCCGTAACCATGGCGACAGCTGCCGAAGTCGCCCGCTAGGCGTGACACTAACTATTGGTACATATCAGTAACTATGGGTTAACGATTTCTATCCGTTTATTAAGTCTAACCTACCACTGTCATTTACGGCTGTAGTATTAATTGCAATACTAGACATTTATTTTACTACAAATTATTTTACATTTTCAAACAAGGGAAGGGGTTACTTTGTAATTTTGGCTAGGTTCATTTATAAAGGAAGTTATAAGGGGATATGAATATAATGTATATGGATACGAGAAGCAGTATATAATTATACATTATTGTTGGAATATTGTTGGACTGGAAGTTCAATAGAACATAAAATTACTGTGGTGTCCCGGAAAGGCAGAAACTGTTGTAATCTAACCTTGTCACTGTGATTTGTGTCTTCCTGGTCTTCCCACAAGATTATTATATTCCAGTAAGCTGGTGGATGTTTCAACCCTTTTTTTTTAAAAAAAAGAAAAGAAAAAGAGAAGCAGACTTGCTCAACGGAGCTTCTATACTATAAAGGTTTTTTTCCACATTTTTACCCCACTTATTTCTCGATTGACAGAAGCACTAGATGGAATACTTTTTTTAGAGGGGGAAAAGGAAAATCATTTCCTGACCCCCGCAAAAGGCAGTGAAGTAAATTCATAGAAAATAACAGAACAGGAAAAAATGAATAATGGAGAGTAGAAAATTGGTCTGTATGTTAATCGGTTCTTTACAGTTGGGCTGTGATCAACGGATGGCTTTCCATTTTCATGAGGACCTCATGACTGTGGGGGGCTCGGTTTCTGTCCACAAAAGAACGAGTTGCGAGTTTATCATGGCAGAGCAGGGGAAAAAGTAACAAATACTGCACAGTGTAATTTTTTTGCCTCATCAGCAAAACCAATAAATAAATTCTGGCATATTCCACAGTGTGCAGCAACCTTACAGAAGCAAAACAAAATTGAGAGCAAAGGCAGCAATTTTTATCTAGAATGTAATACGGCCACAATCAATGTTCAGGAATAAGCATAGAGAAATGCAAATGGACTCAAATATGAAATGTATTCTGAGCTTTCCTGTTCTTCTCCTAAGCATGGAAAACCCTACCTTCCACCCAGTCTCTATGCCGCATCAGCCCCTCTGTGACTATGTATGGCAGAGGAAGCACTGCAGACTGACAAACTAGCTATTTTTATGCAAACTCTATGTATAACTCTGCGAACTTGTGGTCTGACCCCTTTCAAAATCCAGGCTATTGCATTGATATGCAGTCTACTGAATTGCATTGTGATCAAAGGAGGCTTGTCCACCTGCCCGTCTTCTGTGTGGGGTCGTTCAATGCATGCTTTGTTATGGCATACCAGGCACACAGTCATTCCTGCAGCTAAAACTTGGATCTTGCACCCTTACTCATACAGATCAGTCGGAGATCAATGTCTTTGCTTTCTCTGAGAATGTTCTCCTTTTCGCGTAATACTTTCTGCGTCGGAACTCCCAGCTCCACTGCGGTAATGTTAAGTATGTTGCAGTCTCCCCCATTGCTTCCGAGTGCTTGCAGAAGCGTGACACATAACACCTCTGGTTTATTATTTATGTCATAATGCGCACTTTAATGCAGTTTCAGGTGTTGCACACAGAGCAGACTTACAAGCAAATCAACCACTTCATAGTCAATTTAGCTTCTAGTGCCTTATGACAAAGACCATTGGCTCCTAAATATTCCCAAAAGCTGTGTCTGCCTTGTGTTTTGTCAAAGTTATTCTTGGAGAAAAACTTGGAGTTTGTGAGTTGCGTCTGTTCGGTCCATGCATCTTCCCATCACTTACCAAAATACCATGCATTTACCAGTAACTTACCAAGTGAATGTCTTTAGACTGCTGTGGAAATCTACACAACATAAGGGGGATCATAGAGATACACAGTAGAGGCAGGATTTGCCTCAACTGCAAAATGCCACATCCATGATTATGGTCTTATTTTCCACTCTTTCATTAGCAAGGAACCAAAGAACCTTAGCAAGGTTTGTGAGTCTCCCCAGTTTTAGGGCCTGTAACAGTCTCCAGATCTCTGGCATGGATCTAAGTGGGGCCTTGTAGTTTCTCCATATTTTGATGAATTAATTAGTATTAATTACCATTTCTATTCCCATTAAACTATGGGAAATAGTCTAATATTTTTAGTTGGTAGCACTGGTACAATCTGCATTAATAAATACAGTAAGTTGTATGTTGGTTATGTATTATGTGCCACACTTGGATTTCACATTGAACAGTGTCAGTAAAATAAATAAATGTTCATTTAAATTTGTAGTGAAATTCTTAAAAGCCCTGTCAAGTGGTGTTTGATGAAAACTGTCATAGAAATTATGGACAAAATGGACAAAAACCATTATGAAGTAACTGGCTACCCTGTAAACAACTTACAAGTTTGCTAAGAGACCTGAGAAAACGTATCCAAAGAATTGATTTGTCATTCAGGCACTTGCATAATAAATTAAATGAAAGCTCAGGTTGTAATAATAATTAAGTGTTATGAACACAAACAAACCATTGAACATTGGTTATATTAGGTAAGTGAACACTATGACATTGAGATCACACTACAGAGTTGTAATCAAATAAGACTATTGGCCCCTTCAACCCTTGATTCACACAACAGGAGCAATTAAATCATAACTAAAATATTAGTGCTCATTAAATCTTGCTTGTAAAATGAAAGAACATAGCTCTTCACACCAAAATAGGACTGCTAGTATTTTTCTTATTTTTTAAACTGTTGACATTCATATTTTGTGTCTGTAAACATTCCTGACAGCATGCTAAAAAAATAAATAAATAAAAATCAGATCTTATGTTTTTATTTGACTTTTTTAGTATGAACTGAGAAAAGTTTAAGTGACAATAAAAGTCTGTAATTCCAAAGGCCTCTCTTCTTATGAAGCAACATTTGCTAACTAAATTAAATTAAATTTTTAAGTGATTGTGTCATCTTTGATGTGCATGCTTTGTTGGGTTAAATCTGCTGTGGGAGAATAATCCACAGAATTGCGCCAGTTTAGGGTATTTTAGATGGGATCCGTTAATACGCATTTTTGCTTACACTGAGGTGAGTATAAAGAAACAGCTGACACAAGTCTGTGTTGCAGCCAAACCATTAACACTATCAGTAGATTAACAATGAATCCAAACAAGATAACATCAACCAAGCACAATTAATAAATAAGCATTATTGTCAGTTCTGTCCTATACAATGTCAAGCATTGAGTTAATTCAAATATTCCCATAGATATGCAATACATTGCTGGTTAATATGGCATGGTCTTGCAGTGCTGACATAATATTAAAACTGTCATCCTTATTTATGTCAGCCTAATCCAATCAGCATTTGTGTAGTATGATGTCACCTGTAAAGAGATGTTTGGAGGATATTTTGTAATGTAAAACCTCAAAATAATGAGATGTTTCCCAAGCAACAGTGCCTCCAACTGACTCTTCAAGTTCCTGAACAAGCTTAGGATGTAGTCTGGGTAAAATTAAATATTGGGTGGGGGGGGTACATGGATATTTAACCCCCACAACAAACAGACCCTGTATTTAATTTCGTGAGCCCCTCGCCCCCAATCTCAAACTTTCAAACTTGCTCCTACACCATCCATCAATCCATCCATCTTTCAACCTAATTAGGTTCCCAGGGAACTTGGGTATGACACAGAACCAAGTGGCTGATGCTTTTCAAACCCTCTCACAGTGCTTCCTTCTGGATTTCATTTCTTTAAAACGCAACACATAATATTTGTTGTCACATTTGACTGTAAATGATAGAGGGATTACCAAAATGAGCCTCATGCAGCCAAAGCCCCTCCCCTACCTGACACATTCCTGACACGTTCGAGGGTTTGTCATCCGAAAAACCGTTTTTGTAATTTATCTTCTGGACATAGCCTACATACAGTATAACAACCCCTGTGATTGCAGTTTTATGCATGTGACAGCTGCAACAGTTATATATGCTAGCTAGTTATTCCATAAAAAGAAACATATATATATACACACTCACCTAAAGGATTATTAGGAACACCATACTAATACGGTGTTTGACCCCCTTTCGCCTTCA
>JAODKM010000118.1:4067780-4094556 GCA_026780845.1 Petrocephalus sullivani | reverse complement strand
TTTTTTTTATGACGTTTTATTCCTGCGACAGTAATGTAACCTGAATTTTGGTCTAAGTCGAAACATATCTTAGTCACTTATCTATCCTAACAGAGTTGTAAAATCATAATTTAGAACATTAAAACTATGGAGCAGAATTTGTGCCACCTTGAAATGCAAAAATGACTCCGGCATACACAGAAAAACAATCGACGTACATGTTGTTTTACAGGGGAATCATGCCATGTGGAAATGCAATGCACAACAGTGAGTGTCGCGAAGAGAACGTGACATAATGAAAAGCAAAACCATCATTCCGTTGCTTCGCATCTTATTTAACTACCATCCAGAAAACAATTAGAAGGGTTTGCATTATACACAATTAAACGAAGAAATTCTAAGGGAATATTGCATTGTGGGATTTCTTATCACATCTCTGCTGCATCGGCTCATTTTCATTTTCGAAAAGTACATGCTGAAATTGTTCCACTACGAATGAGTAAAAAAAGTTCCAGCCCGCAACCAAACTAGTTCGCCAATGTAGTCCATAAGTACGAAGCTATCGGCGTAAACTCAAAACATCGTATGTTGAGAACCTCGTAACCCGAGGACTCCCTGTAAATAGCTTACAATTACCAAAAATCCAGAATAAAGAAAATGTGTTTATAGTGTTAACTTCAGTATATCTTTATACTGTGGAAAGATATTGAAACACCTGGAAGAAACCCTTGTGAGTTTAAAATGAAGCCACAAACATCCTGGGTTTGGTAAACAGGGATGTGAACCCTTGGATTTTATGTGTGCATGTGTCAATTCTCACCCACAAAGCATATTGCAGTTTAGCAAGCACTAAGAAGGGTGCCTTTCAGTTGGTTTGGGCTCTTGATACAGTCCAATGTGCTTGGAGGAAGTGGCTCTTAGTTTATTCCTATTTTTGGGTTTCAGGACTTTGGTGCAAAATTAGAAACAGACATTCTCAGCATATCTTTTTTGTTATTATATTATTGATTTTAAAGAATTTTTCAATAGGGGTATAATGTATTATACAGGTAATTATACATTCAAATTTTTAACAGATTGAAAAAAGAAATGGAAACCTCTATCCCACCCCAATTTCCCACCCACAGTTTCATAAAATACACAAAGAACAGAAGAGGTAATATAAAAAAAAACCACTGCAATTACATAAAAATATCTACAAAACCTATGCTATATATCTTCAATGGGGCCCTGAAAAGAATCATAAAAATCAAGAAAAGGCTTCCATATTTTGGTAAAATTTTGGGTAGATCCTTTTAGTGTACATTTTATTTTTTCTAGTTGTAAGAAGTACATAACATCACCAATCCAGCGAGAAAAGGATGGGGGAGTGCATTGCTTCCATTGTAGCAGGATTAAGCGTCTTGCAAGGAGAGTAGTAAAGGAGGCGTAAACGCGACAACCGTGCGGGAGGTATCTGGTAAATGAGCATGAGATTCCTTGGATGATAAGCCAAACACGGCAAGAACTGGATCAGGATCAAGTCGGGTTCCAAACATACCACTCCCAGCATATCTGTTTGTCATTTTGCTGAGCATTGCTAGGATATTATGGGTCTTAGAGAAGACTATAAGAACAGGTTCAGATGTGTGGTTAATGGTATATCACAAATGCTACTTTTGGACATTCCATATTCTGCAAAGGACCCTGGGAATGCCTCACTGATCTGGGTAATGCTTTTGTTCTTAAGGCAATATGGTTACTATTACAGAACTGCCAGTTAGCCATAACGTTCTGGCTGCTAATTCAGCTTAAGGTCTGGAATGTATAGCATCAGGCCAACGGTTCGATTGAATAAGCACAACGTAATTTTTAGTTGAAGTTAAAAGGTGAAATTAATGAAGCTCATCCAATGAAATCCATGGGCCGTGCAGGCTTTCTGTTAACAACTAGTTCAGCCCTGAAATCCAAGGTCACGTGACATCCAAATAGCACCACTTAAGAGATGGAGTGCAGTTAACACTAGAACACCCTTCAAAACTCAATGGATCTGGTTTCTCCACCAACAGTTGACCTTGGACCCCCAGAGGTATTTTTCCCCTTACTTTCTTCTGTTGTCATCTGGCTTCCTTTCTTTCATCTCTTCGTCTTCCCGATTCCCCGTTTTTGAATTATTCTGCATAAATAATGAAGGAATGTATCACAACACACCCATCTGAAGCACCTTGGGGGGTGCCTGCATTATGAGAGGCACTATACAAAAATTAAAAAAATAAATAAATAAACAGAATTTATGGCATCACAATGCCGTCTCCAGGATCCACAGTACATTGCACCCCCACCGTTCAGAACCATGGATAGTAGCCAACTGTGGAAACCATGTGGAGACCAACAATCAAACACCCCGGACACAGTTACACCCATAATTAGATCTGCCTGGACAGCACCAATCATCTGACTCCACTTTCCCGGTGACATGGGGGAGCAAAAAAGGGCATTTCAGGCTGAAAGAACAAAAGTACAAGACTGCCACCTAAACCGAAAGTCTGGTCCCCTGTTTGGTGCCAGACTTCTGCTTACTTGTGTTAAATCTACCTCCTGATTTCCCCTTGTCTCTCTTTTTCAGTTATATTTCACTTATATATTATTTATATTTCACTTGTGTGACTGGTTCTAAAGAAACCTTGCCTCTAGGCGGGCCTTCTGCTGCTCAGATGTTTCTGTGCATTCCAGAAGATCAGCTGGCAGACCTATGCTCCCAACTGAATACTTTTAGTTGTCGTTGGAGTCATGTGACAAGAAGGCAGTCCCAGCTGCATAACCCATTTTAAGACCATAACTGAATAGTCTCATTATATAAACAATTGATCATCACTGCACACTGCAGCTGCTGACCTTGAAAAATTTTAGTCACATGATCAAAAGATTATTAACTCAAGATTAGCACTAAACCAATGTGACTGATTGCATGGCAAAGCCTGTGTGCTTGTCTGTTACTATCTCCCTGGGTTATCCGTAAGCTAAATTAATGAACACATACACAAAATACATAAAATGTCCAAATAGTATCACCTCCAATGGGTATTTTTACATTTTATTGATTTTTTTCCGAAGCTACTTACACTTTTTATTCATCTGTATATTTTACTGGAGCAGTTTAGATCATATTTCTTGGTATGACAGCAATAGCCCAAGTGAGATTTCCGCTAACAACCCTTGTATAATGGTGTGTTTATATGTATTTTTATCTCTGTGTTACCCATGAACTACTGTATGTTTAGTTTTTATTGCGCTATGTTTTATTTTTAAGCACTTTGGTCATCCACAATGGAACCCCATAATACTCAAAGTGAAATATACAAATAAATATTACATTGATGTATTTCCAAATGATGGTTTCAAATATGACAGGTTGTATCCACAACAGCTTTTTATTTCATAATGGTGCGGTCTGTCAATCACTCTGAGGGAGGTGGGGCCGAGCTTGTGATTGGCTAATCCTTTGCGATCCATTATTTGGTCCTGCAGATACAGGAAATAGATTGAAAAGTCTTGGGAAGCTATGGAAGATGTAAGGGAGGTCAGTAGTTGGATGCACCGATTAGCAGAGCAAACACAGGAAAGAGGCCCTGTCATGCTGAATTTCTGACCCGTATGGTATGCCATCGAGGCATAAACACGGTATTTTTAACCCTCTTGACAAGGCAAAAATGCCCATGTTTGGGCGGCATAAAAATACATTTTTAAAAACTCCCATGTAGACATTAATTGTTATGCCATGTCAATACAGTACAATTGTATGTGTTAAAAAGGTCTTTCAGTGCTACAGTATACTTTTCCATTCAAGGGCAAAGGGGTCAGTCTATAATGCCTTATGTTAGTTGCCATATGATAATATTTTAATCTTAACCACTGAAACTCCAAATTTGTAAAGAAAAAATTCAACAAAATGGCCCATTATTTTGTCTGACATTACTGAATCATATGTTGGACTTGGAGCAAGTGAAGTAAATGGAGCACGTCATCAGCTCATATACTGTATACTATATAGTTCTCACTATAATATATGGTATTGCGTTTTACCTGCTCTGAAATGCGCGTAGCTGCTTGCATATGCAAATTGCAAATTGAAGGAACATCACTCACTGAAGTCCTTGAAGATCAGCATTTTCACCTTGTCTGGTGGGTAAAAAATGCCATGTTTAGAGGGCAAAAAATGCCGTGTTGGGAGTTTAGTGTGATAATTGTAGCTATTTTGTTGGTTTTTGAAATCCATTTCATTGAAACTGATGAATAGCTATTCATTACTTTGGATTTCTTTGAAATGGTTTTTAATTGCATCCACTGTTGATAGACAAGATTGCAAAATCTTGCAAATAAACAATCCATTTTATTATGCCTTTTGGCGGTAAACCTAAGAGTGTCCATGGCCAGTTTCTCTCTGGGCTCATTGTGAAGAACAAAAAGATACTGGATGCTTGGGACCGATCTCTGTTGCAACGTCTATAGTGACGTGACTGAATTTCCATATTATTGTAATCGTACCTTTTCTCCTGTGGATTAAATGAGCGAAACATTGTTAGCCACTCTTATGCAGATTAGAGTCCTTAACCTTATAAAATCCTTCAATATCATCTTCATTACCATTATGAAAGCATATAACTATTTGGTGGATGTACTTAAATGCCATGCATTATTTTTCTTATACTGTCCAGGAAAATAGAATTTCCACCCTGTAGAACTGATCACAGCCAGGCTCTCATATGAACCTGCTACAAATTAGAGTATAAATACAGAACGTACAGGTGCTCTTCCACGCGTGAAAGGAGACCCATGTGCATTACAAATGTACTTCCTCATCTGTGCAGTTATTGTGCTTTTCAAACTTCATTGAAAGGGATAAATAAATTCCCCTCCCATCACCCCACTATCATTTTAGCTCAGTTGACAAATAATCATCTGCTGGCGGATCTGAATGCTGGAATGCCAAACGCAGCCATGATTTCCTTTGCACCCTTTCAGTAGGACAGATTGACATTATTAGAGTTGAAAGGAACTTAATATCTGCCTCTAGTAGCTGCACACCTCTCACATCATTTTTTTCTTTGGACCCCCATTTATGCATAGCCTCAGACCTTTATTCACGAAAACGGTGGGAAAAAAAATATATCCTACTGAATTGGTTTTGTCCCCTTGGCCGTTCAGCAATTTATGGAGATGTCTGACAGCTTCTGAACCTAAAGTGGAAAGCGACTCAGGATTCGTCCTTTGTGTCACGCATGTGTCCTATGATGGATTGGCATGCTGTCCAGGTCATACCTACAGCCTGGACTCAGTGCTGCCTGCAACATGCTCCAGGGGCGTTGTGGATGAAAATGGACCCCATAAATGGATGGATGGATGGATGGAAGGATGGATATTCCGCTGAGTTCCCATTTGTTTTATACACAACTAATTGCACTTGTGGGCATAGATTCTTCGTCATATATATCATTTCTCATTGAAAAAAAAATAAAAATTGGAAGACTTTTTCCCCTTTCAAAAAAGTATATTAAAGCAGTATTTAATGGGAATTTTAAGCCTTTCTGGAAAAGTAACTGGCTTTACACTTAATTTAGATTAGAATATGGTAGCTACAAATCCATCTATAAAATACATTGCTGTTGTAATTATTTCTGACTTCTGCTTTAGTACTCATATTAAGAAAATGTCTAAATATTATTCCAACAGCAACAATGCTGCATGAATATCTAACTGCTGCAAGTGGAGTTTGAAATAACAGTCCAATATAAAGTTGACAGTTCACTCTAGAGCAGCTTAAGATTTTTACCCAATTACAGGGCTGGAACTGGATATCTCGATAGCTCATTTCAGGTTCTCCCGTGGTCCTTGGCTGATGAGGTGATTGGGTCTGCATAGAGATTTCCAGCCTCATTACTCAGTGGCTTGAGCAGGTCAAATTGTTTAGTGCCGGGTGCTGTCTGTGTTCATAACTTTGCTGGTGCTAAATGGACACCACTGGTTCCAGGTCTGCTTCTTGACTGAATTCCCCCACAGTACCGCAGTGCCCTGCATTCACCTAAAACAGCCTCAGTGGCTATTCTACTGGAGCAAATCCGATTAAGTTCTCTGCACAAGGATAATTCTGCGCTATCCCTCCTGGGGCCACAGCGGGTACATTTCAGGTTACAGTCCATATTCTTAAACACCACATCACATCCTGGTGCTAAACCCCCAAACTAAACTTTCATGCCTTGGTAGTCAACTTAAAAACAGCTGAATATTACTGGCACGCAAATTATCAACATTTCTCGCTTTACCATGGATTGTCAGCCTGTCCGTACATTTTGAACAAAATGTCCTTCAGAATTTGGCATTGCATTGATCCCTGTACTTTACTATCTGATATATTGAAGAAAATTCACTAGGAAGTGTTTTAAAATGTTTTTACTATTACAATCTAACATTTCCTATCAGGGGTGGCATAAAGGGGGGAAAGTTAGGATGATTCCCAGGGTCCCTGAATGACAGGGGTCCTAAAAGAAGTGGAACCTAATCTGATTGATCTGGTTGGGGGCCCAATATAAAATGCTTTCATGGGGCCCAAAATCTTCAGTGGCACCCCTCTTTCCTATATATAATCTGAAAACCTGAAATGCTTCCATAAACCAGATAAGTAAGGTTTACTTTTTACTTTTTTGCTATTGGTAGATTAAACATCTTTCATTAATATTAAGGAAATTGTCTCATATAATCAGGGCAGAGAATTTCTGTTAAATGCATGACAAATAAACAAATGTTATATTTTATATAATGTTATATTCAACATTAATCTTAATTCGACAGTACAAATTAAGATTATGTAGAAAGAGAAATAAAGTGCCTTACTTGAGCTTAGACTACATCACTACTGAGAATTATAGCCAGTCCTTAACTAACCACCCTTTGAACTGCTAGTCTCCTCACCCTCTCTTGTGGTCTATGGCTCCCCTATTCATTGTTCTTCTTAGGATTTTGTCAGCACCTCAACTAGCATTCCAGGAAATGCTCTCTGGGGCTGATTCTCCCATGCACTTAAGTCAAAATTTAGTTTGACAGCAGACTCACGTTATATTATATTATAACACTGTAGCGCTCAGAAGACCCAGGCATCACAGCGGGAACAAAACGAGGTGACACTGTTTTCTTTTATTATAGCCCTTAAACCGCACACAAACAACAACCATTCTGGACACACACTGCCCACCATGCTAGCCATCTCGACCACTCCAACAACACATGGTGGGTGCACATGTACCACTATCGACGCCAATTAACATTAATGCCTTTGGTGGGTGCACATGTACCACTATCAACACCAATGTATCAGTGCATGCATCCTTACCTACCTACCTAGGCTACCGCCATGCGGTAATTTTCAAAATAAAAGGGCTTCTGCAGATTGTGCAGAAGTTCACAATACAAATTAAAAAGTCCAAGTTCCACGATTAGCTGACTGCCAAACTCATCGCAGCCGTAATCACGTTTTCTTGTACGATTAATTATGCTTCTTGCCTGGCCACGCTTTCTTTGAAGGGTTGAGTGTGGTGGTCATGTCCATGATAATACAATGGGGAGAATATGATGAACTCAAACATGCGTAAGATTTAAGTGCATATTTTACTTAAGTGCTTGATGGGGGAATCTCCCCCTCTGAACTGCTGTGTTGTTTGTTGAGCTGCAACTCTTACGTTACAAATTTGGAGGAATGAGCGGCTTAGATGCTTGTGAATATTATTATATAATAATGTGATCTTTTTAGGCCGCAGGCTTTCCTCAAGGAACATATGCAGGGTCATTAGATGCTTTCCAGCTCACAATCATATGTATCATGATTGAAGCGTTAATGTCCATTGTGACACGACCTTGGGTTATTTATCAACAAAATGCTTGGCCCCTTTCTTCAGCATCACCTTTTCCCTCCTGCTTGAGGCCATCTGGCCCTGAGCTAAGAGTTAATCAACTGGACTGAGACATCTGGCTTACAATAGTGTCTAGAGAATGGATCCATGTGTTTATGAAATTCAGTCATCTGCATCAGCCTGCTCTCAGCCTGCCTCAGATGGATCACCTGGCCACAGTCATTCATCCCCAGTTCCTATTATCCACAATTCCGCCATTGTTATATACCATTTAAGTTACTCTTTTTGTTTCTAATCATCTGGATTTTATTTTACGAAAGTACTGCTGAAGTCATTACTTTGAAGCAGGTAAGGATGCTTGCAGATTTTTTCCCCCAGATTTTTACAGGAAGTATTCCATAATCATAGTAAAGATACATGAATACATCTTCCTTATAAGAATAAATAAATAAACTCTGATTTACCACTAAAGCTGAATGCGTGAACTCATGCGCTTGTTTTGCTGTTTATCTGCAATCTGAAATGATTTGGCAGTATTTTGTTAAACAGCAATAGAACTTTCGGATCCTTCCTGTTAAGCTTATGTTAATCTTAACCCATATACATAAAAATGGGATGGATTGTTATTACAAACAGATCAATGGAGTCAAATATGTACTTCACCTATGATTTTCTCATTCTAATGGTCGGTTTTCACTCTTGACTATATAGCCTTTCTTTTGTTTTACATGCACACAAACAAATGCACACATTAACATTATAAGCCACGAAGAGGATCTCACCCGGATTTTATTCTAAGAAGTAAACATTAAAAACAGTATACTTTTTTTATAAAGTTTTAATATACACACATCTAGCGGACCTGTTCATAAATGCATACATAAAACTCACCATGAATTATTCAAAAGAAACCACTTTAGCAACATATTTTGCATCAATTTCCCAGCCCATAAAATCAACCAAATGTCAACAGTATTCAAACTGATACAAGTCACTGTCATACAGTAGGACAATCCTCCAAAAGCAAAGCACATTTTGTTCCTTGCCTTTCCTGACATAGAAATCTACAATCAAATCGCTATCTCTATGAGGTAAAATAATAGCATAGAGGTAGTTTAATTCCAACCATTAGATTGTGTTTTCATGCAATTCCCTAAGAACATTTTGCCATCTTAAAAATAATTGTTTTCCTCTTAAGAGCATTAGAGCCTGAAATTGAGCATTACTAACCATTTTTGTTAATGCAGTATAATGCTTGTTTAATTTAAATGCACTGACTGTCATAAGACAGTCATGAATATCAGATAGATCTTTTGATGCTGAGTTTATGAAAACACTGGAACACATCATTTCCCCTGTACACAGGCATCCAGTAAAAATCAGAAAAATACTGTCACGTTTGTGTGCAATTGATTGTTGGGGAAATATATTATGTAAGCACTTTGTGTAACCAACCCTACAGATGTGCACTCGGTCTCTCCTCTGCTGGTGTCACATGTCCCTTAGAATGGATTTAATACTTGACTGCTTTGGAAAGTGGATCTGGCAGGATCTTAAATCAGTTGTATAAGAACATTATGCGGAAGTGCTGTCTCAGCATAGCGGAAAGTAACGCATAATTTGAAGACTTTTTGACTTACTATTTATCTTCAAGCTGTAGTTGTTCCCAAAGGCTAGATTTAACAACCATGAAATCAAAGGGCCTCTGTGTAGTGATTTTCAACTTCCTACTCATTTCTGAAGCTTTCTTGGGGAACACCCAGTGGTGGGGGGAAAACATATACGTTAATAATGCAAATGAGAAATGCGTGTAAAATGGCAAAAAACATTTTACAAGTGCAAATTTGAATAAACATGTTCGAAAGAGTTAATGTTCATAGTTAACGGTATTATGTCAGTGTAGAAAATAAAAAACAATTAGTCAAGCGGAGTATAAGTCATTCTACCATATATGCTGAAAACTTGTTTGCACCCTAAGCAGCAGGTAAACATGAAGCCTTTGAATAAATAAACTACTCCACAAAAAGTTGTGGTTTTACAGTGTGATTACTGAAATACGCATCACTGGGGTAAAATGATCTGATCAGGGATAATAAGCCTAAAAAAAACAATTAATCTACATTGAGCCTAGAGCCTGCTATACTTTTTTTTTTTTTTTTTACAACCAAGGCCTTTGACATTTACAACCAAGGTCCGTAACAGTTTTAAATCAGTTTTAAGTGATATGATTATATCATCATCATCATCATCATCAGGTTTATAATATTTTCAAAATTTAAAACCAAGTCTCTAATATAAATAAACTACTAACTGCCAGGTCAAATCATATGGAACAGTCCAACAGTATGACATTTATGCACTTTCCCACTGTTCATCATGGTAAGGGCCTATCCCAGGCAGCAGAGGGCTCAAAGCTGCAATACATCCTGATTGAGATGGCAGTTCATCACAGGCAACATTCACACACACACTCACAGTCAAACATTATAGGCAATTCACAGACACCAATTAGCCTAACCGTATATCTTTAGGCTATGAGAGGAAACTGGAGTACCCCGGGAAAAGTCTCAAAAGACACCAGACACGCAGAGCAGAAGCTTGAGCTGAACCCCTTATCTGGAAGTGCGAGGCAACACCACTACCCACTATGATACCCGAAATTATGATACGAGGAACCAAATTTATACATCACAATGTTCTTTAATGACACTTCCTCCTTAATGCAAATAAATACGACATGGCAGAGAATCTCACACTCGGGTCACGGACCTTTTATCCATTAAATTTCATTTGAATCATCTGCTTTCTTTAGGGTATGGGGATTAAAGATGGCACGCACAAATAATCAAAAACGAGAATCCGTCCAGTCCCAGGTCCATCCCAAATATACGTGAACAAACGCATGGGCCGTGCCAATGTTTATGCTCGGTTTGCCTGTCGCTATGCATCCCGCTGCTGAAATCCACATCATGCCCGGGTCCCCCAGTGGTGTTGTCCCCAATCCTGCTAAACACAACAGCCGCACTCCATGTCTCAGTTTGATCTCCTTCAGCCAACACACTCTTTAGCCACGTAACAGAAAACTCATTCACTTGGGAGGGTAAGTGCCCTTGATGTATGGGGATGTCTCATCTCTTCCCCTACAAGGCTGTCCCTCACCCGGTAAGCTTCCCCATCCATCTCCCGCTGCTGCAGTACAGGTGTTTGTAATTCCTATTACTCTTTTATTGTTTATCCTTTCTATTTATATCCCCCATTTCAATCAAGAGATTTCATTAAGCGTTCATGACCGCCATCTGTAAAGGCCCGATCCGAGCTGCTCCCACCTAACCCATGTTCTTGTAAAGTATTGGAGGCACGGGGCATCAATATTGTCCGATTCAATAAAATGAACGTCTGAGAAGCAAGCAGGTGAAATTATGTGCCTTGTGCTGTGCGTGTCAAATAGAAAATTGAATTTTTAACTTAACGACAAATGTGGTCCAATTCTCAGAAATTTAAATATGTAAGGCTTTAGAAAACATAAGCAGGGTGTATATATGTATATATATATTATAAATTATCGATAGTAATGGCACAAATACAGTTCCCTTTAGTCTAACCGTTATTTCTTGACATGTCTATATATTTTAAATAAAAGACCAGATTACTGAAATATGCCAAAAAGCTACCACAACGTATGCAGAGGATGGTAGGTTTTTTCAGCATCATTTGACAAATTTTGTACATAAGCACAAACAGATGTTTCAAAAACCTAAAACTGAAATCTAGAATTTTTTAAGTAGACACAGAAATGCCTATATAAAGATAAAGAGCTACTTGCATATGGACTGTGACTGCCTTTGAAATATAACACTTCTAACAAGGTGGGCCTTGTAATCTGTGAGTGAAACTGCACTGCAGGTGACCACAGAGGTGTGTGTCAAATATTAGGTTACTTAAGTTGCTCCACTAGCCACTCTATGCAGTGAGCGGAGTAATTATCTGCAAGCTGTGAAGTAGAAACCCAAACCAGTGCCAGGAGCCTTAAAATGCAGACGTGGGTGAATTTGAAACCCAAGCTAAGATTTCTGCATGTCACTACTTAGTTTAGCCAGACAGGTTAGTTAATGAAATGTGGTTGACAGTACATGGTTATCCCACCCACTATGGGTTTCAGAAACTCATCTCATCATTTACCTGTCCTTGGGCCTTGATCAAAATAATTTAAAGGCTGAAACAGAACAGGCCTAAATTAATTCCAAATTGTGATATTGCTAAATCTTCGCAGCACTACATCTATATTACGGCTTTTGATCTGTACCAGCTGCAAATAATGAAAAGCCGCTGCGGCCTAATCTTATGACATATATTTCTCTTAGCTCATTCGCTTTTCATTCGAAATTTACTAATTCCATATCATAACTAAATTGATTCCATTGACTCAGAGAGGTCAAGAGTGCTGAGAAAAATTCAATAAAACTAATACATATTGTTAAATGGGTTCCCTGAGTGCTACAGCCGATAATAATCACCTACCCCTTGAATTATTTTCAAAGTTCTCATTCAGCCTTGGCGACACATAGCGCTCTCCTGCCTGACAGATATCCCTCTCAGCTTTCTCCGGTGCCCACCAAATCCAATATTTCTTATTTATTTCCTCCCTTTTTTTCATTAATACTTTGAGAATCCGCCAGTTAAGTGGACCCTCTGGCTGATCTAGCAGGGTCTGGCCTTTGGAGTTTGGAGACCTTGAAATCGAAGTCTTGCGTGCGGGCATTTGCCGGCCTGGTTTTGCAGGACCAGGCTCAGTCTTTTGTTTAATGATTGGTCGGCGCTCCGGTGGATTTCACCTTATGAGTCCATTTACTTAACAGGAACCAGAAAAAAAAACATTTATGAAACTCAAAAGACAGGACAGCTCCCCTATCGCCGCTGCATTAACAACTGCTGTGCTGACGTAGTTCTATCTGTCAGCTTTGTATAACCTCTGGTTCTTTTTGTAGATTGTATCCTAAAAAATATATCTTAGGAAATGTATTCTTTTTTTATATTATACCTGCACATGACTAAGGTAAAACAGAGAAATGCTAAATAAGTACAGCGGTCATTTACATACTTTAGCTTAAAATAGATACATTGGAATTAATCTCCAGTAAAACAAGGACAATCACATTTAATCAAATAGCCATGAAAAGGTGCACCCAGGCTTCAGTTATAGATGGGAATATGTTTGGACATACACATTACTCTTCCCAAATTAAAGGGAATAGGGGACGTTTTCTGCATCTAGGAGCCTGAGACGGGAGATGTGATTGATTTAAATGATCATAGAGGGACTGTCACTGTGCACCACGCCATGAAATCACGGCACGGGGCACCATCTGCTTCAATCTTCCACCTGCTGAGTGCGAGGTGGTCGGCGGCACAGCATGTACCGCGGTGCCCCAAGAAGCCCAGAGGGCCCCCCCTGAAATAAATGGCACTTGGGGAGAGGATACTGCAGCGTGTTCAATTAAACATGGGCTGCCGGCTGTCCCTCTGGTTGAAGAAAGGCAATAAAAAATGGAGGGAAAGCGAGCACCAGCTCTCTTCACTCCCACTGTGTAGGAAACTGGTCCTGCTCGCAGGAGGAATGGAATATCCTGCTATGGGCTTAGCAGCTCTGTGAGGAGAGTGACATGAGGCTTAGGAGGCATCACTTATTGTTCTGCTCATCAAATGGCAACTCAAGTGCTTTGAACGATACAATGCTTCTTTGGGTGAAAGATCAGTATTTCTTCTGAAAGATGGTGAGAGATGTTTCATCTGCATATTCCTTTAGGGGGGCGCTTTGCTTTGGTATTTCAAAGATTAGGAATCTAAAATGGTTTGCATTCAACTGTAAAGCATCCATTCAACACTGAATACATAATGTAATTCTGACCTTGTAGGAGGTCACAGATGAACAGTTAGCTTACTTTCACTCTTATCTATTCCCTCACTCTGCTGTATGCTGCAGTATGTATGTAAGAAATTAACAGTGACTGACTCGGAATGGACATCAGGGCCTCCTGTTTGTTTACTGTAAGCAAGGCTAGAGACAATAATTCACATATGCAATTTCTTCCACTGACATATTGTGGGATACCTTACAACATAACTCTAATATCCCATGGGTGTGAATAGAATAACTAGGGAAATGCCTCAATAATACATTTATTTATGCTGTATATAAAAATAGTACTACATTTACCATAAGAAATACTACTAAAAAAATCCAAAAACAAAAACAAAACCAAGTATTATGCCACCAGTGACATCAGCTCCAGGGATGGACCGAGTGCAAATCTCACAGGCAAAGCAGTGCCACAGCGCAAATGATTCATGACTAGTTTGTTCTCTGGGGCAACCTGCTCGGGCACAGAGGGAGATAATGTGCAGAGAGGGGAATAAAGGAGTAGGTGTCCAGGCCTTATCGGAGCTGACTTCATTACTGTCCCCGACTGTGGGGGAAGTGGACCTGGGGAAATGTTTCCAGCAGTGAGCCGGGCACAATCAGACCCCCAGCAAGATGGCAGAGCATGATTAGGGAAGATGCCAAATCCAGAAAGCTGTTTTCGTCCACTACATGTACATGCCAACGCTATAGGTCAGCACAACAAAACTGCAGATTTAACAACAGCAGTGGTTATTTTGGTCTTAAATAAACACTAATGGAGTCAAGCTAACAGCGTTGAGGTTTTCTTTTTCTGCATATAAACTAATAAACAATGCCTACGCCGCAAATTTAATTTGTAACTGAAAGCCCTAAAGCCGGAAGATTGGGATGCTATATATAACCTTCGTACCCCCGTAAAACTATTTGCTCAACAACGGGAAGCCTTTACAAAATTATGGTTAGAATACTTAGCACCTGTGCTAATTACTCAAGCTTATGGCTGCACTCTAGGAGTCTCTGATTATGATTTCAGTCTTGTTCAAAAACGCTGTTGGTACTAGAATGTGTGCCATCACACACTGCTGCCAGCCATTCCTGGTTGGATATAGTCACGGGCTTGCAGGAGCGGTCACAAAGCTTATGGGATTCAATGTGACCAATCCCATATTATTGCAGGGAGTCCAAGTTACGTAGGGCTAGCTTAGAGTGTAATGACATACTAATGTCACCTGAAAGCATTAGGAAATCAGTCTGCCGATCTTCTGTCCGTCCACCTGAAAAATGTGCGCTGGGTTATATCCCAGGTAAGACTGCTGATTAATATGATCACGGTATCTTAACTTCCAGATGTTTATACCAGAGTATATATGTAAAAATCATCATCACAAGCACAGTTGCTCCCACATTGACCTTAAATTCCCGGGTGCCAGTTATCACAGAAAAAGCAGGTGTCTTATTTCTTTTTTTTGACCACTTTATCCATAGCTTGAAAATATATGCTGCTACAGTATGTACCCAGGAGAATCAGGTCAAGGAGAAGTAATTAAATTACCATACCTAAAATTATTTCTATAAATGTAACTTACTTCTCTCCTGAGCTTGACTGTTGACTGAATTTCAGATTCTTTTTCCACCAATAACCCCCTAATAATTAAATAATAATAATAATGTGATTGACAGTTGTACTGGACTGCAAATACACACACAGCCTACTTTGGTAATTAATTTTAATTGGCTTGATGTAATTTTTCTTTTTCTGTGTTTCCACAGGTCACAGACTCTGTCTCAAATGAACCTGGTTATTCTTTTAACTTGTCTAGACATTGGAATACACTTTTTTTTCTTCCTGTTTTACTTGGGAACATGAGACAATGGTGGAGATACACTTTAGGTTTTATTTTCAAAGTCGAAGTCTCAACAAATGTATATATAAAACTCTCTTCAATGTACTTCACAAAAGCACACTGCTGCAGGAGGAGGGCTCAGGACCAGACCAGAAGTTGGCCCAAGTTTTCTTCTGAGTAAGTTACAGAAGGAACAGGAGTAGGTAAATGAGCTGGCTGAACTGAAGGCTGATTATCAGGGTCAGTGATCAAGCCAGATAAACCCAAAGGCTTCGGTCCCTAATTGCAATTCAAAATCGTCGTCCGGTCAAAAAATATAGACCCCAAGTCCACAAGGGTCTGAAAAACCATGGAGACAGAAACAGAGGACCCAGGGAACAAGACACTAGCACCTGGTCAAGAGATGAAGGTAATGAGGAAGCCGCAGAACAGAAAGCAAAATGGGAATAGAAAAAAGCCAAAAGCAGACTAGGCAGTGAGGACTCAGGAGAAAAGGATGCTGAGATCTGATAACCTGTAAAGACTAACACAGTAAAGGAGTAGTTGTTGCTCTCGCCCATTAATAGCACCAAGTCCTGGTAAACTTTGGTGGTTCCTGTAGATCAGCCACTCTCTCTATTACGCAACCATGCTGGCTGCCTCTATTACAGACCAACCCCATTCTGGACAATCCTCGTCTAGGTTTATGTTCTGCTTCATTAGATGGATATAAATGGTCTACGTATATGATGTTGTCATATATATATCACATATAATATAATATATAGAATATATGAATAGTTGTATTATGGCACCACTTTTAACAAAGCAATATCAATACAATTAGATTGCAATAAGATTTGCACAAGATTGCCAGTTTGACTGAAGTATTTCAGGAGTATTTCTGTTCGGTACAGACCATGTTCCTCCTGCTAATATATAATTCATAAAAATGTCGACCTTGACCAGGGTAAGTGGCTTGCAGATAGATGTATGGATGGATAAATGTCATTCACACTGTTGTTGCTGACAGCTAATGTTATTAATAATAATAATAGATAGATTGATAGATAGATAGATAGATAGATAGATAGATATAAAACAGCTGTGTTAATATTATCTGTGTGCGGATAAAACAAAAATTGTCACATATAGCGAAAAGTTGTAGTGAGGCAAAAGAGGAAAAAGTATGCTAAAATACTTAACGTTTCATTGTACGTAAGTTGTTAAATTTATTAAACACCTGAATTTAGTTTTGCACATGGAAACTTAGCTTGACATAACATAAATAGCTGACTCAACTTTATCCTCTGAGTTGACCTAACTAACGATATCAAAGCAATTGTGTAACATACATTCAATTCATTTTCAAGGTGATTCATTTACTGTAAGAAGTGACAATGTAATAACTTCCACTGCAGAAAACATTGCAAGACAGGGGTAGCATATAAATAATACAAAGAGGATGGGAGGGAGACACAGTATAATATAAAGTGATTTGTACGACAGTACGTACCAGAGTAGTGCAAAAGGATATTAACGAAACAAAGTGAAACAACAATAAGACATCACATTATCAGTCAGTGGTTGAAGGAGGGGCCAGAATTTGAGAACTAACAGAACAACATAGACTTCACCAGTGCCAAAACGTCCTTGTCACAAAAAGGTTACGAACTCCTAAATTGCTCCGTCCATTGTTCGCATGTGGAAACATTATTAGCCAGCGAGAAAATTTCTAGCATTCCATGTCAAATCACAAATATGTACTGGTGTATTAATCATTAAGCATGGGGAAATAATATGACATAGAAAATGTTGCACTATAAAAATAAGTTTTAATCAATTACAACAGTCTGTCAGTCGAATCTGGGCTGCTGGTGCAGATGTGATCCAAATGGATTTGCTTTGCAAACTCATGAACATGTATCATTTTCAGAAAATGTGGAAAATTACGAACAAACCAGTTTATGGGCTCCAACTATTTAACAAAAATGTATATTAAGTTAAATTAAATAAAAGTTAGATAACATTAAATAAAAATAAATTAAAGTTATATCATTAAAATCAACGGGCAGTTTGGTCACAGTAATTCTGTTCGTGCCCAGCAAATTAACGTCTGATTACAAAATATTATATACCCATCTTACTTCCAAGACTTTCTCAAGGGCTGTAGAATAAAATGCAACTAAATTAAGAAATACAGCTACAAGCAACAATTATAGTTTCCACTCAAACTTACGGCAATAGCTGGATTTACGATTTATTTAAACTGACAAGCTAATCTGGTGCGACACCTGCTCTAAAGGTTTACTGAAGACACACTAAACTGGTCTGGTTATGAATGAGAACATTTTTATTATTATTTTTTTTTTTATAAAAGTATGGACCCTGGGAACAATTTTAATGATTTTTTGTTATTAAGTAAAGCATATTACATGGATGTTATGCTGACACCTTGAGGCTGCCCAGTTCAATTGCAGTCTCAACAGCCAGCTTGAAAATTTCATTAACAGATTTAAGCACTCTGAAACTTGAAAGAGACATAATCTTGGACATGTATTTCATTTTGGTTTCCATCTACTATACATTTTTTTTCATGTTTATCACTATGTTATTTGTATGGGAAAAATACTTGCCTTGCAAAAATTCACAAAAATTGGATGGAATGGCAATATTTTATTAGTTTATTTTTATTTAAATGTATTCTAGGTAGTATTAGCATGGTATCAGTTAGTGCTTTGTTCCTAGGGATATACTAATACTAAGTGCTGTGGAGGGAGGTGGTGGTTGTAAAAATGCTAAATGTATTTAGAGATATGATTTAGCAAGCAGTGATTTTACAAATGTCCAATGTACCACATGCATTTTAGAATGTGTGTAATTTTGCATGATAAAATGTCATAAAATGAAATGATTGCCATAGCAACCCCCTCCACCTAGTTGTATGCAAAACATAGATATATCTTCATGACAATTCTGCCAGTGGTTGTAAAACAATGAAATCTTCATGGAAATCATGGATAATCTGGGACAAAATAATGCAAAAGGAGTATGTGTGCATTATTGTTTATTATATTTTATGTATTATATATGATATTTTTGTATTACAAAAAATCAATAAATTAGTATTTTATAATTTTTATATATATTTCACAATCAGGTACAACTTCTGGTGCTAACTGGTCCCCAGCAATAAATCATCATTAGCTTTAAACCAGGGTGCCCCAGTTCCAGTCCTGGAGGGCTAGTCTGTGATGCACATTGCAGATTTCCCTGCTCAAACACACCTACTAAACCTGGCAATAGGTTAGTGAGCTGAATAAGATATACTTGAGCAAGTAAATATGCAAACTGGCCCACCAGGACCAGAACTGAGGAATTGTCCTTGAAACCATTATCAGCTTTAAAACTATGAAACTTTGAATTTATAAAAAATTAATTGGTTACATTTTCATTTTAATTTATTTCACTTAATTTATTAATTAACTGTGTTAATTAAGTGTCACAAACATGACTTTTGTGAGGTAACTTTCTTTTTTTAAATTAGTAATGGTTAATGGTCTTTTAATACTTTAATGCATTAGGTTGAATGCTATTATAGGTATTAATTATAATATTAATTAATATGTAAGCAATTCATTAAATGTTATGATATAATATATATATATATGTAATAAATGCAAATTTCATATGTAAAAAATCTACAATTTTAACAATTTAAACAAATGAATAAGCAGAATTAATAATTACAAATTTGAACAAGTTTGGGATTGGAATTTGGGGGATTTTTAAATATAAGAGTGAAAGGACACTCAGTGTCCACTTCATTAGGTACTCATTGCTAGTACTGGGTAGGACCCACATTTACCTGCAGAAGCACTTCAGGCATGGAGGACTTGTGTGTTCAGAGAAGCCTTTCTGCACGCCGCTGTTGTACTGAGCTGTTATTTTTGCACATGTGCCCTTCCTGAGTCTGGCCATTCTTCTCTGACCTCGCTCACTGACAAAGTGTTTTTACACACAGGAAATGCCAATGACTGGATTTTTTGGTTCATCACACTGTACTCTGTAAACTAAAGACAATGCAGTGAATGAGAATCCCAGGAGGATGGCTGTTTCTGCAATGATGGAGCCACCGTACCAACGGTCACACCACATACAAAAGGCATCTTGGCTATTCTAATGCTTAGCCAAACAGGAAGTGAGCCTTGTGACCCTGACTGCATGCTGTATGTATGACTCAATGTTTGGAGCAACAGAATGTTTGTGTTTATGTGCAGTTGTACCTAATAAACTGGCCACTGAACATCCATTAGTTAAAAAAATATTATAAACGTATACCATGTTGAACTCTGTTACATACTTTAATGATGTCATTCTTAACAGGACACTAAACTGTTATTCATTTTTTTTAAGTATTTCCTGTGAGTGATTCCATATTGACCCTTACTATATTAATGCATGTGTGTTGCCTATTTATTAAAGGAGAGAATGTTTTAACAGCTTCTTATAATGTGTGAATGTCAAACATGACTGCAAAGCCCTTATATCATGCTCTTCAGAAAACAAACAGGTAAACCTGCAAAAATATTTGACACTGCAGAGCAGTCTCATTTCTTACAGTTGACACATATGCCCCAGTTCTGTGCCTGCTTTCATAAAAGCCTTTATAAAAATCCATGCAGAGTCCAATAAGGCAATTGATCCTCAAGTGGAGTAAAGACAAGACAACAGTGACCGCTGACAAAAACATTGCAATGACCACAAAATGCACGTGCAGGGCAAGGTCAGTCAATGGCCTGGAGTTAAAAAGGGGAGTCAACCAAACAAATGGACTTTCATATGAATGACAAGCACAGAAATGGGAATTTTTAAGGACCTGTGTTTATTTTGTGTGCACAGGACTCTTGACTAGATATTGTAATCATTTATAACTTCAGCCAACTATTGGATTTTGCGTAATATAAGAATGACCTGCTATTTGAAAAAGAAAGAATTAACTATGAGAATGGTAAGTCCCCTGCGCCTCAGACAATTGGGAAATCCAAAATTATTAAAAATTTACATAATTCAATATTCTAAATTAATTTCTAATTCATTTATATTTAATATTATCCCATCCATCCATCTTCCATCCTAGTCAGTGTCAGAGTGGGTCCCGGCAGAAAAGGGTGAGTCAGTACACACTGGATGGCATGCCAGTCCATCACAGGGCAAAACACACACATAATCACACATTATAGGCAATTCAGAGACAACCATTAGCCTCGTGGGAGGGAACTCACATGACACGGGAAGAACATATAACACGCATTCCAGAGAGGTGGTCTCTGAGTTCCCCGCCTAATATGGCAATAGCACTACCCACTAAGGTGCCCAACAGTAATTCAGAAATAACTGCTATGACTAGCTGTTATGACTAATTGATAGTATGACAAGTTTATGAATGGATTTTGCATACTACTATCAGATACATATCTTTTGCCAATGAATGTGTTATTGGATAACTCTCATAACTTTATTTTCTTTATTTTTTCAGTGTATTACAATATGCAGTGTAACGCTGACAATATGTCACTATTATAGTGCTTTGCAAAGGGAATTGACTGCTGATAAAAACAAAATGATCATAAAGCTACATGGTTTTTAAACAAACATCGTCCTAAATCCTAGCAACTCGTGATTAATCCTTCCTGCGTGGTGCACTGGGCTGACTATGCTATCTACCTCTGTAGATCATCCATTCTATCACTGTCTCCATCTCATTGGCCCGGACGAAAGGAATTTCTGACTCAGAGGTTGCCAAGACAAAACAAAGTTTCAGTACACCTACTTCAAAGAATGTATTATATATCATACATATTTCTGCTACGGGTTCTGTAATGGAGCCTAGAGATTCTCCATGGGACCCAGAAATTAAAATCAGTGGAGGACTTATCAAAACTGGCATCCACCACAGCAGATGAATAGGGGCATAGGTGCAGAAGGAAAGAGTACCCAACTGATTCTTTGTGATAGGTGCCCAACATATGCCAAGTATTAGACGGTACAAATTCTTCGGTTTCAGGAGTTTGAGAAGAATATTAAACACGGGAAGGAATGTGGGGATTTACCATGGGTTAAGCAAGAGGATGAAAAACCTCAAGATCTTCAGACTTAATTAAAAATCTTAGCCTGGCCAGTGGTTCCATGAGATCACCTGGCTAGGAGTCGTGGATAATGGCAACAGGCCCCAAAAAATGTAAAGGACAGGGATGGAGGGCAGAGATATGAGAAACATGCGATTCAGCAGAACGACAAAAGTTCAGCTAAACTCTTCCCAGTTTTAAAGAAATGCATTTAAAACCCCATCACATCTTCACATAAACATGACAAAGAAAGGCGCGAGACTCGATGTGTCAGCAATGTTACTGTATTAGACATAGATTATAGTCCTGTCTCTCCATACTGAATAGCTATTTATCATAGCCTCTGATCATACATTAGCATACACATGAATACCTATGAGAAAATCAAGGCTGTCTACGCCTCCCTACGCAGATTACTTCTAAAGGAAGTGCACACTCCTGTCATTAGTTACATATTATTTATTTATTTATTCCCGCACTTTTATTTGAGTAATTCATGAAATATCGGACGGCGCACGTCCAGCGGGGAAGTGCAAGCTGAAGAGTTCAGTGCTAAATACAATTAATGCGTTTCCATAATCCCCTCCATTTTAATTACTTGTCTGTTTCTATTATCGAAAGAAATTCCGCAGAGACGAAGACGCCAAAGCTGCCCTATTTTCTCTTTGACGTTGGTGCGCTTGGCGATTTCTATAATGATACGTACTAGTTTTTGTTTGCCTGAGCCAGAAGTCTTGAATACTCAGCATCCACCAATGGTAACCATGTACAAAAACAAAAAAAAAAATCTCCAAGAACCGAAGTCAATTCTTGCTAAAATGTCTCTGAAGTAGGTACTTAAAACAGTAAATAAGATCTTTGTTGAGCTAATCAGTGGAACCAGCTTTTCTGCTTTGGAATACCCCATCATTGGAAAATCAGCATAATTTATCTTTGTCTACCGTACATTTCTGCAATTAGGATCTGTTGTATAATAATAATACAATAATTAACATCTGTGTTGTGTTTCTCTTAGCGATGTAGCATATTTTACTGGTTGTTAAGAAGCTGATTCTCTTTTATCTTGCTCCTGCCTTTGATTGCTCGATAACCTACTGTATAGATTTTTTATGTTACTTTCCCGTACCCTTAGAGAACATCTCCTGGCACCCTTCAAAGAATATATCAGGTGAAAAGCTAAGCTGGACATGCGCTTCCCACTTGTTATGACATTTGTGCAAGGGCAAAGCCCTGCCATGGAGGCCCTCCCCAGACAGGTTTCTTCGTTGTCTTGGAGCATGCTACGCCTTAGGCAGAGCAAAGCAACAGCGCCTGGGAAGACGTACATCCACCACATCTGATCTGGTGCCACCGTCACTTAGCACAGCCCCGGCTGACATTTCCCGGGGCAGAGGTAAATGGGTTGAGGCAAGCTTTAAAAAAATATATTCGAGTCTGTATTGAGCAAATTAAGGCTAATTAGTCTTCTCCGCTGCCTGCACTCATTAGAAGAGATGAAGGACATATCTTGCTGGCAGTTATATTACTGCAAGCATCATTGACATTTCTTCCCCAAACCAATGTGAAATATTGAAATGTATGAAAAAGTAAAGATAAGGCAGGGGAGCTTAGGTAGTAGGTATTGTTATACGGTTAAATCCAGCATGCAAAAGTTGAAGCCCCTCAGCATTGCTCATCATTGATTCAGCGTGTGTTGGCAGACACAAGCACAGCCAATAACAAGTACCTTGCTAGATAACTGGATGCAAGCCTTCCCTGGCGGTGTGTTACAAGTCACTGTGAATAATTTGATTCTCAGATGATGCTCGAGTTAAAACACAAGCGACTGAGGGTACGGCTATCCTTCCAAACCAAGACTGACACGCACTTTGTTGGGACTGGATGTGATGTCACGCGATCAGCCGTCAGCAATGGAAAAGAAACGTAATAGACAGGATTATTCAACATTAATACACTGAATCATTCTAGCACAACACGTTTCCCATTTTTAAGTCTGATAGTACTAAAAAATACTAGAATTTTGGATACATTTAAATATATTATGTGTAATGAATATTCCACTTCGTTAGTGTCTAGTGTTAATTAGTGTCTATGAACCAGGGGAATTAGATCACATACATGTATTAAGTGTGGTCATATGTCAAACTTATCAATCCATACTAAATGCTGAATTAACACAGTTAAACTGAATACCAGTCGATTTGTTAGGTTGAATCTCAGTATAAGAATTGGGGTAAGATAATGGAGGTTTATTATGTCCGTCAGTGACCTGTATCGCATGGAAACAGATGGTAGAGCTTTCACACATTCTATTGGACCTAAATTCCTCAGAGACCTAGAAGGAACTTTAGACTCCTACCTAGAAATTGTAAGTGGGGACCTGGTGCAGCTATACACGGAATATTATGCAGCTGATTGAAAATGCAAAAGTGATTTTACTGTATCAAAAAAGTGAAATATGACTTTGGGGTGTAGTCAGGGAATAGGTATTCCTGTAGGGTTGTGTTATGTTATGTTATGTTATGTTATGTTATGTTATACTTGCCTCTGGCTCATCTTACCCTATTTGTTTCAGTGTCAGCTTTTTGTGTACCTTGATTGTGTAGGACAGTGTTTACTAATCTGGGCCTTGGGGACCCCTAAATAGTCCATGTTTCTGCTCCCTCCCAGCTATAAAAACTGTGGACTGTCTGGCAGGGAGCTGGGAAGAAGCAGAAATGTGGACTGTCTGTGGGTCCCTTAGGAATGGGTTTGGAAACACTGGTGTAGGATGGAGCGTAAACCACAAGTAAATGTGTGGTTTAAAGCATCAGCCCCTCCATAATGGTACCCTGAATATTAACATTTATATTTTAGCAGTATGAATGGAAATTTCATATGAAAGTGTAACATCCAGTAGGAAACATTTTGTTCATAATAATGGTTTGAAACAAATTTTTATTTTGAACATCTACATTGCATCTACAGTACAAAAAGTTTGGGCATGTTTGCTGGAATCATGGTTTGTGTTTTACATCTATAATATGGAATTTTTTCTCTTGAATTCCTCAGAATAGCCATTGCCTTCGTAGCTGCCTCACAAAAACTTTTGGCAGGAAATTATCCAAAATATTTTTCCAGCCCTACATCAGTTCCAAGAGTGGGGTACTTGTGTGTTGCTTTGTTTAGGCTTTTTCTGTCCAATTAGTCCCGTACAAGTTCTATGGGACCGAAGCCTGGAGACCGTGCCCGGTCATTAGTTCTTCATTTCCTTCTTCACTGAATAGTTCTCTTGTGCTTTTCAGTTGTATTTTGGGTTGTTATCTTGCTGAAGAATGAAGGACCGCCCAATCAGCCATAATCCTGAAGGAATGGTATGCCTTTGAAGTGTGCCATGATAGCTCTGCTGGTTGAGATTGCCAGGGATTTGGCAAAGATCACAAACTATTTCACCAACAAAGCAACCCCTGACCATGGAACTGACTTCCACTCCTGTTGAGATAAGAATTTACAGTTTAAAACATAGATAATTATAGATATAATTTTCTATATGAAGCAGGTACTATATATGTAAGTTCTTAGAGGATCTGGGAATGACAATTAATTTCCTACAATTTCCCACTTTTTTCTGTCAATCTCTTCTCCCTGCAAATGACATTGAACCGGTCCTCAGATTGAGGAGCATAATTTTCTCCTCCTATCAGCCATCAGGAGAAATCCGTTGTGGCAGGTCGTTGAGAGCAGAACAAATGAGGGAGCTGTAGTTGAAATTATTCAGATTAATTACCTGCTGAATGTGATATAATGTTACACTCATAATACATGTTTTAAGAGTTGATATTTTCTTTATTGTATCAGAATTTCATCGCTCCTTAAGGGTCTAAGATCTGTGGCGGCAGCCACTGACACAATCAGGTAGGATTTATTGTTGTCAAGTCCTTATGTCTACTTGATTTAGGGGGAAATAAAGTTTATTTCTGTAAAATTGCGATTCTATGCCATAATCACAGAGGTGGAAAGTTCCGATCCATAAAGTACGAATCCAGACCAAGATTTTTTTTTTCAACCAACCAGGGGTGACTTTCCCAAAAGCATCGTAGCGCTACATAGTTCGTTATCGAGCACATACGATTGATCGTTAATTAACGTGCCTTTCACGAAACCCTCCGTAGTTCACGAAGTTCGTTATCTCACTCGTAGATAACGAGGGATCCGACCCACTCGTTATTTTCTAAGTAGTTCGTTGTTTGAACTTTTGCCTGCTGTCCTGTCACAGAGACGCAGAGATCGGCCAAAATACATCACAAAAACACACTGGTGGTCATCTTTGGCAAACGTAATAATGCCGATGATACAATAAGTGGTCAAAATTAATAACATGTACAGTTAACCCTTTCACAACCCTATCCATCTGACAATCTAGCGATACTTGAAAGAAAAACTATTGCAGACTCCTCACTAATGATAACACACAAAAAGTTAAATATGCAGAAGCAATTAATATATGCACTTGGAAAAGGTCTTAGTGTCACGTTTGCGGCGGGAGGAACGACCCATAATCGCAGGCTGCGGGGTTAAGCCCTTCACAAGGGCATTTATTAGCCAGAACAGGACAATAAACAGCGCAAGCGTGAGCGCAAGCATGAACATGCATTGACAATACCGGACAGGGGAGACAGGACTGGGGCAGACTAAATACTAGGGATGCTAATGATCAAACACGAAACAGCTGATGACGGGACGGATTCGCACGAGAGGAACGAGGGGGCGTGGCACACGGGAGGATCGGACGGGCAGGGCATGACACTTAGACTGCTAACATTACCCAAATCCACATTGTTAGAATAGGCTAAAGCAACTACCCGATTTTAATCTTACAATCATGCAAAGTTCACTCACTAGTAAATATATAAATATACATCTGCCATCTTGGAAGTAAAGCTATTATGCATTTATATTTTGCTAGATTAAATTACATTCATGTGTTGTATGATTGCATTGAATTGCTTCTGATTGAAATATTTTAATTTGTATTACTGTCATTCCAATTCAGCATCTTACAGTCAATTCAAAATCCAATTAATGAAT
>JAODKM010000118.1:4026475-4051480 GCA_026780845.1 Petrocephalus sullivani | reverse complement strand
TGTAGCCCATCTGCCTCAAGGTTCGACGTGTTGTGAGTTCAGAGATGCTCTTCTGCATACCTTGGTTGTAACGAGTGATTATTTGAGTTACTGTTGCCTTTCTATCAGCTCGAAGCACTCTGGCCATTCTCCTCTGACCTCTGGCATCAACAAGGCATTTTCGCCCATAGAACTGCCACTCACTGGATGTTTTCCCCTTTTTCGAACCATTCTGTGTAATGAGCACAGTACTGTATTTGAAGAAACTGCGATAGAGTGAAGCTGCGAAAGTCGAAGAGCGAAGTGACGAGGGACGACTGTATATGCATCACAAGACTGGCGGCCCGCATGGTGCCACCACAGTCCAAAAACATGCTGAGGTGAATTTGTATTACCAAAGTGCATGTGTATCAGTGTGCCCTGCGATGGGTTGGTGTCCCATCCTGGGTTGTTCCGTGCCTTGTGCCCGTAGGTGTGAGTGTGTCCTGCGATGGGCTGACCCCCCATCCTGGGTTGTTCCCTGCCTTGTGCCCGTAGGTGTAGTGTGCCCTGCAATGGGCTGTGTCCCATCCTGGGTTGTTCCCTGCCTTGTGCCTGTAGTCTTCCTGATAGACTCCAGACCCCACACAATCCTTAAGAGGACAAGTGGATAGCCATCTCACACAAACACACAGATTATATATATTTATAAAAAAACAACCCTAATGCCCATCTTTAACTGCTACTCAACCCTAACGTTAACCATAAGTAACCAAACTAAATACAAGACTATGAAACATTTTAGTTTTTTGAATACACAGATTTTGATTAAATTTGTCTTTTGTAGGGACTGAAAAACAACCTGATAAAAAAGTTCAAAATTAAGTCAGGATTAGGACATTTGGTCCCCTCAACATAATTTATACATCCACACACACATACACACACACACACACACGCGCACACACACACACACACACACACACACCTGCATACCTAACTAAATGGGGACTGTCCATTAATTTCTATGGGAAAAACCCTAATCCCAGTCATGACAGCCTTAACCCCTACCCACCCCTAACCTTAACCATAAGTAACCAAACTAAATACAAAACTTTTTACTTTTTTGATTGCATTCACTGATTTTTATTAAATTGAAGTTATCCAAATGGGGACCTGAAAAAATGTCCCCAAAAGTAAGGAAGTTTCAGGTTTTACCACACTTTGGGGACATTTTAGTCCCAAAATGTGATCTATGCCAACCCACATACACACAAATACATATACACAGAGACCTGCGTACCTATCTAAATGGGGACCGTCCATTCATTTCTATGGGAAAAACCCTAATCCCAGTCACAACACCCTACCCAGCCCTAACCGTAACCATAAGTAACCAACCCAAGTTTTTACTTTTTACTTTTTCAATTGCATTCATACATTTTTATGAGATTGAGGTTATCCAAATGGGGACCTGAACAACTGTTCCCAAATGTAAGGAGGATTCAGATTTTCCTACACTTTGGGGACATTTTATTCCCCAAATGTGACCTGTGCAAACCCACACACACACACACACACACAGACACACATAGCATTGAACCATCAACCCTGCAGACATGATGACCCCAAACTGCCTGCTAATTGTCATAGTTTTGTGCAAAGAATCAAGCTCTATCACGCACACTAACCATCTACTTTTGCGAGGCTGACCTAGTCTGACCAGCTACTACAGGTTTTTAGCTCTAATCATCCCGCGTACCTTGATTAACCATCATTCTGCTGCAGATTGTAAGATTTCCTGGCTGTGTTTATTTTGATTTGAAAGGTAATAGGAAATATATTTCATTTATTCTGCTACCTAAAAAAACAGTACCAAATTTAATTATAAGCATTTGATTATTAAATTAAATCGCATAATTGAAAGCCTTAAACGAATAAATGACTGAATGACTGATTAACCTTAATGAAGTTGTACTATGTTTGATGTGCACAAATTAAGCAAATCAAGTAGAGACACGCGCAGCATTTTATTTGCATAAATATACCTGTAAAGGATTTGTAGCGCATAAGTGACAGGAGACATGGCGTAGACAGCACCTTCTAATCCTGACAATTAAGAGGTCATTAGGAAACAGTGCTGGGGTATAAAGAATCCCTCAAGATCAGGACCCAAATGCTACGTCCTTATGAATGCCTCCCCATAGAAATAAGGCAAGTTTTTTTTTTTTTTTTTTTTTTACTTTTTTATAAATAATAACAATGTCATAGTGCATTCTTCTCCCTTTCTTCTTCCCCTCCATGAGGTCACTTCCTGTCCCGATTTCTGGCCATTACCACTATTAGTCCTTATGGAAGACCTATAAGAAAAAAACACACACACACACTGCATTGATGATTTTCCCCAAATCACACAAATGGTACAACATGTGGCTGACACCGTAAGTGGGCTATCCTATGCACCTAAACAAATAACACAGTCTTTGCTATTTCCAGTAAGGAAGTATTCCCCAGGCATTTAGCTGCCAGCTACCCCTCTCCCAATCATCTGCCGCTATCAGTAGGAAAGATAATAAGCTACATAAAAGGCAGCAGATGTAGACGGGGATGCAAAAAAAAAAAGCTGGATAGAAGGGAGAGTTTTGCTCCACCGCTGTGCGGGTCCCAAACATTTTATCCGCTGTCACCTTACTTGCCATTTACCCCAACTCTCAGCCGTCCCTGTCCTCTAACACCATTCGTCCACCGCCGCAGGATCACATCCCATAATGCCAGCAAGGGCTGTGTTCTACCCCTCGGGTACAGAACAGTCGCAGGCTCACACCAGCTTTGTTGCCGAATACATTTGCATTCATTAACGGGGAAGGCTTCTGTGCCTTGCAGCAAATGGGCTACGCAGTTCCCCCCCATTTCCACGCAGTACAGGAGAGGCGAATATGGGCGCATCGTGAGTCCATGAAATGAATGACGAAATCATCCTAAATCTGGCGGCCGCCGAAACCACCATGTATATGAATGCGCAAAAAGTTACTCTGTCCAGCTAGATTGAGCCTGACTAGGGATAATCATTGTAGTTCGGCATCTTTATGTTAAACGTACACAATCGACATTCATAAGTAAACATGAAAACGTGGCTTATTGTGGAAAGTGACATCTTCATTTTTCTACATAAGGAATGCAGGCAACGTGGTTTTAAAGGAAGGATATCTACTAATTTAGTTACAGTTCCACTACCATCCCACAGAGAATGAGCACTGTCATAGCAAATGGATTTCAGTTTGAAAACACATTAATTAAGAAGAACGCCATGTTCTCCGATTTTAAAAGCCAGGAGATAATGGCGGATAGGAAGGTAACACACCTATGAGTTATTTTGGTATTTCACAGTCATCACTGCATTCGTTAAATAGTTTCATGAGCATTTTTATTCTTAATTTTCAGTTTTTCAAATCCAATCAGTGTCACGATATTAGAATAATTAGATTAATCCGTTAGTATTCTGGTATCGAAATGAGTCCCGGCAGACGATCAACTGCACACTAGTAAAGATGAAGTTTAATGACTGAACCCACGGTTGGCTGTCTGTCTTATTGTAAAGCACATCACAAAACAATCAGCAGCTAATATTTCACATTAAATAATTTCTATGATTATGTTTGCATAGGGAGATTTAATGGGCCTTAATCATCTTATATTAATAAACTAATAAAATAGTGCTTGCACATTTTACAATAATATAAAACATTCTATTTATCCTTCTTATATAACTGATTTTCCAGGGCATTTTCATGATATAATATTTCATACAAAATCAATTTAAAAAGACAGCCACTGCAGAGTATTTTAAGCTGATTATGTAGGTGTACAGTTTAGCATAAAGTGCAGAACATAATGCTCATGCTAAACATAAACATTGTATGACATTACGTCCAATTTTGGACATTATTGTCTATACTTTTCATTCCACACATACATAATGGACCCTGGAACCCATACAAAAGATGACCTTTTTACTGTTAAATTTGTTTTATGATTACGCTTTGTTAAACTGAAGAGAATATGTTTGGGAGTTAACAGTGAAAAATTATATAGATTCCTCGAAGAGGTGTTGGTGTGGCCAACAGGTTAGCCCATCCTATGGTCTGTGTGGATCCCAATGCCCCAGTGCAGTGATGGGGACACCGTGCTGTAAAAATGGTGCCATCCTTGGGATGAGGTGCAAAACAGGGTTCTGACACTCTGAAGTCATAAAGACCTTTCGAAAGAGTAGGGGTGGTACCCCAATGTTCTGGCTAAAACTGCCCCCTATGGCCCTATCAAATCTGACCTCCTCATCATCCCCTATATTTAATTGGTAAATTCTCTCCTGCCTCTTCACCACCTTAGCTACGTTGTGGTGAGCGTACTGGTGCAGAATGGCTGCCGTCGCATCATCCATGTGGGGGCTACACAGTGGTGGGGGGTGACGTGACTCCTCATCGCTTAGGAAAAGCACTTTGGGTGTCTTGAAAAGTGCTATATAAATGTAATATAATGTTTATTCATTCATTCAAATGATTTTTACACATTTCTTTCTGTCTGAACAATTGTAAAGAAATAAACAATTTTTTATGACAATACTGAAAAAATTAATGAAAAATTTAAAGAAAACCAGGTTGCATTTGTAGAAAAAAATAATGTGAATTTTTGAAGCTACAATATAGCAGCTCAAGTACCCCACCCTTACGTTAATTAATATCCACACATTAATTGATATCACCACACAATTTCCTCTTGTGTGGTGAGTTCGACCCAATTGTTGTATTACTGTGTGTTACTTTTCAAATGCATTCACCACAATGTTAATCAAAGTATTATTCAAGAATCCTTCAATTGCTCCCTTAAAACAAACAGCTGACAGTACAAACTGATTTAGATTTCCCCTTAATTACATCACCGACATGTGCCTTTAACGAACCTTCACTATAGAATATGCAGGTCCATTCAGATCTTGATTACACAGTCCCTGGTGTAATGCAGTGGAAACCAAGTACTGGAACATTTTAATTTTGTTATCTGAACATTAATTAATCTCTCCGGGTCACTATATTTTTCATGTGTAATTCAGCCGAAGGCAGAGTTTACCATCTGATATTCTGATGCACTAAATTAAGTGTGACTGTAAAGTACACATTCCCTACTGACACTGACTTCACCTGGCCGTTCTCGTGTGAATGTGCAGTAAGCGTATACACAGAAAGAGAGCGGCCGGGGCAGCATAGCATCAATCTCATTGCACATATTGACGTTTTGACTGTTAAGGTACCAAATCCTCTGAAAATGAAACGATCCTTTGTTTGACCCAATAATAATCATTATTATTATTATTATTATTATTGATCCCTGTGGGGAAATTCTCTTTTCACTTACCACTCAATTCTCCATGAGAACAAGCTTGGAGTCCCCAGCCAGTGAAGGGTCAAGGGCCTTGCTCAAGGGCTCGTAGATGTGAACTGCCAACCTTCTGATTATAGGCACAGCGGCCTAACCTACAGAGCCACACGCTGGCCCAAAAGTTCACCTACCCCATCTTGCTCTCCATGAGACACACACGCAAATGAGAGCACCCCTGGAGCTGGGGGTGAAGGGCCTGCCTCAGAGGCCCATGGACATGTGACTAGTAGTCTTGCACTGCAGTTGTCACACACAGTGAGAGGCTGTCCCTTATCAACCAGCCATTTTTGCTGACACATTTTGGATACTTCTCACCATGATTTCTGTTAATGAAAAAATAATTGTTGGCCGGAAAAATAGTTCCCTCTTTTTTTCTCTTCTTAGATTTTCTCACCTCACCTCCTCTGAGATACTTGCCCAGTAAAAGGAATCTGGCGAGTGGGGGATTGTGTTAAATGATTAACCATGTTAAAAAAAAGGAAAAAAATAAACCCATAATAAACTCAAATGCTGATGCCGATGGAAGGTGTTTAATGGTGAGCGTTTAAACTGCATTTTATGCACTTCTTTGACACACATCATCAGCTGCTACAGAACTTCGAAAATAATTTTTAATTATACAAATAGCACTTTCCGAATCAAAACTTTTGCCTTCAGACCTTGTTTTTAAGTTATTGCTGACATTCATTTGTGGAAATTGCACACAAAACAAACAAAAAAAAACTTTTTTTTCCTGGAGAATAAAGAAAAACACTGAGTAAATGATATTTTAAGGTCATCCAACCATATCTAGGAAGCCCCCATGTGGTACATGAGCCCACCCCTGGGTGTGTGCACACGTACCCAACCACACAACAAACAATATAAAAATGTTCCTATTACTTTTCTGTCATATAGGATGCATCTTTAAAAATGACATACCCAGTGAAGGCTAATGATTAAGAAAAGATCTTATTAACATATCGCACAGAGGGTGAGCATAAACTCCCCTAATTGATTACAAATTAGTTCTCTCATTTGAGCTACATTGGTTTGTTCCAAATCACATAATTAAAAGTGATTTTAAGGTTAAAACAAAAAATTAATAAACCATATGTATAGCACTAATTGTACTGCTCATTCATATTTAGAAGTAAACAATGTGCTATGCAATACTGACAACGTGGTAACTGTAATTTTTACTTCTTCAAAATTCCAAGAAAGCGTATTTTCCCCATTGTGTGTATTGTTATTCTATGTGGCCTGATGCTAATGATTCACAGTATGTGTATCGATTACTGGTTAAGGTGTGTTACATAAGGTGATGTCTCACACCGTGCATTAAGATGGCCAGGAAAGGTGTTTCGTCCTTCCTAATAAAGTTGCAGAATGAGTAACGGCTCATTGAAGTGACCAATTAGGTCAATTCTCTACATTTAGCCTGATATAATTTTACCTAGTGCTGTTTTAGCATACACATCTTTTAATTTCATCTGATAATAATATGTCAGCTTGCATTGAGGTTCAGTCTGAATGCCAAAAAAATTATTAAAATACCTCTGTAATCTTAGCCAACAGCCTCACTCAAAATATCTTCCAGAGCACCACCTTGAAACATATTAATCTCGCATGGGTTCAGTGGTGAAAGGTACATCAGGTCAGGTCAGCCAATCATCTGACACACTAATCATCATCACGCGTAGTGCTAAAAATTCTGCTGAATGACTTTGCAGAGGACTATGCATTACACACTAACACATGCATGAAGGAACAGTTTAATGCACTAATTTTGCAAACCAACACAAAAAGTGAAACAAAAAAGCAATAATGGAGAATGGCAGCATTTGGTGAAAACACTTTTTTAATACAAGATCAACATACAGTGTCGAGTGGCATAAATAAAACAATGCTATTAAAAACAGTGAAAAGAAACGCATCTTGCATTGTTGTTTAATTAAGCGTTTATTTAACCTCCCCTCTTTTTAAGGTTTAGGTTGCTATTGTAATGGACAATTGTCAGGTTTCCAGGGCGCAAACTTTTGCCGTTTGCTCTCTTATTTGTTTCAAAACCCTCTCCTCTTCCTTCTGGTCTACTAAAAAATTAGAAAAGGCAAAAAAAAAAAAATTATATCACCACTTAGCCCCTCTTCTTTAGGAGGGGTCAATAATCTCACATGTCACACAACCCCCCCCAAACCAGCCCCATCAAGACAAGAGTGTCTATGCACACTTGTCAAGTAACAGCAGAGAGGAAAGTCAACCAAAAACTAATGCAAAAAAACTCGGGGTGGGGGTGGGGGGGAGGGGGGGTGCAGACTTTTAATACCACTCAAACATTTACAGATAATACCTTATTATCTCGCATTCCTCACACATAAGGATAACCTCAGTATTCCAGTTGTAAGGACTCATTTATTCATAGAGAGGAAGTTGCCCCAGTGGAAATTAGAGTGCTGCACAAAACATTGGCATAAGGCTGATATTTGACACACCAATCCCTAGATTTGCAAACGCAAAACAAAAGTAAATGAGATGGAAAACAAATATTACACAGTCAGAGCTAATCTCTCGCCACGTCCAGGAATCACGCTACAAACTGATTAGCATGATGATCAAAATGCTTCTGGTATAAACGCGATCTGCAAATTCTCAAATGCAGAAAGCATGGATATTTCATGGTTACCAAGTTCCTCAGTTTTCATAGGGGGACCTTGTTCTCTTCTTTTAATTTTCCTTTGATTGTTTTAAAGGTTGGATTCCATTGGAACAATTTGCGATTTGAACCTGTTATTTCACAGTCGTGAAGTACTAAGGTATAAAACGCGTAAAAGAGACAATATGGAAGTTATCAGTTTGCGTTTGATAAGTAATTCATAAATGAAATATCAAATGAAAAAAATGCATGATTAGATTCATGATTATTCTTTGGTTTCCTTATCCTCAAAGCCTCACACGAGTCGCTGAGCCTTACCGGAGTCAATTACCACAGATAGTCAACCTGATAAGACTGGAGAGGGAGAGTCACAGGGGGAAAGAAATACAGCCATTGCAAATGGAACGAAAAGGCCACAAACGCGTACCTTACTATGAATCTCAATTTTTTAACTTATGATGACATTCTCCAAAAGGGAATAGGAGGATTTGAATGGACATCGTACCTGAATATAAAGCCATTCCCTATCTCTGTACTGCTCTTGTACAGTTTCTTTTTTTAAGGCTTTATATCTGTACAGCTTAGCAGAAAAGACGCTACCTGACTAATGCGACGTGAGCTGGAGCTTCGACAACAGACAGAGTCTAATAAAACCTTGGTGGGTTTTCACATGTGAATAAATCAATACAAGTTAAATGGAAGCATTTCAAAATACATTATAGCCAGAGCTTATCAACAGAGAAAAACCTCTGTTCTCATAACGATAGCATGACCTAGTACGTCCCTCCAGTACGCAGCAAGACATTTTAAATATGTTAAACGGTGAATTGTGTGAGCAGCATATCCCGAGTCTGGTGCCATTTGGAGGCATCCCATCACTGTTAAAATGTACAGCTCTGTGCTGGGGAGTCCGTCCTCACACTACGATCGGCTGTGGCTGGGTTAGCATTGCCCCTGAGCTCCATAGCCCACACACGACCGCGCTCAACCTAACATTATTGCAAAGGGTTACTTACAAAAAGGACTTTTAGACAACAGTAATATTGGATGCAGTGATCCAGTTAGACACTGGACAAGAAACAGGAAGGAAAGAAACCCTGGCACACACACACACACACACACACACACACAATACGGGCCATCCAAGCAGCATGAAGGTAACTCGCTTTAAAATTTCTGCCATTGAGATTAAAGGAAAAATAATTGAAATAAATCAATTCTCTACGAAGCTAAGCTTTTACAAACTGCAGTTCACTACTCATTGTTTTTAATAAAACAATTTTAGGCTGTATCAAAACATTTTGTGAAAAAATGAAAGAAAAAAACAGATTGAGGCCTCCTCCTCAGTTGATTTCGGACAATTTTGTTCCGGAAAACGCATCCCTGTCCCTGCTGTGTTTCCTGTCTACCTCACTGTCAGGTTTTTTCTCTCAAGAATCAGGACTTCCAAGGTATAGGTAAATTTTGTATACTTGTTGTCATCATCTGAATACTACTTTTTTATTTAATTTTTTTATTATTTTTAATTTGAGAACAGGAGCATCGCTACATAAAAAAAATATTTACCACATAAAAATAAACTGCAGGAGGCATTTTTTTCTAATTTTTCTGAAAGTGTGCCTATTTAATTACGAAAATATTCATACTATACTTTGTTTCACAGGCATATTCATATGTAGAAAAAATATTTTTTGTGATATCATAAAGACTAATCTTGATTCACTTAATGTACAGTTGTGAAATTTAGCAAAAATGTTTTTTCTTCATAAATTACTAATCTTACTACTTAATAATGGGTCAGTCTGGAATTGTCAGTCTAATAAAATCGCACCATCAGTCCCAAAAGATGAGAGTACCAAAATCTTGTTGCTACTGCAGCAAAATGAAGTCAGTTGATCACTTTAATAATATGGTAGGCTTTGCACAGTTATGATTTTCTTTGCAGTCTGATAACCATTCTTGGTCTTTTAGATATATATGATGTTATATATCTTGGTTGGGGTAAAAGGCTTCCTGCAGGTTATTTCTATCTGGTACTCATCACATTCCCACACCCACATCCCCATCCTTAAATACAATCTACCAGAACATCTCAAATATACAATGGATTAAAATCAAAAATAAGTTTTTGTGTATTTTTGTAGGCTACCTCTCATTGATGTTATGCTCTTTTTGCTAGACAAATATGAATACAGGTAAAAATGATACAATTAGTGTTAAAAGGCAAACCAAGCTCAGTGCTGTCTGAAGGACTGTCCGCCTTGCCCCCCCCCCCCATCCCCTTGTTTATTCGAATGATTTTCCTTAGCAAAATTTGCAGCCTGCAGTCTTTGAACTGTCATCTTGTATTATTTAGAGGAAGATAAAAAGAATGCTGTTAGGCAAGTAGAGTTTGATTCGAAGTCATTCAAAATGGGAAAAAAAATGAAAAAAGCCCAGAATAAAAAATAAAGAAAGAAAAACTGGGTCAGGAGGGTGCATTTCCCAAATAGCTGTAGCCAAGTCAAGACAAAAGTGAGGAAAGTTCTTGTCGGTTGTTTTTGCAAACCAATCGAATTCCTCTATTCTCCAGCTCTACCCCCAAACCAATCCTATATTGTACAGCCATTAGCACCCCTCTTTACTTCCTGGACAGACAACACTGGCATGGAACTGCATTAGTCCCATTCCCTCCTCTGCTGGAGGTCTTACTAAACATTATGGTGGCACGTAAGGTGGTGGAGATCTGTAGGGTGTCATGTTCTTTGGACGAGAACCTTTCCCTTCCATAGGGGCAGTAAAGGGTGGCGGAGGCTGGTAAGGAGGTGCATTGGGATCTTCATCCCGCAGAGCTGTGTATTCTCCCAAAAGGTCCTGGTTGAGGGGTGTGGTCTCCTGGTTAGCCATGTTTGGATACTCTGGAGGAGGTAAGGGAGGTTTCTCTTCCTGTAGGATCAAGGGCATACTTGAAGATGGTGGGGGCTTGGAATCGTCAAGCTCATCTGCAAATATGATGGGCACTCCTTTTTTGATGAAGGTCGCTTGGTCCTCGATAGTCAGCTTTCCCTTGCGCTTCTTACGGTAACAGATCATGGCAATGATGCCAGCAATCAGCAAGATGGCAGCAACGACCACAGCTGGAATTACAGTGTGTAAGTACACATCATCTGTACTCTGCCGTCCTGGACCCAGAGATGGTGCATCTGTTGGAAGGATAGTAACAGGATTTTCCCCTGGTGGCACAAACATGTAGGTGTGGCAGCTACCTGTGCCTTTAACAGTGATATTAATGGGTTTGAAATCTGGCTCCAATGCACTGATAAAACTAGAAGTGGGTTTGCCTTTGTGATCAGCGATCCTACGGCTCATTTGCTGAATAAGTTCTTTAGGACATGGCTTCTGCTGCAGGCTGTTATTAGTCCACTCCACCACAATGGAGCCCATGGTGATGTTCTTCAATGTGACTGTGGTACTGTTGCGGTCACCAAATGAAGAGGCCAATTTTTTAATCAGAAGGATCTTTTTCTGAACGTCATTAGTAAGCATATGAGGATCCCCATGGAATCGAGTAATAAATGAAACCGGGGGTTTGCTACTGGATGGCCAGCGATTAACATGGACCTCAAAAGCATCTATATCAGTCAGTCCACCTTTGTCAGTTGCATGCATGAAGTACTCATGTCTTCCTACATGCTGCCAGTCTGGAAGTCCATACAAGAGTTGACTTGTACTGTTGAACTGTATCCAGGAGTTATCTCCAACAGCTTCATTGTGGTTCAGTCGCAGGGTCAGTCTCAGCTTGTCTGTGGTACCATCCTCCTTGTCAAAGAAGGTGTCAGAAGGAATTTTTACCTCAAAATAGGTGCCAACCCATGCATTCACCTTGTCGATAGCATTGCGTAGAAGTGGTTTTGTATTCTCAATATCAGGCACTACAGGAGTTGTACGTCTTGGCGGTTTGGTTGTTGTGGTTCTAGTATCTCTGGGTGCTGGAGTAGACGTCTTGGGCCTTCTAGGTTTCTTTGTTGTCGGCGTAACCTTCGGTTTCTTAGTGGTTGATGTTGCCGGAGTCGGAGAAGCGGTGGCCTCAACAATCACAGGTCTTGTCATTGTAGGCATGATGGAAAGAGTGCTTGTGGTGTCCATTATTCTTGTTGGCTGAGGAGGCCCCAGTGTGGGAGTGTGGGCAATTGGGTCTTTGACCTTTATAGTGGGCTTCATAGGTAGAGGTACAGGACCTCTAACAGGAGGGGCAAAACTATCGGTAGTTGGTGCAATGGAAGGGGAGGTAGGTGTGGGCACAATGCGGGTAGGGGGATCAAGGCTTGTTGGAGGAATAATGGAGGGAACCGGAGTAGGGGTATTGTAGAGCTGTCGTCGGATTCGTTTGGGTACATGGGGCTTCTTGTTGGCAATATGCCATCCCACAACAGGATATCCTAGTTGTGCTGACATAGTTCCTTCTTTGGCAGGGGTCTGGACACTGCTGATGTCAGGAACATTGCTTTGGTCCAGAGCACAACCCAATTTCCAAGAAATGAGGGCCCCATTCTCCACCACCTTCTTGGCATTTCCCGGTCCAGCCATGAAGGCAGACATGTCAAAAAGGCGGTTGTTAACCACAGGTAGGACTTTCATGTGTTGAAGTCCTACCCCAGAGAATTTTTTCATACTATTCAGCAGTCCCACTCGCTGCCTGGAGCTCATCTTAGTAAGGTCAGCATCTAGGATGACCGTGAGTACGGTGACGGGTTCCTCGTTACTACAGACGAAAGTCTGCGCCTCAGTGCTAACAGACTGGAACGCCAACTGAAGGGGGTCAGTGTCTGTGTGGTCTTCTGGATGCACTTCGATTGAGAACACATCAGGAGTATGAGACATCTGGCTTCCACTGGCATCTGACACAGATACAGAGATATAATGGACTCCCTTGTCCGCCTCCAGGGGCAGGCCCTGGAGAGTGTGACTGTCTTCGTCCCAGTGCAACCAGGAAGGCAAAACCTCTTTTCCAGCCTCTGTTATCTGCAAAAATAAATGAGAAAAATCAAAATTCCGTTTCCAGGAATATGCATCATTAAGGTGTTAATAAATGAACAGATATAATAGATATTCCTGTGTTTTGCTTGACACAGTATGATGTTGTCCAGTCCTATTAATTAATTAGTTGCCTCAGTTTCTGCAAAACTAGCATGCATTTCATTGCATGCTTTTCAGATTTTTTCCCCCCCATCTGAAATACTAGTCTTTTCGTTATACCCCATTATACACATATCTCGATAATAATAATAAGACGCATTGAGGGCAAGTGCACAATTTCAAATTAAAATTTGCCTTAGCAGTACATTGCTGAAGTGTGGAGGAGATAACCATAAAGGATTGTGAAACGCTTTCAGGTAAAGCTTTACCAACACCAGCAGTACTATAGCAAGTGAGATTAGCAGTGTCCATAATGGCATAAGACCGTTTATCTGCATGGAAATTCAAGTGCTGTATGGAAGGCCGATTAAATTATGATGTGTGACCCACAGCGCACGAGGCGTGCACAACAGCTCACCAGACTGCAAACGACAGCTCACGATTTACGGGCAGCGCAGTTTAAGAGTGGGTTAGCATCATCTTAAACAAGACTATTTGGGACGGAGGTGAAACACTATGGACAGATACCTGGAGACATTTAAGAAATAAATGTATACATTGGACCCCAAGAGAACAAATGCAGCCTTTCCTTCGACTCTTTGCCATTTATAAATCCTCCATTATTAATTATGCAGAGCTAACGGTCCCAGGGTAGATCATTAACGTACAAACCAGAACAGAGATACCACAGTGGGAACCCACGTTGGTCCAGATGTGCATTTCATTCCAGTCTCAATGCATTTAAAAAAAATAATAATAATAAATAAATAAATAAACAAACAAACACCTTTCACTACCCCCCACCATACCTCCCCCCTCCCCCTTAACAGGACAGCCATTTCCTAATTAATTTTACAACTAATGTTTCTAAATGATGCTGTTATGCTATGAACAAACTACAGCATCTGCTATGGCTTCTGCTCATTTTCCTCTTTCAAAAAGGGAGTGATTAAGGAGAAAGTAGCTATAATTACCTGCACTAAATCAAACCTGATTAATACCATTATAGTTTAAAGTCACTGATACCTTCTGTTTACCTAATAAGGAAGGTCTAAATCATTTACAAGTTAATAGGAACACACACACAACTATGATTTATTTAAGAAATAATTATTAGCAAGGAGACATAATCTAAGTTAAGTAACAGGAATAGATCAGATACAACAGCAAAACAAGCATAAAGCCTTTCAAAGTCTTCATTGTTAAATGGACTGCCACAATGTAAACAAATACATGATTTACAGGGATAATAAAGACTTCATTTATTTAATCTCATCTCTAAGTCTGAATAATAAACTCCGGAATATTCATTTATTTTAATTAAATGTCAAAATATCCAACAATGACCACAACCACAACTCTTCAGACGTGCAGCTAATGCCTATGGGCATATCTTTAGCAAACAGCAAAGCATTTTGCCTTCAGCAAGTGGCAGACTACCATCGGTATCCATTACCAATGAGCCAAAGAGGGCGCTTTGTTTTGGAGCCCATGCCATTAGCAAATCAGGCATGATGGATGGTAGTCCAGTCACACACACATAGACGGTGAGAGGGTCATTTCAGCAATACCTTTTTCCACATCACTGTCCATGTCACTCACCAGCATGACTAAACACAAACAAGGTTTCCATGCACAGAGAAAACATCAACCCAAAACTGTCACATAGCCTGTTCAATTATGAGAATGACTGCATTTCTGCAGTAAAAATACCTGACCAACTAGGGCTCTGACTACAACCTCCTTTGCACCAACTCTGACTTCTAGTATGACCACTTTCATTGTAGCTCTCTTTGAATTCTGTAAGCAAATCTGCCACTTTATCGGATGCCGACGGAGGCATTGACTGAACATTCCTGCAGAAATGCCCCGTTGTCCGCAAGATGAATTCTGACGGAGGAACTTTCCGCAATTGTACAAAAAGAAACAACTGACCTGGGCTGTATCACTTTTACGTTAATGAGCAGCATGTTAAAAATAAACTTACTGTAATTTATTATTGCCAGTGAAGACCATGACATATACCCGGACAGCTTTAAGAGCAAGCTCACAAGGGGATGCAAACCTGTATTTATCTCAAGGGGACCAGAAATGACCACGAATATACTTTCTGAAACTAAAATAAACAAAACATTTCCAAAGAGGGAAAAAAAAATTCTTGCCGCGGCGCAGGAAGAAAGAGTCATTGTTAGGGTGGATTGTGGACGGGGCCCGAGAAGAGGGGGGGCCATTGTTGTAGTCTAAAGACAGCTGAAAAGATAAGATTCATATTTCTAAAGAGTGGGACGAGGCATGTCTTTGTGATAGGAGGAGGCTGAAACGGAGGCTGGGAGAGAATCGGCGACCGTTTATTAACAGTGGAAAGATTTTGGAGCTGGGGGTGGGGGGGGGGGGGTTATACAGGACGGCCAAGTAGGCGTTGGCTGGGGCCTGGTGTTAGAGCCCATTTTATGCAGTTAAAAATTCATTTGAAGAGGAGGGAAAACCTACCATGAACCATTCACAAGGGGCCAGTGGGAAAAAAGACTGAAAATAGGAGTTAAAGTGTTTGAAAAGCACTATTCATTTTTGATCACATTATGGGACACTGCTTAGGAGGTCACCTCAATTTTTTATGTAACCTTATAAAATGCAGGCCTTAGCTAAATTTTAAGCTGATCCATTTCAGGAATGTGACTTGATTTGGCCGGTGTGCACAGAAAACAATGAGCACCCCTAGTAACAAAAAGAAAAAAAAGTAATTAAAGTTCTTTTCCACATTTCAGAGTTCCGCCTAAGCCAGTCTGCGCCTGTTTGCTCAGGGAACACTGCCTTAGACTACCCTCAGGTTTATATTAAAGGTAAAAAAAAGGAGCAGTACTCCAAAGGCAGCGCCCGAGGAACAGCACTTTGTCATTAGACCTTTAATTAACCATTCAGAGGAAAAAGAAAGCAAATCTTTCCCTGCCACTGAAGGAGAGACAATGCAATAAAGAAGGGAGGAAATGCAAAACGGAGGAGTCCACTAACCCTGACGGATATGCGCCCACAATCCGGCTGTTCGCTACCAGTCTCTCTGGAGTCCACGTCTCGCATAACACTGCTGAAGCAACCCACATCCTCCCACGAGTACAGGTGGGGGAACATCCTTCAGCACAACCTAAGCCCTGCCACCAACAGCTTCGCTCCGGCTGTTGGCAAAAGCGTTTCTTCTCTAAAAATGAATAAATAAATGAAAATAATACAATGCTTTGTTAGAAAACTTTCTGGGGCTTCACATAAGGAACTGATCAAGCCAAAGGACATAACGATATGCATCAACCTGGCAATGACGGCGTCCTCTTCCGGAAAACACAACAGAGCCAGGCAGGAATTTTAATTAATTTATTTTAATTAGCCTAATAGTATGTAGCTACTAGCTAGCACTGTCTAAAAAGGTATTCCACCTCCCTTCAGGTCAGAGGAGTTGAAAATGTCCAGCGAAGTCACTGACATGCTAGATATAGAGCCAAGAAAACACTGATGCTACAAGCCAGTTGCTAAGCTGGGAGAATCAAAACAAATAAGAACTACTGCTGGATGAGTGCTAGCCAATCGTAAATGATTTAGCCCTGACCAGGCGCACAAATGACTCACAGTCACAACCGTTTTAATCTCTGGGCAAGCGGCAAAGCTTTCCATGAGTTTTTCTGGGCCCGATTTAGGTTACAGGACCAGTCTCCATGCGATAAAAAAGAAAGGAAATAAATGATCCAGTCATGACAGGATGGGCACCGAAGAACAAAAGCGGGGCCAGGAGCCTGGATGTTTGGAGATGGAGGGGCAGGGGAAACCCTCGTGTTCGATGTTTTTAACTCCGCCATATCAAAGGCTACGTTTATCACAAAAGGCGAAAGTGAGGGCTGACAGCTTCCCTTTTTATCCATTACTCTTTTGATACTCAACCACCACATGAATCTTACAACATTAAAAGGCATCAGTGGTGCGGAAACAAAAAACGTAAATAGGCTTTATGTGTTGATTATTTTTTCAGCACTCAAAATACTGTAACGGAACAATACGGTCTGATATAACAGGATCTGCAGTGACAGCTATGCTGAACAGGTAGATCGGTCTCAGGATTCTGGGAGCGCATGCTGAAGGACTCATTTATTTATTTAAACGTAAATTTAAACGTTAACCGCCGCTAGCTATTGTGTTGTTTATTATTTATTGACTTTTGGAGGACGTTATACTTTTTTGGTTGAACACAGCATCAATGACATTTAAACATTGCTAGAAATAAAACAAGACCCACTCTATACTATTAGGATTCTGCTGTCTTGCATAATAAGGCTATTATGTCGGTTAGCAATGGTGAGTTTCAAAAATCAAGCACTGCTTTTACCCACTTCTTGCCATTTGTTTTACAACTTAAAAATTGATGTGAATAAATAAGGCGAAAAGTGTTCTCCACAAAAAGACATTGCCTAAACACAAAAGATTGATTGTATTTGAAGTAGGCTACCAACAACTGTAAGTGATATTAAATAATATAATGCCATTTTTGTTTTTGGATTTACAAGGATCCATCTAATTTTATCAGCAGTGGTGAAATCAATCCTCCCCTCATTAAAACCACGTCCGTCGAAATGATATTGTCATGCCGACCTTCTCATTCTTTGACAGCTTACATAAGAGCTGGATAAACGCCACTACAGCAAATTAGGAGCAAGAAGAAGAAACAGAGGCAGACAAGAAGTTAGTCATGTCAAAAAGATGAAAATGACACAAAAGAACCATTCTGTTTTAATATATTTTTAAAGGCTGTCCAAACAAATTCCTGCTGCTGAGCGAAGGGTGGAAAATGTAATTAGCAGAGTTAAAAAAAAAAAGAAAAAGAAAAATGTTTGGGGGTGGAAACAGCTGTACCAATTTGAAAGAAAAATACAGGACAAAAAACTCTTTTGCATTCTTTATCCAAAGCTGTTAAGCGAGATTTACCAAATGCAAGGTGTCAAAAAAAATACATAAAATAAACTGCATTTAATGGGACATAAATGATCTGCAGGATCTAGAATTATAAGGGCAGTCAGGGGAGATACTCGGATTGATTGGGGCCAGCGGCAGACAATGACTGGATACGCGCCGGGGTCAGGCATTCCCGTTTAAATGCCTTGCCGGCGCGGCCCACACAAAGATGGCCGGCCCATTTTGAGCCTCTACAAGCCTTTCAGAGAAACCAACCGACCAGTGAAAGCAGAGAATGAAACGGCAGCAAGAGCCACAATAGGTTTCAGCACCACTTCTCATCTTTCAAACCCAAAAAAAGAAAAAAGCACAGACGGGCACTATAGCCATGAGGATAACGAGCCATTTAGGTTATCTTTGTTTTTTTCCAAGAGAGCGTTGAGAAAAGACAGGACTATTTACCCTCCCCCTTCTGCACACCAACAATAGGAGTAATCTGTCCACTGTAGCTAAACTGGGTAGAAAACCAATATGTTCATACGGCTAATCATTTCAGATCGTTACCTCCTAACGCATTAACAAGTAGCATTTCAAATGTATTTTATTTGTCAACTTACGTCCTTGTCAAGGTCAACCCTAACGGCTGTTTGGCTATGACCAAAATGTATGCTAGATTGGACCAAATTTGGACTACAACAAGACATTATTTACACACAGTAGTAGTGGGGGGAGGGGAATGAGTTTCCAAGTGACTGTATCTAAAGTATAGTCAAGTCAGCACAACATGGTTCAGATTTTATCACTTATACATCATCCAAAGATTCAGCCTAATCTCCTCCCACCTGTAACTGTTCTCAAAATATTCTTTGAAAGAGGACTCCGGTATCTGTTTTACACCAAGGTTTGTCTTGCACCGTCTTGTCTTTTATTACACTATTGTCTCTCCTTTATTGCACTGCTGTTTGAACTACTGTCTTTCCATGCACCTGTCCCCTACCGTAAAACACAGGCGGCAAAAGAATGTTTGAGTTCCTCAGATCACGTGACAATAAAACTGGAAACTTATGTGATGTAAATAGTTGATGCCACTATGACTTTGCACCCAGTATAGAGGAGTATAGAGGACTGAAAACTGTCCTCCACCGGTAGCTCACCTTGACTGTGCTACTGGGATCTAACACTGTCGGAAGCTTCATCCAAAAGAGGCGGCCCACCACCGCAGAGGAGTCTGGGAGCCCGACGGAAGCCGTGACCTCGGCAGGGGCTTCCGGCAGGTCTGACATGATGGACGAGTGCATGGAGGCTTCCAGCTGTCCGGGCAGCTCTCCCAGGATCTCCACCTGTCCTCTGGGCCACATTCCTTGTGCAGGGGTCAACAGGAGCCCCAGCAACAGAAAGACAGTCCTGCCCATCCACGGGAGGCCGTGACCCCCACACCTGCCCTCGCTCTGTCTGTCGCTCATGTTCTCTCTTCCTCGCTCGCACCTAGGAGGACGACCCGTCAAAGGGGCAGCATGCACCAGCGCTGGCTGAGAGCTCCTCCAGACTTCTTGGTCTCGTCCCCTCTTCGGTCTTCTTTTTCGGCAGATTCGCGATTAGCTTGTCGGTGAAGTTACAATCCCATCGTTAGACTACATCAATCTGAACCCTGCAGAAGGAGAGGGGCAGGGAAAATAGTCTGTTAGATAAATCACTAACATTTGAAGGAAGAACCTTCAGTGTGGTTCCGTCAAGAACAAGTTCTGGCCATTTCACACTCAAACTGCCTAGCTCAAAGCACCAGGCTCACCGAAAAAAACAAGTAAAGAACAGTTCAGTGACTAGACTGCTACGCCTTCCCAGTGATGAGAGGCACTGTAAGTTGACCTCCATCTAAAGCACAACGTCAACCCACTTGAGTTTGCCATAATCTGCTCTCTTTAAACAGTATACTCCCGGGAACCTCCATAAAGTTGGACCCTGAGACATTAATATGTGTGGTTCCTTTCACAGGAGCAGGTTACATTCAGTAGAAACTGTTCAAAGCAGCCCATCTTCCATAATGACACGCTCAGTCTCTGATGAGGCAGTTTCAGAGGGTGGGGGGAAAAAAAAAAAAGAAAACTCAAGCGTCTTAGGCCTTCAGGAACGTTTATGCAACAACAATTGTCCATATGGCCTACAAAAAAGAAAAATTTAAAAAAAATAAATAAATAAAATCAGGCAGCCATCCTCACAAAGAGACTTCCTGCCTTTTCAGAAGGCCGGCTTATTTATTTATTTCTTATTTTCCACAAGGAGCCCGTGACACGCACACATCGAAGATGCACCGAAGTCGACGTCTATGAGAAAGCATTCACATTCACGGATTCTCTTTATATTCAAAGGTTACTCTGGGAGGTAAGCCGAGGAGAGAGGAAACTTTCAGAGTGAGATGTCCGAGGTGGGGGCGGGCGGGGGGAATGCTGTGGGCAGTGTTTCCACACCAGCACAAATGGACGTAGACTGATGAACGGATGATATCAACCTAACTTGGTTCCTCGTCTTTGAATTTTCAGCTACAGCAGATGGGGTCTCAAAGCAGGTTTGGACAGGTGGATTAAAAGTCCCCAGGTCCTTATTCTGTAACAACACGTGCCCCCTAAACAGTTATCCCAAAATGTGTGTACAGACCCGAAACAGACAGACCTGCTGGAATGGGTGTATTTTCTGAAGTGACACCAAAGACATTCCCATCCAGTTGATTTGTTTATCAGCTGGGTACAAAAGCAAAGCAACTCACACATTTTGTAATAAAGTGGTATATGCATTAACTAGAAGGTTTTGTTAACTGATCGGCAGAAACTAAGCAACTCATGTTTGTGCATTCAAACAACCACTAATAGTTATTTTTTCTTTTTTTACAAGCTGTATCCCGTAGCGTCCTTTGGATTCCCCATCAAGGTTGACAGGTACAGCTGTGGGTGCCATTGCCAGAGCAGAAAGCAGGGGGGGTCGGGTTTTATGGCTGTATAATAAGCCATGCTTATTCAGGGCACACAAAGGGTCTGATGAAGTCTCCAGCGCCACAGTAGAGGGTAGGAAGAAAAATAAAGGCGTCTGGTGGTAAGAAAAGGACGCCTTTCATCGCTCAAGCGTCTGCCGGCAAAATGGATAAATAAACAGGCTGAAAATAAGGGGGAAGGCTACTCGGAGAGTCAGAGACAGCCCCAAACCCACTTCCCCTTAAACCACACCCCCACAGGCTGACGGTCCATGACAGTCAGCTCAAATAGCATAACGAGGACAGGAAAGGAAAGTGGTAAGCTATAAGTACAGCGCTGTGCCAGGACCTCCATCACTAACCATACAAAAGCTAGCAAAAGCTACGGCAATAATTTTGCAGCCTCGCAACTGCTCACTGGTTACAGTTTGCTTCTTCTTTAACATTAAGGGCATGGATTATACCAGTGCCTCATGAACAATTTAGAACATGTACTATTTAATCCCCCCCCCCAAAACATAAACACATAAAATAAAAGTTCACCCCCTGATATCACCGGGAGACATTCGTTTGAAGCGGAACCGGATTTTACTGCTTCTCAGAGGTTTCCAGATCCATTGCTATATTTAAATTAAGACAACCCCCCCCCCCATTTTCGGTTTCCAATCCTCCCGTCCCACAAACCCATTGCGATTAAAAAAAGGCAAAAGTATCATCTAGATTTAGAGCAAAAGTCACAGACGAAGACACCCCAGACTACCAAACTAAAAACGGTCTTTACCACAGTAAGCATGATGGATGCGTGTGATTATTCAGTTGCGGGACATCAACCCATTTAAGGCAAGGCAGCGCTTTGAATGACAGCGCACGGGGGGGGGGCTTTCCCATAGCTCCTGCTCAGGTCACGCCAGGGTCGGGGCCGTGGGATGAAACTGGCATGACTGATTCCCCAAGCCGACCACTCCCCCGCGCCCCATTCAGCCCAGAGCCACCGCTTAGCTGGGAGAATCGGCGGGGGGGGGCGGGTGCCAGGTGCTTCAGATCTCACATGCACTGCCTTTATTCTGGGGGATTTCAGCACAACGCGACATGCTGGGTTTAATTGGATAGGCTGCAGCCTGCGTGGGTGCAATCAGATGAGGATAAGGAGCCCCCCCACCACCACCAACCCCAGACTCGAGGACAGACTTTATTTTCACTCAGACAGACAATATCTTTTTTTTCTGAGGGGTAAAATAATTTGCCATGAACACAAAGGTGCAGGCTTGTTTCATACTGCCAGCGAAGGGAGTATCACAGAATAAAAAGAGCATTGTAACTTATTCTCCTTTACTCCCAGAAACCAAACACGTGCCTTCAGACCACCAAGCTGGTCTCCATCGAACGGACCCCAAGATTATCTAGCCTTATTTTCTAAAGTACGGCTTTAAAATTTCCTTAACATCTGCGCTTTGACGGTACGGCTGTGGCCAAAGGCTGCTATTTAAAATGATTTTTGATAGCCTTATTAGTCATAATATAGCTTTGATAGCTGGCGTTTATAGAGCGGCAGCACTGGAACGCAGAGCGCACTGGGCTGGTGCGGTCCAAGTTAATTTTAAGCGTCCGTGCAGCACAGAGTGATTAAAGAAAGAATATTCATCTATATCCCAGTCTAACGGGCCACTCTCTCCTCATGACCAAAAAGTACAGAGAATCTGGCATTGCTCGACTTCCCTGGGATTGAGAATCCCCCAAAAAGTTAAAATATGGGTATTTTCTAATCATTTGAAAAATTAGGCCTAATGTTTAAAATCCCACTCCAAGCTCAAAAAGTGAGAGAGATTACTTTCTAGTAAACAATGTCAAATGTATTATAAAAATAATCAGACATTAAGATTATATTATTATTATGACCATTATCATCTGCACATAATTCAACTTGGGTCACATTATATGCTATTCAACAGAACATTTCCAGAGTGAATAATCTATAGTTGAGTCAAGGGGGTCAATCTCCCAAAATCTAGACCTGCATTTCATCGATTTTAACATATAACCAATATACACCAATACAATTTTCAAAGTTACATATTGAGTTTTAGTAAACTGGCAGGCCATCAATAGGCAAACAGCCATTAAAGCAGGATTTTTTAAACTGAACACGCCTCCGATCGACACAGCATCCTTCAGCCTTGCCTGGAACACAACTACATGCCTCCCTCAGCTCAAGTGTGGCTGAAATTAACTCTCAGGTGCTGCCACATAAGGAACAAACAGTGTGGTTCAGCTGCAAAATCACCCGGCTTATACAATATACATGCTCCTTACCAGCCAGACTGCTAAATTAAATGTGTCAATAAGGCACCAATTTATGTGTTTTAATGGACGAGGCTAAACTGAGAAGAGAAACCCCTTTGTTTGACTCACATTAAATCAACACCCTTTACATACTAAATATTGACGTTCCCAAAATTTCCATCTGCATCAAATAGAATAAAGTATAATTCTGTCAAATTAGCAGTTTGCTGCAAAAAGTATGACTAATGGGGGTTTTGTCTCACCAATTTAATCTCTAATATAAATGAAAGAGGGGAAAAAAAAGACTTCCTGGAAAGAATACCCAACCAAATTAAGGCAGAATTCCTTCTGGAATTAATGTCTAGTGAACAGGGCCTGCTATATTAAAGTGCATACATAAATATGCACATTAATATCATATTCAGTTGGACAACGGCATGCATTTTCTATTCAGGCTTCAATATACAGGTTTTTCACAAAACCCTTGCAGAGCCATCCAAAAGCACAGATATCTGTGGCATCACAAATAGTTGAGCATCAGTTTGTACTGCTGCCAGCGACTGGCTGGAGTGTAGAGCGGACTCGGCACCACCTCCAGCATGTCATCATGTGAAACTTTTCGCCATTTATTTACTGTTTGCGGTAAACTTCCACGCACAGATTATTTTTTTTTTTTTGCCAAGAGGAGCCAAGGCAGAGAGAGCCACCAGATGGCTTCAGACGCGGACATTCATTTGGCACTCGTCGCCTCAGTCTTATCTTGGCAAGCTAGCGGGCGGCCAAGTTGCCTACGTGATTTACGACTCTGAAGCAGAGTCGGTTACTGGCAGCGGCGTGCCGGCCCTCAAACAGCCTGGCGGATGTCCGTCGGCTGCGGGGGAATTCCCCGGTTGGCCTATGGTCGCTGTCCTCTCCGTCTCCCGGGTCCAGGCTAGAACGAGGCTGCCCATTTAAGTTCCTGTCTGCACAGCTGATGGCACTATAAATGGTGTCCGTGGGGGTCGAGTGCATGAGAGACGGCGGCTAACGTGGATCCCATTTTTATTTTGGGGCGTCTGGCGAGGTTGAGCGGCGTCACAGATGTAAGCCACTCCCTAAGTCAGAGAAAACGTCAACTATGGGGGGTAAAAATACACATACCCGCACACAATAGCAAAAAAGAAAAAAAAAAACAACTCAGTTTACAATACATATCCCCAGCACACAGACAACTCAAATAAAGACACAAAATCAATAAGGGATTTTGGGGAAGGTGTTTACTTCTGTGATAGCAAGGTGTTCAAAAATAGCCTAAAAATGCCAAATTATTTGAATGCCACAATCAGTTGTTTTAGGATTTGAAGTTCCATGTTAGGAGACAGGTCCTTCCCCCTTGCTCTGTATCGGCATCCGTCTCACAGCAACAAGTAATATAAACACTTAGGTCTCCGGTAACGCGCCCCTGGTGTCTCACTGCGACGCCTCTCTGCTTACAGAAGACCGCTGCTCTACGTGTTTCGACGCACAGTGTGCAGCTCAGGCAGAGCCGCAGGGATTATTTACCTACAGGCGCCGAGGAAACGCGGCGTGTCAAAGCGACTTTGAAGAGCCGCGAGAGAGATGGTCAGCTCCGAGGAGCGAGAAGGGAGAAGTATGTAGAACAACAGTGGTGTTAGTTAAGTGCTAGTTTCCGCTTCGTCAGGAAACAATAAATAAA
>JAODKM010000118.1:3970606-4012355 GCA_026780845.1 Petrocephalus sullivani | reverse complement strand
AGGCAGTCTGTTCCCGAGCCGGCTCGTATTAAAAGGCATTATTAAATAAAAGGTAATCAGTCATCATAACCCTGAGACTTTTCTCTGTGTGATCCCTTCTCATCTGGACCCGGGTGGAGCGGTGTACTCCGACATTACAAAAAAAAAACCCCAGTATAATTGTATGTGCCTCCTGTCTGCAGTCCTAGGCCCATTACTATGTCATGTACATTGCCTGATGCTTTATGTCCTAAATGGAATATAATATTAATTTAACTTAAAATGTAATTACAGTATATCTAACTACAAACAAATAGTTATCTCACAAATGATTCAGGCAAAACTTGCATAATCAAGCAGGCTTAGGCTTAACACACACACAGGATTTTGTTATAAACAGAGAACATTGCCAGGCAGATGTGAGGTGCAATGCAAGCCTACAGAATGCCTTCTCCAGTCTGACTAATATAAGCTGACAATATATACTCTATGGAAACATTCCCGTCTGCAAGATTTAAATTTATGTAACATTCCATCTTCCACAAAGTTATACATTAAATACATTTTCGTTGTCATATTTTTAGTTGACTAAGCAACTTACTACAGTGGGGCGTTCTAATCAGTGGTTCAACAAAAACTTCCTTCTAGGACTTGGACCAGTGCATTAGACTCCAAGGGATTGGCTTTAACCACTGAACTGTCTGTTACCTGCTTAGCTGCCTACTGGGAGATTAGTGCTGTCCTTTATCTTTAAATGTCCAATTCTGTGTGGTATTCTTTTCAGTATGTGAAGTAAGTATACTTCTTTAGTACTGTTGAACAAAATCAACCTTGCACTTGAACCTTGCTTAAACAGTATTAAAAACAATGTACATAATCCTGAAGCACCATTAAATTCACCTGTAGGAGCATCATTCATTACATTTGTATTAGAGGAAAGAATTGAATTTTGGTAAAATATATTTCCCAGAGTTCCTCAGATTGAAAGCACAATCAATGCTCATGCTTGTTATGTTAAATATAGTCTTATCTGCCTCACTAGATGATAATGTACAACTATTAGTAATGACCACACATTAGAGTTCTGCTTCAATGTACATAGTACATTGTACAATGACCAAGAAGGACCTTGAAAAATAGAATTTTCCTTTTGAAATTGTTTATTATATTTGAACACAGAATGTGTTTGTCTTCAAGGAAATCCAATGTACACATTTATACATTCAACAAATCACATCTGCATATAATTAGCTGTGATTTTATTTATTTTTACTTAACTGTGGTACAAGACATTTAGATATAGTTATTGGGTATAAAAGCATTTAGGTGAAGGTGATTAATCATCATTGTTGACGCACCATAGCACGCAACAACGAAATGTGTCCTCTGTATTAAGCCCATGTGACATTGTGGCACAGCAGGGGGCAGCTATGTGAGTGCCCAGGGATCAGTGCTTGGGGATGGTACCTCGCTCAGGGTACCTCAGAGGTACTTGTGGGTCGGGGACTCGAACCGGCAATCTTTTGACTACAAAGTTGCATCCCTAACCGCTACACCTGCCTGCCCCACTACACCACCTGCCGTAGTGGCCTTAGATAGATAGAACAGTCAGTTCATTGGAAAAACAATAGATTTATAACAGGAAATGTTGTGCTTTGATTAGAAATGATGTGGCTTTGTCACAGTTGCTATGGATAGCAGTAAAATATCAATGAAAGATAGTAGACTGTTGCTATTGATAATGGTCAGAATTGCATAGTAAGTAGCAAAAGCTCCAAGTCTTTTCTCATGGTACCTAGATAAAGAGCTTGTAACCAGACTTTGCTTAAACACAGGTGTCTAATTACATCATCCTATAAGAGGCCATGGGAAAGTCTGCTTCGTATTATGTGCAACTTTTGAGCATGCATCAAGTTTATAATTATGGTCTATTATTATCTGAATCTTAATTTGTAGGTCTTGTCGTCTGATTTGTTAAAAATGACTCTCTTGTAAATTTATCTGCTTTGAAAATAGAAGTTTATAATTACACATTACAAAGAGTGGAGTAGAAGAAGAGTAACAATCACTTAGAATGGAGAAATGGTGAGTTCCAGTGCAAACTATTAAATAAATGTAGCCTAGAGAAGTTGGTCGGTGAAAATTTTCAGGAAGAAGGAACCATTGCGCATAGGTGCACGGCATTTGTTTTGAAAGTATATGATTTAAAAAAATTCGATTTATATGATTTAAAAGTTGTAGTTATCGGTTACTTTATTATCATAAAACTTCTAACAGGCTGCATTCAAAACAGAACATGAATACCAAAATTATGTAATAATAATTAACACAGGTCTCTGCTTTGATTTGTTCTCTTTGCCATTCATGTCCATTTGGTAGCTATTTTGAGTAGTTTCTATAATGAGTGGTTGTTGTTTGTAATGGCAGTAAGTAACAGCAAACTATTCATGAAGCCTAAGGTAACATGAATTGCATCCATTCCTGAAATGGTTGTTTAAACAAACCACCCATTTTCACACAACTGGAAACAACATAATTATATCTGGTTATATTATTCATGGGTTGAAAATTGCCCTTCTGCCTCAGGTAAGTGGGGTAATTGAAATACTGAATTGGGTATCTAAGGGATTCCAACTGTCAGTCTAAGTACATATAATTGTTTCCTTCTTCGTGGGCTATAGATAGATAGAGAGATATGTTTTATTGATCCCAGGGGGAAATTCATTTGCATACAGCAGCATGAGAACATAAGTTTCACAGATGCCAACACATAGTGCAAAGTGTGAAGATAATACACACAATACAAACAGGGTTATGAAAAAATATTAACAAAAATATTAATCATGAAGTATAAATTAACAGGTGCTCATATACGTAGTAATGTTATGTATGGCACCTTTATCTGCTTCCAAATAAGATTACGAGTAAGGTGAACTTTATTGACCCTAGGGGTAAATTCTGCAATGCTGTCCTTGCATGTGTTACAGCTGAGGGGTGGAAATGAGCATTTCAGGAGGAGGTGTTGTGGTGCCTGGTGGTTCCAGGTAAAAAGGATCCCCAATAGGACTTCTTAGCTCACTGTGGTAGAAAGAGCTGGTTGGTAAAGGTACTCCACAGACAGTGACCCATGGAGGGGCTGGGCAGACCTGGCTCCGTTCCACCTTTGAAGCTCCAAAAATATGGCAGACTCACGTGGTGCAGCTTTAGTTCGAGATAGCAATCTGCGTGCGAGGCTTTTCCACCTGCCAGTCTCTTGACTTAGACATGCAATTTACATTTCAAATAAACACATTTTCACAGCCGCAAGGCCTTTTTATTGGGGATGATGTAGTGTAGGCTGTGTTCATACATGGTGTTCAGTTTTGGGAAAAATGAAACAAAGTTTAATGACATTAGCTCAAAATGAGCTTGATCAACATGAATATCGTTCCAAGCTAACTCTATGTGGTAAGATGCCCTTTGCTGTAGATTTATTAAAAAATAAACATGATTGTCATTTTATTATATTTTTAATGCGTTTGTGCAGATATACGTGATGCATTGACTCTGACAGTTACTTTACCACTTGTAACTTTAGCGTCCCTCATATTGCCCCATATTTTCTGTCAGTTTTCAGGTTCGCCCTCAGAGGCCATAATGGGATATACTTTAAAAGTAACAGCGGAAACTGGCCACACAGGACCAATGTTTTTCTTACAGCAACAGTTATGTACTGATTTCAGAGCATTAAAAACTAGCTCTGTCATTCATAGAAGCCTCCGAATAACTTTTGAGCTACTTGTTAGATTTCTGATTAATTTTGAAGGATACGTTTTTAATGATCTTCTTTTAAAAAGATACAGACGATAACAATATGAACAGTTTATGGTTTTTAGATTACCTTTGTGAAGTCAATTAGCACACTCAGTAGAAGGACTGAATATAAATACCAGAAACGGGGCTTAACACACTTATTCAAGGGAACGTGAAATTTTTCCTTGGGTGCCACATATATTTTCGAAAAGTCTCTGATGTCTCTAAATTTCGAACAAAAATTGAGTTTTGCCATACATACATAAAAATCACACTACAGTGACATGGGACCTTGAAATATAGGCTGGCCAGAATGTACATGGTGTATTGTGCTTTGCAAATATAGACCTAGAAAATGACGTGACAGAAATATTTTTAAGTGCTGAATCTTAACTGAGGAGGGGTTTTCTTCCTAGGTGGCATGACCGGACTTTTGACATACAATGTAATAATCAGCAAAAAATTAAGTCATAATTATAAAAGAGAAACTCAAAATAATAAACACTAACAAGTTATATTATAGCTGTCCATCTGATTTAAATGTAACTATCTTTATCCCTATAGAACTGTTCAAGCTACAGAACATATCATACATGTGGAGAAAAACGACACATAAATCGTCCATCCATTCATTTGCCGTAATTGCTTTTCCAGTATGGGTTCTCGGAAAACCATTACAGAATTACTTTCACTCCACCTGTTTATATAAGGTTCCTGTAAATAAAAACCCACAAGACTTCCACTTTATTATTCCTGTGCCACGCGGTTAATTTGTGTAAATTTAAACCAGGGCAGTAAATAGAAGGAAATAAAAGAATAATTCAGCTAGTTTGAGAAAGTAAGTAGAATCATGTTCCTACACTAAGTAAAACTACTGACAAGATAAAAGGCCCCCAGATAACCTTGAAGTATCTGGCCCTATAATTGAGAGTGCAGGCGAAGCAGTATAAACAAAGGAAAAGTAGTGTGGGAAACAGACACCCAGCCTCCGTCTCCACAGCCTACCCACAACCTCCAAACGTTCCTTCAAGGAAGAGATTATATCAGAAAGGACATATGACTCCACATGCTAGATATACACTGGAATGCAACATCTCTACCTCACACAAGTCAGCACCAGCATTTTGGAATAAACCAAGCACTCAAAGCAACTACTTCTTATCTCCATTATTAACTAAGGATAATTATTGGGATTGCATAAAAATTTTTATACACACAAAAGCTTCTGCATGAGCGTGTGCAGTAAATCATTCTATAATAACTTCTAACTGATTGTTTATGTAGCTCACAGCACAATAAACTTAAAGTCCAGGTAGGATGATGCTGACCTAAGCAACACATAAACCATAATGATATGCCACCATGAGAATGTCAGTTGAATTGATAAGGTTAGAAAGAAATTATAAAGAAGTCACATTAGGTTTCAGTTAGCAGGTGCTTGTACCCTGCGATGAGTTGGTGCCCCATACTGGGTTGTTCCCTGCCTTGCACCTGTAGCCTCTGGAATAGGTTCTGGACCCCCCCACGACCCTAAATAGGATTAGCGGTTTCTGAAAATGGATGGATGGATGGATGGATGGATGGGGAGAGCTTTTTCTGAATTGTTATTGTTATTGTAATTATTGCATGACGGAAGTCTTTGTTGTGGATGCTTCTAAAGCTACCTCAAATTACCTTATGCAGTAAAATAATTACAAAATAGACATAATTTAAGGCATTACAGGCAATTCATTGGGTTTCCTATAAACTGATTTTTTTTTTTAAATTCAAATTTATGTTTGCACAGCTTTAGTTATCTTTATGTTTGGGATCTGTGTGTTTTAGGAACACAGGAGATGATCCAGGGAGGGAAAATGAAACAGGTGATCATTCGGGAAAATGCGGGGAGTAGGTAGTCCATTTGTGCCACATTGAGGCCTATGATGACTATCACTGGGTACTTTCCATAAACAAGCAGAGAAAAGCACAGGTGGTCAGCAGGGTATGTGTATAGATATAGACTGGGCAGTCTATTTGTATGCATATGAGGACATAACAAAAGACAAAAGACGTGGCACGTGTGTAGTCTGGGAGCTGGCTGATTGGTGGATGACCAGTCAGACAGACTGGGGTTCCAGTTCTTTTTAGTAAATGGCACTGGTAATGTTACATTGAAAGGTTATGAAACTTTCCATAGACAAAGAATGACTGTAGCACCCTACCGGGCAAGAAACAGCTGAATAAACAGTGGAGCAGACAATAGAGAGAGCTCAGTGATTACCTCAGATGGATGTGCTCACCTATCCATCCGCACTGTCATTCACTGAAGAGGGGGTGCAAAAAAAAACCCACAATGGGGATAATCAGCCTCTCTATGCTGCAGGTGGTGAACTGATGTCACACAGCACCCATTTCGTCAAACAGTCTCTGGCTAACTGTGCGCCCTTAAGACAAAGGGCTGGATTAGCCACTTAACAAAGATAAGAATCTGGATGACATGCCACCACAAAGCAGGCATCTATCCCATTGGCAAATGAAAGAGCAAAGGCCTGGGATCATGTTAAATAAATTCTCTGAAAAACTGCACTGAGTAAACCCAGTTCTATCATTTCCTCCGCCAACGATGCACTTTTACAGCAGCGCTCACACATGCCGATACAGTTCCCTCACCATGACCCGAAGCGATATGAAACCTATTCCCCATGTTGGCTTTCAGCTCCCTCGCCCACGTTTGTTCTAGCCTAAAGACGTCAGGCATGGCGATTTATCTCCTACAACGTTATCCCCCCGTCAGAGAATGCGAAAAACAAGCCGATTCCTGCCCGTACACTTTTTGTTTGTCTTGTAAGTTCGGGTTCCCTGCTCCCCATCAGTGCCTGAAAGACATCACAAAGGAATTTGGAAGCCGGCCCACCTGTGCTGATATCAAACCTCCCTGACTCCTAAGGCTGGTAAGTGGGTCTGTGTGCCTGCAGATGCGAAAGCCAAGAAAAACTCAACTTAATCACCTCCCATTCTCTCATTAAGAGGTCTGTTTATCCCTAAACACCAGAACGGGCCTTTCTTAGTGCGAGGGTCAGATAAGCAGACTGACAACTACGGCCCGAGATGCGTGGAATGCCTTTGTTTCGTCTGTAGCCACTCAAATGACGCTGTAGTAAAAACAAGACAAACGTTTGAACAAAACAGCTCTTGGTCATGCAGCCTTAGGCCTATTGTTAAGGTGGCGTTTTAGGGTAATTGCAGGTGGAGACAGGAGGGGAAAAAATGCTGTACCTCCCTTATACAATTGGCTCAAAGAAGACTTAGGTTATTTTTCTGATAATGCTCATCACTCATGCGCCAAACTACCGTCCCGATTCACTCAAGAAATATCGCTCTCTATTTCCTCGTGACATCACTGATTTAATAAAAAAAAACATCCAGGGATATGTTGCCTTGGGTTAAATGAGCCGTGCGGTAAACTGAAGGAAAACTGACATTAGCTAATACTTTATATCATTTTTATTGCCAGGAGCTCCGGTGTTGGGTGGTGAATAAACGGAGAGATGCACACGTGTAACCACTGCTGAGAAGGCTTAAACTTGATATGCAGTTGCCATCTTTGGACATCATATCACCGTGGAAAAATTTTTTTCTGCTCCCGCAGCATCAGAAGAATATAGACTACGCTACCGGTCATATGATTGCAGGAAATGGGCGTGACTATGGAACAGACAAATATTTGGTTGCCAGAGAAACGCCGCAACATTACAGTAGCCTGACCCAACAGAATGCCTTTGGAGGAACTGGGGGTTGAATGGGGGGCAAAGACATGACAGCTCTATTCTGTAGTGGGCTTTTACAAGCCCTCGGGTGGACTGGGACAGAATATTACCACTGAATTTCTTCAATTTTGTGTCCCATAACTGCCAATAAATAATAGAAAAAAACACAATTGTTTAAAATATATTTTAAAATATACTAAATAACACTGTAGTATCATTTAAGAATAATATGTAATTTATAAAAAGAAATGAATTTTCTGAATGCTTGAAAATACCATTTTTTGAACCTTGAGGTAACTTGTAATGGCTATTCTGAGAAAATGTTCAAATTATGCAACTATATTTTATTCTGCATAGTATATTTCCCCATCTGGGTAGACGCCTCCAAATGGGGCAGGTTCACTGCTAAAAAGCCCTTCCAAAAACGTAAACATCATTTCCATCATTTCCTTATTATTATTATTTTTTTTAAATGTCAGAGTCGTCGGTCGAAACTAAAAAATGTCTGCGGGAATTGCTCTTAAACGCTGCCTTTCCTCGGCTGATGTCTGACATTTAAAACAACCTGACAGCGCTTAGTGTTTCTACAATCAATCCCTGATTTCCGGGACAGTGATCAGCGGTGGAACAGGAACCGGAGATATTAATTACAGTGTCACAGAGAAGCTGTCATAGAGCTTCCGGGAAGCAGGGAACCTAAACTCCGTAAGCAGTCACACCAACACCTTTACTAGTAATAGTAATCAAACTGCTAATATATAAATGAATAAATTAATAAATGGTTCACATGGAAGCACTGGAAAATGAGTTAACAGTTAAATGATATAAATATCTTTGCATCACACTGGATAAAATACTCTAAGTTGTGCCTTTAAATGCATATTTTTTATGGAGTTATGCTCATATTTTATTGATGCACTTATCACCAACAACTTAATGTGATGTTGCCAGTCATTTTCTATCATGGTCATTAGGAATTCAGAAAAAAACGACTGTAATTCAACGTGATTGGCTCCTGTCTGCAGTGTGAAAGTCACTTGGAGCGCAAGCCGCAATCACAGTGATTGACACTAGCAGGTGGTCGAAGGGGGGCAACCTCATTGGTTTCCCCTACTGTGTTATTGCACTGAGTCACCTTTCTTTTCACTAGGCACTTATTTATACCCTGACATAATTCAGCCAAAGAGGTTCCATTTCACATCCATTTCAGATATAAAGTTGCTAACTCATTTATCACCTTTTTTTCCCCAAAAGAATTTGCTTCAGTTCTATATAATACTGAGATAGTTTTTCTCCTACAAAGCATTGTCAAACAATATTCAACTTTAAAATGCACTACTATCTCTTAAATCTGTATTGTATATAGTGCTAGACAGAAAATACAAACATAACTGGGTAACACTTTACTTACAGCAGCCTTTATACTGCATTACATATACCTTCATAATGAATTATAATGCATTTGTAAAGTTTTATACTCCTGGCTATAACTATTTATGAAAAGGAATAACACATTATAGTCAAATGTATTATGCATTATGAAGCCTCTATGAAGGACTCATCTATAATGCACAATGAACACCTTCATAATGCAACACAAAGCATCGTTAATTCTTATAATGACCATTATAATGCATTATGAAGGAATCATTGTAGATGAGACCTTCACAGAGTGTTCATAATGCATGAGAAACATGGCTATGTGTTATGTCTTTTCATAAATATTGATAGCTGTGTTTATAATACTTTATGAATGTGTTAAAATTAATTATAAGATTATTAGTTGGACTTTATGAATATGGGTTTCATAGAAAGTGCTACCCCTAATGGCTCTTTATAGAGTCTAGAAATGAAGGGTTCAGGGTTGATTTGGGTGAATGCTGCCACCACATTCCAGCATAAGCATACGCATCATTGTTTGATGAATAGAGGTTCTAAGTATATGTTATAATGCCCTGATGTGCAATCTTTGTACCTACGGGTTCAAGGGCCCATGCCTGTCATACCAAACAAAGGCCACAATAATTAAAAAGCTAACAAAAAAAGGAGATTAGTAGTAAAGCACTTTATCTTACTTCCATTTCAATGTACTTGGTTGCTTGTATTGTATGTAAAATTATACATAATTACATACGCATGTTAATAAATGTAAATAAGGGGCTTTATTCGGAATGCTATGAGCAGGAGCTATCATCCATTCTTTTATGAAAAACAAACTTCAGAGTCAAATAAAAACGTAGCTCGCAAAACTAATGAAGCGGCTCAGTTTATGCGCCTGCTCTTAATGGTCACTCATAAAGTTATAAAAATATAACTGAATAAACATAAATAAGATTCTTAAAAGGAAGAGAAAAAGCAATTGGGTTTGTGCTTTTATTGACCGAAGGGGGGAAAAAAATGGAATAAAACGTCCCCATCATTCTTTTCTCTTTTAACTGAATCTTCTAATGAAGCATATCCGGCTAGCCTTCCTGAAACAATGTCCTTGCGTAAGTGGTAATGTCAATATAATAACTACCATGAGTCATTACATGGAGTCATATTAGGAAAAATATGTGTGAGTCTATCATGAGCTTCGAGTGGCTTCCTGGAGCGGGCCTACAGCGGCTCTCTCATTACAGCCGGGCCCCGGCGCTTCCATTGCGGGCTGTGACCCATGCCTCTCATCTTGCGATGCCTGACACGAGAACTATGCGTGGTCCAAGCCAGTTTCTGCACATACACACACGTGTTGCAGGAGAAAAACCCTTACTACTAAACCCCTTTGAAGAGTTTTGGGGAGTTATCTGCTTGCACAGTGGGATGTGGTGTATATAATCACCCCTGAATTTGTCATTAAACAGTCCCACGGACTGTGTTTGCTTGAGCCCCTGATGGCTGAGAACTTTTACTTCAGGTGCTCTGGGCTGGATTGCAGACATGTAAGTCACTGTACTGTACTTCATAGCCCATCAGAGTTGCTGAGATTGAATCCTGGCACATATGTCTGTGTCTTTGTCCACTAAGGGCCTGGGGGGAATCTATTGCACTCCCCAGGGGGGGCACCTTGAACAGAAGACTGCAGCAGTCAATACAGTGGGAAATATAGTAGACATCCCCCCACCCCCCACCCCAACCTCGTAGTCTTGCTCCTCTTCCTCACTCTACACACAGGATCGATAGCAGCAGCTAGGTGAGTGGATCAATGATAATTACCCAAAGGCCTTTGCTCTGTGTAATTACAGCGTGAGGAGGGATTGGCTGTGTGCCACAGTGGGCCACAGTCAGGGTGGCTATTCTGAGACTATTGTCATTAGGGTTGCCCCCTTTTATAACCAGTGCGAATGCATCTTTGACTGGCTCTGCCTTACCAGCGTCCTTGTACGTAATTTTTCATTTATCCGGGACAAAGTTTTCATGGCGCAGCCTTCCGTCTGCAAATTTGCACGAGTTTTATGTGAAAACACACAGCACTGCCGCTCGCACGGTGAGGGCTAGAGGCTGAAATCCCACCTCTGCTGTGTGTGCATGTGTGTGTGCGCATGTATATGTCTGTGTGCAAAGTTTGCAAGTTCCCCTTGAACAAATTTCCTCTGTGTGATCTAGTTTCCTTGTGCATCTCAAAGACATGCAGTTAGACTAATCAGGGTCTCTAATTTACCCACAGAGTATTATTACGTATGTTTGTGTGTGTGTGTTCCCTCTGATGGCTTGACATCCTGTCCAGGGTGTTCCCCTGCCACGTGGCCTGTGACGCCTGGCATAGGCTCCAGGTCCTCCTAAGTGATTGGAATAGGCAGTTTGTAGGCAGATGGATCTTTTGATAAACATCTAACTTTTAAAACGTTAGCATGTTTTCTCTATTGCCAAGCACTATATAAAGACCAGTTCTTTCCTCAATACTTGAACTGTAAAGTCATTGATTTACATTTGACTGATATTAATGGCACCGTGATATAATATTTCTGTATGAAACCTTGTCATATACATCAGAGGGTGTTTTTATTTATTTTTTTAACAGCACTGTATTTTTTCCTTATTTTTTCCCCATTATGTTTATTTACTTATATCAGCAATTGCTTGTTTTTTGCTCTCAGCTGTTTTATCAAATTAAATTACCCACTCATCGTAATAGATAACCATACTAAATGAGTTTATTTTGCATTAACATTTCATAATGGAACACTGAATGCTAACTATATGCTATGACATTAATTACATGTGTGTGTTTTATATTTATATATTTACTCAAAAATCATCTTGTTCCAGTCTGAAGTACAACAAGATGATATTTTCTGGCAATTTGCTGCTTTTAAATTAGACTACATTTAATGCATGCAGCCTGCTTTTGTACTGTTCTGTTTAATTATCGTTAAATCAAGAAGCCAAAACTTATAGACAAGTGCTCAAAGTGTGCGCCACTCCACTCCACTTTCCCTCTGCATTCAGATTATCTTTAAAAACAGGTAATTTATTTTTGACACCCAAAGCCGTGAAACACTGAGAACGATTAATTTAATTACATACTCTTGTTCAGTGGATGCAGAATATATTACTTTAGTCAGCCACTTCTTATTTACAGTTTTTCAGCTTTCATCTGACATAAATTTTAAGTAAAACTGTCAATTCATGCAAGACCATTGGATGTGATTGACGACAGTTTTGGAAGTAGAACTTCTCAACAAAGGACTTACATCCCAAGATATGTGAGTGGGAGAGCAGAAAAGGGGTAACTGAAGAGGATTGTCATCTTGCAGTTGTACAAGGGGTGGGGAACGAAGGTGGGACGCATCCATTTCGAAAAGCAGACAATCCTGTGCCATTCGGCACAGACGATGAACTCTAACGGCAAATCAATTGCGCAGCACTGCATTTAAACTCCAGCTGACAATATGCCCCATTCCCAGACAGCCACGAAATTCTGGCAAACTGGCACATCACAGCTACTGGGACAGGTGCCTGGGCATCAGTGTGATTTTGCATTTAATCTGGAAATTCTGGTTGTATGGGTTTTTCCCATCCAAGTCACACACAGCAGGGTAATACAATAGCACAATCGCAAGGCCTATGACTAACCAGACCATAACCTTAAGAGTTGTGAATGCCGTCTTTGAATCTGCTATTAAACTAGCCTGTACAGTAGTTCCTGTACCAACTCTATCAATGTCATTTTAGCATGTGGCTAAATGTTCTGTGACCCTACATCTCATCTCTGACAACATTACTCGGCTATTGTTACTCTTTCCCTTTCCTTACTCGGCTATTGTTACTCTTTCCCTTTCCTTACTAGGCTATTGTTACTCTTTCCCTTTCCTTACTCGGCTATTGTTACTCTTTCCCTTTCCTTACTCGGCTATTGTTACTCTTTCCCTTTCCTTTCGCTGGCGACCGCAACATGAGAGTCATCTAATTGATATATACTGACAGTCCTGACTACGGCTTCCCCAGAACCGCCGTCTTCTGTGCATTTTTTCAGATTATCCTGGCCTGCTCTATGGGCTAATTAGCTCACTTCTGTCTAGTCATTCTCAATCTGGGTTGCTGCTGTGAAATGACCCCTTCTTCTCCCCTCCTCCAGCTTTGGCTGATGCGGCGTTGCAGTCAGGAGGGGCCTGCAGCATTTGGACGCCGGAGATAGGGTGTCCGTGCACTGCCGCATCCTCCAGGCCGAGGAATTCACCCGTGCAGCTCCTACACATGCTAATGTCAGCTTTAAATAACACAGAACCATCCGTCTCTCTGCCGAGAAGTGCCAGCGGAACACAATAAACAAACTCCAAAGGGTAGTCATGCTGCATTCTCCTCCTCGGGCTCCTCGAACAATAGGGACAGGAACAGGGTAGGCTACCTACTGTGTGGCGAGCCTCTGCTTTCAAAATTCTAAAGCTTTATTACTGTCATATAGAGGGGTCATTAGATACATCTGCTACTTTCGGCTTTACGGCGCAGCAAGGAATTCTGGGAGCAGTTAAAATGGACAATGGGTGAATACCAAAGCACAGAGGGCTTATTTCAGTCCTGCATTTTGATCATTAGGCCTGCAGGATCAATACTGGGAGAGAGGTAGCTACATTCCAGATTAAATATTTATTTTTCAATTATGAAGAAAAAGATTTATGAAATTCAACACAACCCGTCCCTTCGATGGCAGTGCCCGGCTCACATTCAGAAAAAAACAATTGCACAGTCTGGAGAATGCACAGGGGGAAAATATCTGGCGGCATTTAAAAAGATTTCAGTTAAATTTTCATCATCATAAAGAAACAAAGCTCAATTGATATCCACAAATTATAGGCAATTGTTGGGTTTTTTTTATTATTAATTTACTGAACCCGGGAACAGTGGAGACCACTTAGTTTATAGTATGCCGGATTAGTACGCCTTAGGGCACTGTACAAAATCCTCTCTGTTCTGATGTTCAAATGACCTTTTGGTGCAATATCTTTTGGAAGCTAAAAACGCACAGCGTTCTCGAATGCAAGGGTCATGCGCAGCTGCCTTGCAGCCACCATTGCATCATCCCTACCCCCTGATTCAAAGTTGACGGTCACAAGAACCGGTCGTCTCAGAGCTGGGCAATATGCCCAGAGCACACATGTGCTGATTTGACGTACAATAACAAACAAGGAAGTGAGGTCACTGTACAGGTGAGTGAGGTAATAATGCTTCTTCATACTTCTAGGCAAAACAAAATAAACACACAAGGCAAAATTGAACAAATAAAGGTTTCAAATGTATAAAATGAGGTCTGCCCCATTTTCAGCTCTTAAAGGAAAGACTGATTTCTTTAATAATAGCAACAAGTGTGCTTGGAAAACCAAAGGTATCTTACCGAGCAAGGTACTTTTACAGTATTAAGCATGCCATTAAATGCTTCGTGGAATATTACTATTCCACAGAATTCAAAACAATGTGATTGAATACTGTACAAATCCAGATCTTCAAGGATAACATACTGACCTTACCCATTATGAATAATTGCATTTCGGGGGTTATTTTTACACAGTATGGCTTAGGAGGACATTTTGCATTCAAGTAATAAGCAATTGCCATTAACAACAGTATGTTTCCAAAATAAATCCAGCATTTTAACTTTACAACTGATAGAACCCATTTATAACTAAAATCCATGAGACGGTTCTCATTCATTCATTCATTCATTCATTTTCAGCCAAACCACTAATAACAGCTCCTATTCCTCCCCTAATTCAGGCCAGGATGTGTCCTGGCTTTTATCCCAACTCTCCTCTTAATTGCTTCAGTTCCGTAATTTGCATAGTAATATACTTCACCTGGTGTGGCGGGTCAAAATTATCCACTGACCGGAGGTTAATCCTTAAAACTTTATGGGTTACGTATGTTTATCTCAACAAGTGAGCACTTGTGCATCATTATCTGATGTTCTTTGATGTGCCTGTTGTCAGCGTGTGTTATATGTTACCTTTTACTGCAGCATTCAAAATTCAAGCCGTTTTTGAAGCCTTCTAGTGGAGGCAGTCCACGGGGGAAAGGACGGGTTGAGTTCAGTTTTGTCTGGATATACTCACTAATAACAACACAACATTATTAAATGTCCCAAAGAAGAAGAGGTAAACGGTGTGGGGTGGGAACCCTAGGTGCCCTGGAAAACTCAGCCAGATGCTCCAAATTAACCACAAATAAAGTAGCTAATTGATATCACCGAGGGAAGCCCCCTGCACACACTAATTGGATAATGCGATAACTGGTTTTAGCTAGCTAGATGCATTTTTCACACCGCTGTTTCCAGAAAAAAAAATTCAGTTTCCCAAAATGTCCCAAATGATTGCACTTTGCTACTAGATGCCTGTAACTGCAAGCTTTTGACAGGTTACTGCTGCTCCGAAGCCTCATTCTTCTGCATTCTCTTCCATTTTTGACCTTGAAGTCAAACTTTGTAGCTGCTCTGAGTTTGGGCCCCACTGGTCTGTTCCGCCACACCGTCTCACTGCCGAAGCAGAACAGCTTAATTATGCACTATTTAAAACATTTATGTGCTATCCTGGGACCTGATGTTTCCCCATTGATTTGGGTCTGTGGTTGTGAGCGCATGTTTATGATCACTGGTAGAACCCTAGACAGCCATACCACTAAGCTGAGCCATGGAGGAGCTTAATCTCTGAGGTTGCAAAGCTCGGTATGCGTTTTATAATTCTCTTGCATTTATTTTATTATAGTGAATTTTGCATAAGTAATTTTTAGCGCGGCTCTGTGTGCGTGTTTTTTTTGTAATAAAAAACAAAAACTACTTCTCAGAATACTTTTTTCCTTAGGTATCAGTATTATGTTATGCCAAATATGTCAGGTCAGTTATTACTTCCAGATTTCAAGACGTTGCAAGTTTGCCAATTAAAAAGTTAGCAAGGCAGTAATTACTGATTCCCAGTGCAATTAGTGTAGTCTTACAGTGTACCGTGCACAACTTGATTAAACGTGTGTGGTTTAGGGAAACACTGAAGTAGCAAAACTGCACACCTAAACAGAGAGAACCTCATGTTAGGCCAGCAAAAAACACAGCATGACATGGGGGGCTGGCTATGATGAACTGGTTTATTTTAAAAAGTTTCTATTTTCATAGGCAGGGACGAGTCATATTTGGACTAAACCTTCATGGAAATGAGGCCTGATGTGTCACTACTAAAGCGGTGGAAGGGAATTGCAGGGAAGGCGTCCACAGGTCGTGGCAATGACTTAGGAACTGGTAGCTGGGACACCAAGGCTGAAACAGGACTTAATGCACCAATTTACCTACACTGTGGAACTTAACTTTGAATGGATGCTGGTCAGGTCACTCTCCTTGTTGAGGTGGCCAGAGGACAAACCCTCAGAAAGGGTCAAATCCTGGGGGACAAACAGCAGTGTAAAACTGTGACGGTGTAGCAAATTGGGGTGTGTATCTCTCTGCCTCAGATGATATTATACACATTATATATGTGCTGTATGATACAACACAAGTAAGAGTCAAACATGTAAAGATTCATTGTGCTTCGATCCATCAATCATTTGATACAGTGCAGTTCAATGGAGATACTTTGGATCAGTGCTGAATACATTTTAGATGAACTGAATTAGAAATGTTTTGTTTTTCAAAACAAGCCACTGTATTTATTTTGAACTCTGAAAACCTTCTGAAACTAGATAATTTATCATAGCATGATCACAGCAATATTCAGTAATATTAAGTAATACTCAATACTCAGACATGATGATTGTATTGATTTATGATGACTATCAGTTTTTGGTTGATTTATTCAAAGTCTGAACAGGGAGTTTTGAATCAATGAAGCTATATCATAGGCATCTGGACAGGATTTCCTATTCAAAATGGTTTTTCAATACACCTCTAGTAGTAAGGGAAAAAGTTAGGAAATTATGCGTCTCACATGTAAGAAATGAATTATGAACGGAGGAGTCGGTAACACTACTAGCAAAGGCAGTAATGGGAAGTCATCGTCTTGACTGCAGTCTTTTCAAATTTGTAGTCCTGTAGTGTGAATTGAAAAGCTTTGGGAAACATTGGAAGGGGTGTTTCAGCACAGATCCAAACGTGCGTCACCTTCCAGCGTGTCCTCCCTTCCAGCATCGCAGGTGAGAGGGGGCGAAGGGGCACTTTGAATGCAGGAACACATCGTTCTTTCATAGATTGGCCTCTTCGCAATGCAGACGACAAGGTTATAAACTGACATCTTTGCATTTATTTGTTTGAATTAATATTTGTTGGGTATCAAAATCTATTATTTAAAAAATCCAATTTTAGAGCCAGATTGAATTTTTTGGAGTGTGACTAATTGTAGCTAAGTGATTATTCCTTCAGAAAAAAAAAGACGCAGTGATTTGTTTTTAGAAAGGTTGTGGGTATATATCTTTCCATAAGATTCTGTATGGTAATGCTGTAAGGCCCATTCCTCAATTTTACAACGTATTACCTGAAAGCCTTTGAAGTTTTACAGTTCTTATTATTTCAGTCCTCTGGAGAGTTGCTACTGCTGCAGATGCAGGGGGAATTTAAACTGGAATGTCTGATTATAAGATACAGAAAACAATGCTGATGTAGCGGGGTAATACAGCACCTTCTATTCGGGTAATTACTGGACTTTTCTATTCATTCCATGCTACAGGTTTGCACCTCCTTTCTCCGTTTGATTGGCTGGCGGATAATCAATTGGGTTATCAATTGGGAAAGCCGCCTGTAATAAATTACTGCAGCAGCACAGGTACCTGTAGAGATATATTTGCTATGTGTATATTTTTTTTTATTTGATTAGTGTGTATTTCTGACAATATTTAGAATTGCCTGCAAATTGTTGGACTGAAGCTTCACTGCATTAATAAAACCTCTATAAATGCCTGTGCATTTCTATTTATTAAATCTGAACATTTATTTGGGATTTACATTTAACTAGTTATCTAAGATTAAAAAAAAAGACTTTGCTTGTTTTCTGCTACATTACAGCTTGGACTCTGGGAACTCGGCAACGTTCGATAGAGCTGTACTTCGTAGACCAGCTGCTTCGTTTGGATTTGTGCGTGTAATCCTCTTTTCAGCTTAAACAGATACAGTGAGTGTAAACCATGGGGCCGGTGTGATTCTGAGTGACTTGTAACAGAGGTCCAACAGATATCCTTAATTATATGTTGTCTCTCCGCCTGGAAAGCAGAAATAGCATTATATACCCCGGGGGCAAATTGAACATCTGACCTTACGTCTTGATATGCTTTGGAGGGGCATGTAGATGGTGGTGGTGGTGGGGGGGGGGGGGGGACGTGCCATGTCTCATGCGGAGTTATGCGCAACCTTCCTTCCAAGTATGTGAGCCGTGCAAGGAAGCTGCCGCGCTGGTGCAGCTGTGGCAGCGAGGAAAAACAAGAAGCAGACCTGGCAAGGCACGTGGGATTCCTCTGTCTGCACCGAAGGAGCCGCGCATTGCACGAGTTAGTGCTCCTTAACCAGAGGGCCTGTAACCATTTCCCGCCTGTATTACCTAGCTAGTCAGATTAAAAACGCAGTATAGTTTGATATATATTTTACATTCAGTCTCATGAGCAGATATATGAAATCACTTGAGAGTCTGATCTTACTCCGGACCCTCTGCCTGGAAAGAAAGGCCCTGACATTTAGGCTTAGGTATTCTTGGTAGTCACCCAAGTTACAATCCAGAGCAGCAGCTTTCTCACATGCCATAAAAAGAGCTGCAATTGCACCGCTATAAATTATCTTATTTCAAAATGAACAAGGGATGATAGGTGGATACAATTTCACTAGCTTATATTTTTGTCTTGCTGAAGCTATTACTGTGTGTATACAAAACAAATTGCTAGCAATACATATATATATATATATATATATATAACAATTGAAAGCCCAAGTTTACAACTTTTTCTTGCAGTTTCATAACCTCCAAAGGGGTGCCACATGCCACGTTAGGAGAGAAAGCTGTGTGAAGAATCGAGGCTTCTCGCTGGTTGTAACTTGAGCTGGAGTGAGGAAACATCCAAATGGTGACCCAGTCACAGGCTAATGTACTTGGTTCAGCAGTTCTGGAAGCTGATGGTCTCACAGCGACCCTTACGAGTGCATTTGAGCCTTTGGTTCTCAGATTCACCTGCAGGCAAACTGTGTTTGAGTCTTTGGTCTGAGGGCACTTTTGGAATTCGCCAGCCTTTGTTTTGGGCGCAGGGGCTACATGGGAATCTGCAGACAGCACTCTGTAGATGGTTCACAGCTTTACAGGGTCACACAGTATCAAGGCTATCAGTTTTGTGTTTGTTGTATGTCTGAGCAGTTAGTGACAATGATCAAAATATCAAAAAAGCACTTTAGGGAATGAAATATCTGCACTGCGATTAATTATATTTAGCCAATTATCTCATCCCATTTCTTAATCCTGCAAAGCTATAAAAATTAATTATAGTATCTGTGGAGATGGGAGGAGTTATACGTAACCCTGATAACAAGAATTTATTATTATTATTTTTTTTATTGTCATTTTTATTGCCAACTGGCAATTTAACCTCCCCAACTGAGTTAAATTTATGTTCAAATACACTGGTTCTCAGGAAAGGTTATTTCAGAACATGTCTGCTTACATACAAAGGGGTAACATACACTATTACTGTAAAATTTCAAATTCTTCAAATGAAAAAATGTTGGGACCAGTGTTGCCAACTTAGCGACTTTGTCACTAAATCTAGCGACTTTTCAGACCCCTTTAGCAACTTTTTTTTTAAAAGCGACTTGCTACAATATAAATAAACATGACTATAAATGAAATACTATGAGCTTTGTTAAAATACAGTAGCTTGTGTGAGTATTGGCTACAGAGTAGGAGAATAGCGAACGCAATGCGGTGGCTGTTGGCTGAACGTGAATGCGTTGTGTCGACATCATTGATATGCAAATTAGCAACTTTCTGTTGGAAATAGTTGGCGACACTGGTTGCCCTTATTTTATAGCCCCTCCCTATATTGTAGACTTGTTTGGACAGGGGGTCCGTTCACACCCCTGCCTGCAGTATAACAGCTGTTAGCTTGCTGAGGGCTCACTCCCACCCCCACACCCCTCCTTGCTGTCCCTACGGTATGAAGTGACACACACATACACATATCACCCCCCCCCCCCTCCATAATAACCGTAGGAATTTCTCACGTTTCAACATCATGACATTTTTAATTTAGCAGCAACTAATTTGCAGTTGCATGTGTCTCAAAACATCTTGAATGTCCGTGGATGAAGTTTACCCCATTATAAAGATATTGAGTAAAAAAAAAATCCATGGAAATTTCACAGCAAGAAAACTGCAGCAAATAGCTTCTCCTCTGGGAAGTCCAGGCCATCCAGCTACTAGTTATTTTCATTTAGAGTATTCACAGCTATCCCTAAAACTAGCAGTGAGTGGAGGAGAGTCAGCATTGACATTATAAACCCAATGGACTCGTTAACTAAACAGTGAAGGTCCCAGAGAGAGGGATATGTATGTTACAGCAGTACATGGCATTACCCTGAATAGAACGCTTATGTTATAACACCCATAATCCCCATGAAGGGGAAATATCATTAGCCTTCCAGGACACAGACTCTCCAGAAACCTCTCTCACCAAATGCAGTTTTTGTATCACTTGAGAAATGAAGACTACTCAATTAAATGCTGCCTACTTTGTTGATAAAATACTTGTGAATTGCTCCAACATTTTGATGCCTGCCAACATTGCTGGAAACATACTGATGGATATTCCTCATCCATTTGTTGTCGATGAGCCTTATGCATGTGGTTTGGAAGGTTTCCTCCAAGGTTTTTGATCATCCACTTGAAAAATACATTGGGGACTATATTCCAATGTAAAACTTGTGACTCAAGAGTTAAGAAGTTTCAAGGACATCGCTGATAGTTTACTCAAGGACATTGCTAATAGTTTTTTTTATAGATAAGACTAATATGTCTCAAGTTCATGGGAATTTAGCTTCTCGTGACTGATTGCTGTCATTAAACTGTTTAAAGCAGTATCCAATTACAGCTGAATTGTTGTCACTAGACGCACTGAAATACGCAGGTACATATATAAACACTTAATTAATGTCACACACAAAATGGGGAGGTAAATATGGCAGCAAGTTTGCCAGTTGTTCTTGACATATAACACAAAGGCCGGGTACTTAAACTGAATTCAAAATGTCTCTATCTATCCATCCATTCCAATTGCAGAGGGGCCTGGAGACCCAGGGAGCACATGGCACAAGGCTGGGATACACGCTTAAAGTCCAAAATACTGAAAAGGATGAGGCAGCTAAGAAATCTGTAAAATCCATCCATCCAGGAAAGGCAAGAAACAACCCAGGATGGGGCACCGACCCATGACAGGGCACACTCACACACCATTCGCTCACAGGAAACCCCAGAATGACACTGGGAAAACATGCAAACTCCACACACATGGAACCTAGGTGGATATTCAACGCTAGTTCCAGGGGTTTATGAGGCGACAGTGCTAACTACTCCCGATCAGTAAAATATAAAAGAATCTCTATATCGATATAGATAGAACTTCCAGAACAGCCAATGAAGCATTAGGGTTAGCAGCTGTGTGAATATGAGTAGCCGTCCTTCATTGTAAGTGATATCACTTGCGGGAGAGCGGCGGGCTTATAACGACATCTATGCAGATAGCAGCTAGCAGAAGCAATCTGCTTTTCATTGGCTGGCTGGCTGCGATGGGGGCAAAAAAAATACAAAATCACTAATTCCATAAAAAGAAACGCATCACCAGCCCCTGCTAAAAGCAGCCTTTACTACATCAAGTTATGTGGGCCCGGCACAACTGATATGGATGGCTTCCCTCTCGCCGATGGCGGAAGTTAATATTGTATGTAGAGACTATGGCATGTGCCAATATCTGTTGCAAAATTGTAATCAGTCTGAAATGAGTGTTTTTAAATTTTTAAAACATTTTTTTTCACTTGTGGTGCACCACAGATACCGAATGCTAGAAAAAATCTGACGGAAACCCACAAGATTCCTTTTCCTGCCACCAGTAGCCGGAAATATTCTGGGGCGGTCTGCACAGGAATAAACAGCCCTGTGGGTCTTATGTGCCATTTTTTCTTCTAGATCTGATTGGCTTATTAAGACAAGATTTCTAATTTGCCACACTTCTTGACACTTCTCTTAATTCAACATCCAGCTAATTAACACATGGTAAACTAATTAAATATAAGCGTGCGTCTGGTTTTTGTTTCTGCCCCATGGCCCGGCACACCCCCACTATCCAAGGCCATAAACAGATTTTTCATAACTTTGTGTTTATTTTTAGCTACCTCATATAGCCTCCAAGTAGGTATACGACTTCACTTGTGCCATATAGCTCCGTTAATATAAGTGTGATATTGATTAATTTCGCAAGCCACATAGTGTGCAATGGATCACTGTCTCTTCAGACATTTAATAATTTACCGAAACAACACCCACCCCTCAACAGAAAGCACAAACATATACCTTTCTCATTAGCAAATAGGTCTCAATTATCAATACAAAAAACCAACAGGACCGCACGCAGTCACTTGTGAGTAATGACTGGAAATATGGCTGGGATGTTTGTTCTTTAGCTATTGTTAGTCACTAGCTATTTAGAGGGAGCACATACCTGGACAGACTTAAGTGGTCCTTAGCAGTTCTGCAGCTGACACCGACACTTCTGAGCTGTGGATTGATTACTCTGTATTTTTTTCTTTTTTCCCTTCGGGATTAATAACGGTTTCTGAATCCGATACATGCAGCGATAGAGTTGAATGTTCAGTTACCAGCAGCAGATAAAAAGTTAACAGGCCCAATCCTGCAACAGTTAAAAAAAAAAAGAAAAAATAAGAAGCTACTTAGCCTACTACTCTCAAAATGCGCTAAAGAATAAAGTGACTCGAGAATCAGAAATTCTCCCCTAGACAATATTGATATCTTACCTAATATACGTGTGCACCTTTGATAATGTGCCCAATTCAGTCTGCTATCCCAGTTGCCTGCAGTCAGAGATATACAGGGTTTGCATTGAAAGGATATCATTCAGAAAGAATACATAAAACTATAAGGCTTTCTGTTTTGATTCCGACATCCAAGCACATAGTACAAAGGCAGTGTAACTTGGGAGTTAAGCTCAGCTTGCATTTCCCTGCAGACAGAGTGAAAAATTGCTTAGTGTCAAAAGAGAAACATCTGATTTTGTTTGTTTCGGACTGCTCACCTATCCGGGGCTCATGACCATGTCTCATCAGAGAGCTTGAAGCCTATGCCAGGTGGCACAGGGCAGGAGACCAGCGCACACTCTGGATGGCATGCCAGTCCATAATGGAGAGCACACATTATGGGCAATTTACAGATGCCATGTCTTGGAAATGAGGGTGTAAACAATCATTTGTCAGCACTGCTTTGTGGGTGGCACAACTCACAGCAACTCTGTTAATTTTTTTATTCTATTCGAGGATAAGTTGTATTTGGCTACAGTTTATTGTAAATGTGTTTAAGTGTAAATATCGTAATGTAACTCGCAGAAATTTCACATATTGTGCAGCTCTATTGAAACCCCATATTAATAAACAATCATACTCTATGGGAGATTTGGAGACACCAATTAGCCTACCTGCATGTCTGTGGGTTACAGAAGAAAACCGAGGCACCCAGAGAAAACTGCGGAGAGCATACAAGCTCTATATGCAATTAGTGAAGGCAGGATTCAAACCCTCAACATTAGCGGTACACAGCAACAGCAGTACCTTCCATGTCTCCTATATGTCTCCAATCACTCAGTCAACATTAGGGATTGTTTAAGGTGCATTTCATGATGCAACTGATTTCGTCATATGGATGACGATATACATATGTGTGTATATATGTGTGTATACATATGTATATATGTGTAAATATATATGTGTGTGTATATATATATATATATATATATATTTTTTTTTTTTTCCTAGGACAGCTTTGCTAAAAACATTATGAGAAGAATTAGACAGACGCAAGGCTGAGGCAAAGGCTAAGTGCCTGGAAGTGACAGGATAAAGATTTTATAATAGCAGCAAGGGCATTTAAAATGGTAAGAGAGTGCACATTAATAACATCACATAAATTAGCGGTTTGCCCTATATGACAGCGACCAGAGCCCCCTCGATCATTCCTATCCCAGATAGCCACAGCTAGCTAATGGGAAAAGATGACTCTAAACATGGTCAACAGCCATGCACTCATTGTGTCTATTGATTTTATTAGTATCGTGCTAAACCATAAGCACCACACAACCCCTTCAGGTCCTGTTGTTCACCTTTGTCAGGGGCCCCCCTGCCCGGCCACATGGTTTTTGTACCCTTCACATATTCTGCTACCTAATGGGCGCCCCGTGGATAGTTGAGATCTCTCTGTAGAGTGCAGAGAAATGTCCCAGCAGGATTCCATGCATAAGACGTGCTCCTTCTTGTAGGAAGATAAACATCAACTATCTGCATTTTGTCTTTGTCCTGCCCAAGTCTGTCATGCATTAGAATTACACAACAATAGTTGCTAAAATGTGAGCAACACACACACCTAGTACCTACATACCAAATCTTAATCTAATGTTTCTACAATTGATTATCCATCCATCTATCCATCCATCACTTTTTATGGAACTGTTCTTAATCTTTTATCATTATAAGGGGTCGAGTGGATCTAAACTGGCTATGATAAAAAAAAATTCTTAGGTAAAACTCTTGCTAGGCCCAGGAAAGTATGCGAACTCCCCCACCCCGCCTAATCAGACATCACTGGCACACTGAAGCCTTGGATCACTGGGCAGGAGGAATGGACACAACTCATTGCCTTGCATTTTAAGAAAGCTTTTAGCATCAGGTTGTATTTGCATTTTGAATTAAATTTAACCATAAAATAGGGCATGGTTTAAAAAAAATGAACACTGCCCAGTAAACTTTGAGCACTCTCAGCAGAAGCGCAATGGTTTCTTTTTTTCTTTCATATGCAAAATTTAACAGGGCAGTTCAGGGGGAAAAATGTCTCCAATGAAAGCCTTATCTGATTAATTAAGCAAGGCCGCCCAAACAGACACGTGCATTAAAATGTAACAATTTTATTAAACATAATGCATTTTTAATCAAGAACTTCTCAAACCCAGTTGCGTCTCAGAGATGTCATCTTAGATTAACAAAAAAGTCTTCATCCTAGACAGAGTGCCTAGTCAGATGGCCTATCAGAGTCCGTCTAATCTGGGACCATGTTCTGCCCCCTCTGACAATGCTGGCCCATGTTGACCTTGGCTCGCTCACATCTGAGACTTTTAGATTGACTGCTTATGCTTCAGCTTTGGCCAGAAGATCTGTTTTAAAAACTAATTTATTGTGAAAAAGTTGCTCGTGGATGCTGAGGGCACCCCCCAAGAATTCACGGATGAATCTGTGCCCTGACGACCCTGGTGAAAAGGGATGTGAAGTGACAGCTTGTTGATGTAATGGCCGGATTCCTCCGGAGAGTACAACCGCGTTAATCTCAGCGGATTAGCAAACCCCAAATGGGAGAATCTTTCCCCAGCCACAGTGCATGCTCTGCGTTTATCTAGCAGGACTCGCTCTTCTCAAGTCTCGTTTCCATAAAAAAATGCTCTCACCATCTGTCTTTTGTATATTTTATTTAAAAATCATTAACGTATATTTACATATCCCACTCACGAAAGACAAAAATAGTAGTACATATTTTTGTATTATAGTAGCATACACACACACAAAAACAACACATAACCTTAATTACAATTAAATTCCTTTGTGACATCACTTTGTGATGCTGAACTTCACATTTCCTTGGGATTACCTCCATATATTTGACTCTACAGATGTTCATACATATTCTGCATAATGCATTTCCACTGATTCTTTAGAAACCTCTGCTGAGTTTGCTCAGTGCCCCTAAGTTTGCACAGTTTTTTTGTAGCTTCTTTGTGGCTCAGCAGGTTAGGATACAGTGTCTGTGTTTAGAAGGTCACCGGTCCACATGCCAGGGTTGACAGAGTCATTTCACCATATGAAACCTTGAGCAAGGCCTTTAACCCCCTGTCACTCTTGAGAGGGGCTGACCCAGCTTCCTCAAAATGTGCATCACTCTTGATAAAAGCATCAGTTAACTAAACTGATGGCTCATACCTTCTCTTTCATTCATTAAGCCATATGTGTGGCTTTCATAATTGTAAAAGAAATTGCTCATTTCGTCAGTATCACTCCGATCTATTAAAAACATCAGTCAAGTACTGTGAGTTTGAGTTACCAGGTCTGTGAGCATAGTGCTTATGTTTGTCCAGGCATGTCGGAACAAACCACCCAGGCTTACCTCAGCCCCGAGACAAACAATAGCCAACAGATAGGCATCTCATGCCATTAGCTCCCATTAGCATAATGCAGCCTATAATATTTCTCCTCCGGAGTAGGACCAAGTTATAAGAAAATCCCTATTCGTCATGTTACCCACGCAGCCAAATGTCCATGAATGCCGACCATTGTCACAGGAATGGAATTTGCCCACGCCAATTCCAACAAGTTTCGGCAAGGGCCCTTCCTGTATGTCTGTGCTGTCTCGAGATCAAGGATGAATCGGCTCTCATTATGCCGTTTCTCTGTCTAAGGGCCAGGTGACCGCCGTTCCATCACTGATTCGTTTGACCGGCCTTTCGTTTTTAGTGTTTCATACACGCAGGCTTTGCTTTGATCTTCGGCCAGGGCTTCCTGTATTTTGGCCTGGAACTCTGCGACAGTCAGGTGTACACATGGGCAGTGCTTCTGTTGTTGCGATTTTTTTTCCTCCCTCCTGAAACGGCAATTACACGTCTGTTTATCCCCAAGGTCTTTTGTTGTCTCCTTCCCACACTACTTCCATCCATCCCTGGGAGCGAAACCTTGCCAACTGCGCTCTGTTAGCACTCGGTGCAGAAGTCCCAGTGTTGCCAGGCTCTGTTCCCAAAAGCTGGCCTCGCTTTCCCTCAGTACTGTAAATACTAATGACGGTAAGTTAAATACCAGTGTAGTTCCTAGTGGAACAGCAACAATACTGCCGTGAAAAGTGACTCCACAGCTTTGCAAACAAATATGGCCAAATCAGGCTCATGGCAGGGGAGTTCCATTGGCCTGCTGGTGTTCTCCACGGCGACAGATGAGGCGGTCTCCACAGCACACACAAAAAGAAGACGTCTCCCGGGAGAGGTCTGCCTGCTATCTTTTTAGGGCCTCTTTGAGGCCCTTTCATGTGGCCGCAAAGCCGCGGAGGCTAATCAATCCCCCCTCTTGATGTGCGCACACCGAACAGCAAGACGAGCGGATTAGGAATCAGCTGACTCTCTGCATTTTCTTTGCACCGATCAAAAGCGGAGTGGCAGAGTGTGGACTAATTTGACGGGGATGAGAAACCCTCACTCGAGACTCTCTCGGTCTCTCTCTCCCTCGCTCGCTTGCGATACACACATTCAAAAGGGAGATTGTAACAGACAGGCCATTCGGGGGGGGTACCATAAACACGACAGCAAATAACCTGCAAGCTCCTTCTACCTGTGACCCCCTCCCTATCACCGAATCCACTTACGCGACAACTTTATATAAAAACTTTTTTTTTCCTTCGTTTCCCTGTACACTTCGATATCGCCGGCCAGGAATATTTACAGAATTACAGCACGCCACATTGTTTTTGTTTTGTCTGTCTCCTTTTGACGCGACCAAGGCAGGTCGTCGGGGAGCAGAGGTAGCTTTTGGCGCTTTTCGGGCGTTTTCCACAAAGCCTCTTTTTCACAGCGTAATATACACATACCCCTGAGGAACCCGCCGCACGGCAGAGACATCTCGCTGACCATCTCTCAGCTCTCTGGACTCTTTCAACCAATTCTATAAATATGTTAAGAGAGATAACATTCAGTACAAGCCTCTAATGAATAAGCAGCTTGAAACAGCATCGCTGGATACTTTCTGGACATCAGTGTGTGAACAAAACTTCTCAGGGTATATATGAATGATATATATAGTTTCTTTTGGTTTAAACCGAGCGTGCCATGTAGAACATCTCCCCTGAAGCACTCCCTGTCTGCCCTCCGCCGGCTCCTGCGAGTGCAGAGTTTGGCTTTCATGCCACCTTTAGCGTCTTAGGTCATCTGTCCAGCACTAACGCTATTTGGATGCATCACTCGCCGTTTTTTTACTGACATTTCTGTAACTCTAAACTTAGCCGAGGCGAAACTGATACACGGTGTCTAGAAAATAATAAAGTGATCTCACTCTCTGATTTGTGTTCCATCTGGGAACTTGGAATAAATTTAGTAGCTGACTGCTTACAACTTTTCCTTGCGCTTATAAGTGTGTTAAAACCCATTTGACGACTATTATTCTTTCAAGGCATTTTTTTTTCCACAGAAGTCCTTCTTTCCTTAACTTGTGAATAAATAAATACATTTCTAAGGTGCCCTTTTTAACACCAAATGAGGGGCAGTGGCGTGGAGAATCCTCCAAATTCTCTAGATTTGCTCCAGTATGGTAACTGGCACTCTTGACATTCAGGCACATATAACAACCAGGTTGAAAGATCACGTTGAACGCCGGAAGAGGAGATCCAGCAGACTTATGAAGAGTCTGTCACTGTGCAAGGCCCCCACCAGGGCGACAGCATCTACCATCGCATAAGTCATTAAAGGCATCTTTTTACAGTCACTTCACTTCCACTGGCCCCTCAGTGCCAGTCATAACTTCATCATGCTCCTCGCAAACTTTAGTTTACTTTTTTTCCACTCCATTTAATCAGATAAAGTCTGTCGAGAATAAGAACCGCTTCGCTAGTGAAGTAACAGCCTGGAAGCACCCGAACAGCATGCATTTTTATCTGTGGGAGGAATCTGGTGCACCTGGAGGAGAAGCTACGCGGGCGCCGCGAGACGCCACACAGATGGAGCTGGGACGCCAGCAGCCGCCCTGGAACAGCAAGGCGCTGCCGCCATGTCCGCCTCAAGTGACCCCGTGACCTGGTAAATCAGTCCACAGGCTTAGCATGAGTAGCCTAATTATTATAGCATAAATCTGAACACGCCGCACTAGGCTACAATTAGCACGATTAGTAAGGCATGCAGGAACGAGCTACTGGTGCGATGCATGCCTTAACGTCACATTCCACAAATACCATTTATTGTCACCTTTCTGTCTTTCCTGAAATTCCAGTGTAATATGTAACACTGGCATTATTTTCAGTCTGATTGTCTTATCGCTAAAATATAAAAATAGCTATTGATCTTTGTTCCTATTTATAATGCCGAAGCTGGATATCAGCTTCGTTATTTTAAAGGCCATTGATTCGCTACTTGTTATTATGTAACGCCTGGCGTCAGAGACACTCGCCTCCCTGATTCTACTTTTCCCGCCTTAGTTTATTTTTGTCCTTCTTTTCGAACACGGGGCCGGAGACAGCTGCAGAGGAGCAGACACCCTGGCCAAATATGGGGGAAACGCAGGTCGATTAAATTTAGCCAGGAGCCACCAGAGCTGCCGGGGGGGGCTCGCCTCTCCCCGCGCAGACCACACAGTGAGTGTCGGCCTCACGGCTTCATTATCACTGGATGTCACCTCCCTTCCCACCGCACGCACCCACGGGGCCGTCTGCTGCTACCACACATCTTTTCCTGACCTCGTCACAAAGCCACAGAGCACCTGAGGACTTATTGATTGTAATTCTAATTCAAATCGAGATCTTCTGGCTCTTCCGGAGAGCAAGAATCAATCTACAACTATTTATATAAAAGTTAGATGATTTCCATAAGAATGTATGTCATATCGACATTTTCTGTCTACACTGTGATACATTACTGCATTTCTTTCCTAGCTAAAATTTTAATGGCCAATTAGTGAGTGTTTTTGCCTATATCTGACTGATATATTTTGTATATAAACACAAATGTGTAGAATATGTGTGGTAATATTTTGGAACTGATAAGGGGGGAGATTCTAGAGGTTCTAGAGGACTGCTCTATTAACTAATGAAGACTCCAAGGACCTTCTTAAATATTTGAAAAAGTAATGATTAGAGCTGACTTTTTTGTGCTGAGTTTCCTCATGCCATCACCAATTCTCAGGATACAGCTCTAATTCTTTGAGGTGTTTATTCTTATTCTATGTCCATCGGTAGACAAAAAATTTCTTTATTTCACTTATGTTTTGGTCCATAGTGACGTAAAAGTGCTTACAAGCATTAAAACGTCAACACGTGACCATACAAAAACAGCAATAGTTATATTATGCGTCAATAAATGTATTAAACGACGAGCATCAGCACATGTGTATTTCTTTAAGAAGCTGGCAATGTACTGTAAGTAATGAGCATATAGACAGGGGTTGACATAAGTGGTATGCAAGTACGCATTCACCATATAAACAGTAAAATGCTCGGTAATGTCTTGTTATAACAGCGCAAATGCGTATATACTTTGCGCAAATGCGTTTTTATCCCTATGTGCATTTGCACTCTTATGACAAAAAATTACCAAGCATATGTCAGCCTCTGCATATAGAGCAGGTTGTAATAGAATTTCTTTCCTACAAAACTAAGCGAAAATCTGGCAAGGAAATAGCTCTTGTTCTCGCAGCAAAAGCATAGCTAAAATAATTTTATCTATGTTTCGGATCTGAGCTTAACTGTGCTGTGGTGCAAATGCATTGGCTGCGTGTGGGAACTTGTGAATGGCAGACCACCACTAGCATTTAAGCAAAGGAGGAAATGTTGTGCAATGGCCCTGTCCAATTATTGTTTTGGGGTTAATTATGGTCCCTGCCAGCCCCCTACCCATTAAACATCAGCTATGTGGGCTGCAGTGATAAAGGAAAAATAGATCTATCATTTTGTGCTGATGTTTTGACCACGGCAAAATGGAAATCTGCTGCAAACCTAATGAGCTCTGCAGCTCCGTTAATAGTTCCTGTAATCTCAGCGCTTTCACAGACAAATGCACTTAACACCGCCGAATTGCGCCCCCAGGAAACTTGCTGGAGAGTTATTATTCTTCAGCTGTGGGACTGGCCACCATATGACCCCAAGCAAAAAAAAAAAATAAAAAATAGAAAAAGTGAGAGAAACTAAATCTGTGTAGTATTTTGGTTTTGCACCCAGGCAATCTGATATTCAGACATTCCCAGACTTAAAATTAACTATTCACGTGTCCCTGTTACTAACAGACTATTTAGTTACTGGTCATGGGAATACGTCTGTTGCCGTCCATATACTGTGGGAGACATCTTGTTCTTAATAAAACGGAGATTTATATAAAAACATTCTTGGGGGGTGTCCTAGTTATCACTGTATTGACCAACAGTAGTGTTTCCCAACCTGATCCTTGGATACCGCCAGGTTTTCCTCCCTCCCAGCTGCCTGCCAGACAGTCCACATTCTTGCTCGCTCCCCGTCCCATACCAGGGGCTGGGAGGGAGCAAAAACATGGACTGCCTGGAGGTCCCCCTGGATTGGATCACAAAACACTGACCTACAGTATCTCTACTGCATCGTCCTTGTGGCTTTTTAATTTCAATATACATCTTCCTTATTAGCCTGAAATGCCAATATCCACCTTAATGAGCGTGTGCATAACTTATTCATGCTTTACTTTATCATAGGCTGAAGTATAATCAATGGGTAGGGGGTAAAGATCTCCTCTGCATCTCTTCTGCCTTTTCTCCGTGCCTGCGTTGACATAAATTTTTCATCACTCCTCCATTCATTCTCCTCTGGACTAGATTTTTCACGTGACGTCTGATTCCGTTTTAGTACAAACCCGTCGATCTCAAGGTTGCAGTTTTTGATGTGCTTGTCATGCGATGCAGGATTCTGCTTTAGATGGAGAAACTCAGTTACACACTAAATGTGAAAAAATGGCTTCCTAGTGTTTTAATATCAAGAACAGCATAGTACAGTTTCTATAAGTTCCTTTGATGAGGCCATTTCCTTGTGAATGAAGCATAAACTACAAACATACCAAAAAGATCCTCTGTGTTAGAGGAATAACCTACATGAATGGAAATGTACCTAAATGACATGCATGAAGGTCTAAAGATGCCTCTTGAAAGAAAGATGTCTCAGCTATCATTTTGAACCCTTTCGGTGCAATATATTGCAGTATATTAGTGAAGCATTTACGCAGAAAATAATATATTTGATGTTAATTTGGGCCTTCCACACTCAAAGTTCAATTCCAAGGCAAGCCCAAACCTTAAAGGGAAATGAGAAAAATCCCTCAGTCTGATTGGATGTGAGCACCGGTTGTTACTCTGGTAAACCAGCTATCTGTTTCACTCGCAGTTGAGAGGCTGCGTTTTGCAAGCGGGTCGTTTCTCAACACGCAGGATCGCGGGGTAATCGCAGGGTCACACATGCTTGGTTTCACACGGGCAACAATTATGCGATGACTCCCTTACATCTTCCGTCCTGCCGCTCAAACCTGCATAATCACGCGACTTGAGAAGGCGTCATGTGCACGGGCTGGAGAGAAAGCACGTCCGAGGGCGCTGTTTTTAGCTAATTACTTTTCCCTGCCTTCGCTGTTTATGCTCTGTGGCTTTTCTTGCAGTCAGTCATAATGGGCGCGAGTGGAAAAATTAAACGTCGCCATAAACCAGAGTGAATGTTACCTTTATTTCAGTGAAAGCTCCATGTTAAGACCATAACGTATTAAATGACGGCCCACGTGATTGTGTGCTTTCTAGGGCTTCTCTGCCCGTCTTCATCAGAGCTGCTGTTAACACTAAGTCATCCGAACCTTAGTGGCTAACGTCTGTTCAGACAGACAGGTGGTCAACGGTGTTTTAATTAATATTCATGGCAGGAGGTATTTAACAGCTACCTCGTTGCCATCCATTGCGTCAACCCCACCACAGCCGTCTCCTTAACCCGAAGTAATTACATCTTCCAAGTACTAAGTAAGGACATTTTGTTACGAGGACAAAGAATGTTGCCGCACTAATGAGACCAACATATTAATAACACTATTATCAATATTTTAAGATTTCTTTTTTTTTCCAATTTGAGAAAAAACAAACTACCAGTCCATAAATAAAGCCACTAGAAATAGGACAGAAAAACGTCAGAACTTCAATATTAATAATCAAAATTCCTTTTTAGGGTGAAATATAATGAGGTCTGTGTGCTGAAAGTGTGCGTAAAAATAAGTCTTCTGTCTTAGCTGTAACATATACAAACCTGATTTTGAAATGCAATATGTATGAGTCAGCAGAACACAGCGAGGGCAGAAGAAAACGGACTTCATTTGTGCAGTAGGTTTATTCTTATTTCCAGGGCTTTAACCAGCCGGGCCAAACCAAAGTATAATTATGCCAATGAAGGGCAGAGCGGTCGTGGACGTAACACCCAAATGCTCTCTGGGTAAACGGATACCCCAGTTGAGGAAACGCCAAGAAAATGTCATAGTGGAAAGGATGGGGAGGAAAGAAATTAATTCCGCAAAATGTTCTGCCAGTTAATGTCATGTGTAAGTTGTATGCAAGTGTTTTTGAATAAATGAGTCACACAGGACTCTTGCCACACGGACTCCCTTTGCAGGTGATCTCATTAGGCGGCATCATTTTTACAGATCGGCAGAAATGTCCTGATTAGAGGAAAACATGTAACTCTAACCAAAATATCAGCTGCTGACACCTCAGCACAAAAACGGCTAAGTGGGGACCTGGAGAGAGGTGGAAGGGGAAAGTTGTAAGTTGACAGCCACTCTGTGAATTACAGCAATATTTCTTATGAATAGGTGATATGGACTTTCAAACTGATACCATAAACAGGTGTTTATGTATTTAAGAAAATGCAATCTGATTAATTCAAATGTAATTTAAATATTTGTAAACTAAAGGCAAATACAGTACATTCTTTACATACATTCGTTGCACATGGGACATCATGGAAGGAAGTTTGTGTCCATTTTGCAGCTAAAATTTTAGAAGAGTGATCTTTTTTTTTACCTTCTACTCCTCACAGTCCTGCTGGGCAGCTACATGTCTTTGGTGCAAAGCCAAGGTCTGGGGGCAGTGATCTGTCTTATCTGTGAGACACATGCTCTGGCCGACTGAGGCTTTAGTCTGGGCTCCTGTAAAAGTCAGTGGCTCAGCTCCCACACAAGTAGGTGCCCCGTGTCTGGAGTGGGGAAACAGGGCAGTGACGAGCAGTACTGGGTTTCAGTGTCAGGAATGCAGTAATCGGCAATCCTCCCTGACTACACAAAGATCAGTAATGAGTAACATCTTATGAACAGGTGGCGTAGACAAAATGAAAATTACATGAAATGACGCCGTGTTTGTTGTCGTGGTGCAGTGGTCCGGTGGTCCGGTGGTTAACACTATTGCCTCGCACCTTTGGAGCTGGGAAATCCCCGCAATGGCTCAGTGTGTGTGCAGTCTGCATGTTTGCTCCTGTGTTGTCATGGGGTTTCCTCTAGCTTTCCCCCACAGTCTAAAAACTCCAAGCAAGGTGAGCTGGAGTTATTATATTTTTCATAGGTGTGAATGGTGTGTGTGCCCTGTGATGGGTTGGTGCTCCATCCTGGGTTATTCCCTGCCTTGTACTCAAAGCTTTCAGGGTAGGCTCTGGACCCCCGCAACCCCCCAACAGATGCAGATGCAGCTGCTTGTGCAGCTACATTGGAATGCCTCTTGTTGCATAGCCCCTTCCACTCTCTTTTGAGACAGACACGCACACACACACACAGGTGAGCGTGAAGCCTGGCATCTGAGCACAGGGCCAGTCCATTTACCCAGCGCCCCTCGAGCATATCAGGCATTATGCAGCCCTGAATTCCCATGGGAATTATCAGTTAAATAGTTTCGATTTTAATTATAAATTATTATAATTAAATGAAATATGAACATTTGTATTGTATAATACTGCGATTGCATGAATACTGTAATTTCTTTTCATGGGTGCTAAACAGAAGCCTTATCAATTACTAGGAGAATGTAAGGCCTGCAACAGAAATAGTGGAATGAATCTATCAGATCTTATTACTTCTTTTGTTACATTTTCCACCAGTATCTGCTCATAATTATTAGTGTTTCCGATAACTGTGTTGACAGTGAATGTTACAGTGTATGTCACAGAAATAAATTAATTTCTGTACATTCTGAAATTTGCATGCTTATTGTTCTAAACCAGCACAGCAAGCTTATTTTGGTGGTGATTTGTCAAATCATGGTTGGTGAGCTGAAAGCTGACCTGCCGCTATTTCAGTTTTTATCTTTTTGTTTATTATTTTTTTTTACAATGGATACATAAGGCTTTGGCTACCCAGCCAAGTCTAGATGTCTTTGTCAAACATTCAATTTGACTTGGCGACAAAGGAAATATATACTTCTCTATACCTGCTCCACTGTGAGCCATTATAAGATTATATAAAAGAGATGTCACTCCCCAGCTGAAGGTTTGGAGTCCCCTGGCCTTACCGCCCCAGAGTGACAGAGGACCAATCACAGCAAACTATTTCAACCACTCCCCGCACAGCCAAGTGGGACCCCTGTTCCATCACTGCAGGGTGATTGCATGACACTAAAAACAGGCCAGGCAGTTCTTTAATTACTTCATTAATTTTAATCAGATCCAATTAATTACTTTTTTTTTTTAGAACCTGGTGGAAGTCCTGCGCCGCCATGATCACGGCAGGAGGAGGCTTTGCGTGGCATGAAAAAAAATTCAACTCTTTAAAAAAAAAAAATCGATTATTCTCGTGAGTCAAACAAAGACATTTACTAGTCTGTGATTATTCACCACTTGTTCAGTTCTGGGTTCTGCCGGAGCCCAAATGGCTCCCCCAACAGTCCAATGTGTGTTAAATGCAGAATCGCGCTACATTGCTCTGCTCTGGTATGGCCATTCTGAAACAAATATAACTGATTAGTCTCCATTGTAGACAATGTTACCCTGGGGCTATTTTCTAGTTTATGTGGACAGATTGGGTTTAAACACAACTTCCCATAGGCAAGTGCTCTAACTCATACTCAAGCTAATATAGATGTTTGATGAACCAATATGGTTGACATTTCTTTGGGTCTGCTTAATACTGGGCTCCTTGAATGCAATTCATCATGATAAGCTTATAATATTTTTCTAAATATTTTTATAAATCTGCGATGGGCTGGTCCCCCTTCCTGGGTTGTTCCCCGCCTCATGCCCATAGCTTCCTGGATAGGCCCCGGGCCCCCCCGTGACCTAGAAGGATAAGCGCTTTCAGAAAGAGGATGGATGGATGGATATTTTTATAAATGAGCTTTGTTTAAGTAAACCATGATAATTTTATTAGACAGTGAACATTTGGACATTAATAAACAGCTGTTTAATCACTGGCACAACAGGAAGCGTGTTTCTAAAATCTGCTTATGGCTATTATCCTTTTTCCACTCAAATGCAACGTTTAACCTTTTTACAATCGGGTAAACAGCTTTTTTTTCCATTAGCAGAGCATTTCCAGTAATTGTTCCAACGTAAAATTTAATTAAGGCAAACAATAAGGAGTAACAAAATGATTGTTGCTGGATTTTTTGACTGATGAAGACATGCCCAGGATTCATTGTAGCAGTGGACACCAGGTCTTTTTAAGTGATACTTCAGTTGAACCTTTACTTTGAAACAAGGGCATAGGTCTGGACAGGAATGGCAGGGGTGTGTCCCCACCAATAAAGTGGCAGTTCTGTGCATGTCTGGGGGGACAGGAAGTTCGGGGCAGATTCAGTCCCTACCAATGTCGAAGAATGTTTTAGACCAGAACTCTCTTGTTTGTTCAGTCTCGTAAGTATTATTTATTTATTTATTTAGTTTCTAAAGCAACCACCCCCCCCCCCCAAAAAAAAAACAACCTTTTTGTACTACTTCTAATTAGTTTTCTTATCTTTACGACACAGGGAAATTCGGTATTCTGAATTAGCCTTCTTCGCCTGTTTTATGTTGATGCGCTGCATGTACCGTATCCAACGTGTTAATGTGAACATGCTGAATTTGCTAACAAAACACTATAAATACATTTTGCCTCTGAAAGTGGGAACAGTGGACCTAATCAAAGTGCACATGAGCAGTCTGCTTCTTTAATGACAGTTTTTCAGAGCATCCCTTATGTGGTGGAATTAGTGGTGCAAAGATCAGAGAAGCCACATTTGTTTCTTTTTGTTTTGTGTGTGCATGTTAACAGATGATATAACCCTTTAATTGTATGTTAGGCAATCCATCTTCCGTAACTATTTATCCAATGCATGGTTGCAGAAAACCTGATAACCCGGAAACATGGGGCATGATGCACTGGACACCTTCAGTGAGGCTTTATTTTCATGTGTTTAGCAGACGCCTGGTTGGCCTGGTTCAGCTGCTCGGGTCCTCAGCAACGAGGATCCTGCGAGCCGGATCACTCTCAGGGAGTTCGCGCCACATGGGCGCAGTACCGTAACTGATGTTCCCTCACAATCCAGGTATCATTCAGGACTCGCTGAGCTCATTCAACACAAAGTCAAACCAGCAGTACCCAAGGATTCTCTGAAGAGACACCATGCCAAAAGAGTCCAGTCTGCGTCACAGAATATAGTCCATGTCTCGCAGTCATATAGCAAGACAGGAAGCGCCTGGACTCTAAAGACTTGGACTGTTGTCCTCTTACAAAGATATCGGGAGCACCACACACCCCATGTACCACAAATCACTGCAGCCTTCCCTGCCCTCAGTTGATTCGCCACTTGTGCAATCTCAGTGAGACTGGGTGGTTCACAGCTAATCGGACGATCAGCCTCAAGAATTGTGGACCCTGAGATGTCCATATCCTAGCCGGAGGATCAGCCATATACAGCTGCTCAAAGTAGCTGCAGCGTCATCTGTTAGCACCGTTCCATCACCCGCCCTGATTGCGACTCTCTCAGGAACAGATTTGCATGTGCATAATGCTTCCATTCCTTTGTAAGGAGGACGTAGGTCACTAGACTATAAATGGTAAGTCACTTGCTCACAGGTTCCTCTAAGAAATGCCTCCTTATCTGCCCTCAGAACCCTTGCAGCCATCCTCCTCAGTTCGGGGTATAGACCAGAGTTGCACTCCTCCCAATAATATCGAGGGTGCCCTGCAAGAAGCAACAGCTTCTTCTGGGAACACCAGCAACACCAACACAACCCTCAGCAACCTCCAGGGTCTCCCACATCACATTAGAATCAGCAGTCGCACCCAGGTCTGCAAGTTCCACAAACAAACTGCTGGAAAGCTCATTAGAAACACCCTGACCTTGGAGTCTGGCCAGGTCCAGCCTCATTCTCCTAGCAGGTGGTAGCTTCAGAGTAGCAACAACAAGTCTGTGGTTAAAATTCACAAACTGGGCATTTTTGTAGGCCCTGCAGTTCTGTAGGCATCAGCATCTGCCCACAAGGGTGTGATCGATCTCCTACACTACACCACCAGTACTGGAGTACTGAGTTCAACGATGCAGGTAAGGGTGCTGGAACCAGGATGTTAAGGAACATGGAGTCACTTTCACCATGATTGCCAGACCCATGGGGACCAACATAATCCTCATAGCCAGCCATGTCAGTGCCAGTGGTAACACTGAAGTCACCAGAGGTGTATCATCGAAGTTGCAAGTAAAATGTGTCCCTCATCGAGATATCACTCACCACGGTCAGAGCATACATTGAGACAACAAATAAGGCACCCAGAGAGTGCTTTAATCTGAGTCTCATAACAAACTTGTGGAAAGGAGTGACATCAGACATCATCAGGAGGCACTGATCCACTACAGAAAGAGCAACTCCCTAAGTACAGCAGCCATCAGAGCGACCGGACCAATAATAGATGCAGAGTTTATGAAGCTCCTCCGACAGCGAAATCATGCCAGAGAGACAAGATGTTCCACATGCCTCTCTGGACAGGCCGTCTCAGATTAGGACTTGAATCCTGCCATGCAATGGGTGACGTCTCAGCACCACACCAGTTCCGATCCCCAACAGGCCTGACCTCATTGGCTGGGATCCGGTTTCGGAGGGCTCTCCCCATCCCCTTCACAATGTGTGCCACTTTCCTGTGGACAGCTGCAGCAGCGCCACTCCCACAGAGACCGAAATCGAGCCCTGCCTGTTGTCTCACAGCCCCGGGACGTTTTTTGACGGTGGCTAGAACGCCAATCCTGCCACCGAATCCCAAATGTTTCCCTGCAAGTTTGAGGATTTAAAGTTGCTGGGCCGGATGCAGTTTAACATCATACCCAGTTCATTTCATTTCATGCTTTTCGTAGAGAAACTGGAGTCCCTGAACGAATACAAAGGCAAATTCGGGATGGGCTTGCAAGCTCCAGACTGGGATGGAATCTGCAACCCTGGAGGCAGGGAGCACTGACCAATGTCCCAGTGAGACTATGTTAGTTATGAATGACTGATATGTTCAGATGATGCTGCTGTATTCTATATTTTGGTAATAGGCTTCATTAGCATAAAAAATGAAGACATACATGGAGGCACAGTAGTCTGCTCGCTGAGTAGGCTGCAATGCTGGATAGAACAGCAGCTACTGAAGGCTCACTGAAATTAATATTGCTAAACTGTGGCTTCTTTACAATTCTCCAGGCATTTATTGTGCAATCTGATGTTTAGAATGAAGAAAGAAAAATAAACGCATGCCAGTATGTCCTTCGCCACAAACATCTGGAGATGCTGTTGAGTGCACCAATTAAATAACGTGAAATGTAGTTTTTGAATAATCCACAGGGAATGGAATTAATTTCTTAGTGGTTGAGGAAATGAATACCAAAGCATTCTTGAGTGGGTGAAAAACATCTGTAGCTGCTGTGAATGTACATAGTATTTTAATTCAATTACTGCCTGAGATCTAGGATGCAAGATGTAGTATGCTCGATCCATCAGCTCCCGGCTGGTATGTGGCTTTGGGGGTAGAATATCTGTGTGTGTGACTGGAAGGCTGTGGGTTCAAATTCCAGGGTCCCCAGTGGGCTGACACTATCAGGCCCTTGGGCCCCAATAGCTACTGGTACTGCTTTGTCATTTCAGGGGGAAAAAAGTATCTTCTAAATAAATGTAATGTTTTTGCAAGATTTTTCAACCTTTATTGAGGCCAAAGCATAAATAAATTAAGAAGTGTTAAGTGAGCTTTTTAATAAAATAGAAGGATGGATGAATCATAGATGGATATTTTTATTTTTATTTGGATACACCTAAGGAATTGACCCACATACAGCAAACAGGGATTTCTGCACCTAACCATTCCAGGCTCATGTCTTTTTTCAGTTACAAATGTTACAATGTAAAATTGAATGTATTTAAAAGTTTACCTAGAACATCAATCTGCTGCAATTTGTTTTCCAGCTTACATTTTATTTGTGACATTGTGTAGTTATAATCAGTAATCTCCTTTTTCCCAAAGCTACGTTCCCTCGATATTAATACATTTTTGGTGAGTTTACTCAACAATGTACTTACATAGCTATGCATTTCAACATGTTTCCCCACCTGACATCGCACAGTGAAAGTGACGCATTGAAAACTAAATTAAATAAAATATGTTCTAGGGCCAGGACCTCCATGTTTGATCTTGCAAATTACTGGCTGTGGACATGCATTCTTTCTGCTCTTCAAGGAGAAACAAAAACATCTGTTTCTTTACCACACTGTGACTTCATCTTTTTGACAGTCCCGTTTGTCATTTGTGTGCGGAGTGTTATGACCTGTGAAATATTTGGACCTTGTGAATTATCCTTTTAAGGCCTTTTTGCACCCTATCAACATGGTAGATAGGAAATGTTTTCTTCCATGAAATCCAGAGGTCAGGATAAACATAGTGCCTTTAGAAAGTGAGAAATAGCAAACAACAAACGGAAACTCGAAATTTTGAGAAAATGGGTCTGATATAATATGAACTTGAGCACAACATCAATTCCATTATTACAAGCATCTAATTTGGAATTAGTTCTGGACTACTGCTTCTTCCTTTATTTAATTAAAAAAATAATTTGTAGCAGGCCCCCCAAATGCATTGGAAAAAATATATCTGCTGAATTGAACCAACATTCACAGAGACTTCTGTGCATTCCATGTATATTCTTCTCTTTAGTCATGGCTCGGTCTTCTGAACTAACACATCAAGATCTACAGAGGTATTGGATACAATTTTACTTCCATGTGATAATATATTCATTTATAAAACTGTGCCGCTTCTGAAAGTTGAGCAGCAGTCATGTGTAATGATTATTTCTGAAAACGTGCAGCATTTTCTGCAACTGCAGCATCACAGTGGTTTGAAGAAATGGGATGCTGCCTCTTATGTAGAAATTGCAACATGAATATAATTCATCAATGACTCATTATAACCGAGAGAACAAAAACCCAAAAAGGTAAATTACGGAGTGTAATGAGTATCCTGGCTAACAGAACAATCACCTTGTTTTTTGGAATTAATGTTCCAAAAACAGGCAACATTGACCTATAAGAAATGGATTGGATATATAAGACTATATAAGAGTTTTTATTCTTCCCATTACTTATCCTCTCAGTATCAAAGAAGCGGCATGTTTGGACAGAATATCTTGAGCTCGTCCGGCGTCATTATTGGTTCTAAATATGTGGAAATTCATGTGCGGCAGGCATAAATTTATAGTTATATAACTTATTGTCATGCCCAGCCTATGGATCCTCCTGTGTGCCACGCCCCCTCGTTCCCCTCGTGCAGATCCTCCCGTCCTCAGC
>JAODKM010000118.1:3947009-3969061 GCA_026780845.1 Petrocephalus sullivani | reverse complement strand
TACTTTAAACTTAACTTTAAATTTCCAAAGAATCACACATTATGATAAAACATAAATATTTGCTTGTAAATCTACCTAAATTCCAATCATTGCAAGATATATTCCAAAACATGCAAGATACAGGGTTGGGGAATGTGAAACCCCTAAACCTGGAGGTATCAGGGCTACCTGCCAAATTATTCTGCCACACTTCTGTAATACATAATTATGCAGTACTAAATTAGCTGCTTATATTTATTGAGAACATCTTGTCATTGTTCTCAAATGCTAAATTACTAAGGCATATTCAGCACTGGATATCATCTCCCCAAACAAATTAAAGGCATGAATTACAATACCAGACTCATATCAGGAAAAACCTCCCCCCAACTTGTTTCCTCTGTGTTGAATCATAAGATATAGCAAGTGTTTAATGCAGTCAGTTCATCCTGAGCAAACTGCTCAGGCAGAGTGACGGGTGAGGGCTTCTCTGCTGCTCTGATAAATTCAAGAAGGCCTCTGATCTCCCGCAGTTAAAAGTTAGTGCTGACTTAATGAGGTGTAAGGGGCCCTCCCGGATATTTAAGGGTTGGCGCATCCCACTGAAGTCTCGGCTCTGTATCACCAAAGGTTCCCATGGTTGAAGTTCCAGGAACTGAAAGAGAAACAGAGGAGCGATGTCACGCACCTGCCTCCCACCTCCCACATTCTCCACCTGATCTGACCATCGCTCTTCCGAGCGACGGCTTCATCAGAATTCTCCCGGTTTCCTTAGCCCGCTGGGCCGGGATTGGACAAGGTTCATTACCCCTCTTTGATGTATTTCTTTTTTCAATTTTACAGCCCTCTACCTTTTCCCTAGCCGGGATCAACTCTGAGCAAAGATAAAGACCAACACTTCACACAGCCTCTACAGAGCTGAGCCTCCCCATGGGTCTGTGCCCCCCCTTTCAGCTAAAACGGAGAGCGTCCCATGATGACAGGTGAGTTCTGAGGCCTCTCTGTTACCTTGTACTACGCTGATTCATTCCTGAGCTACTATGCAAACATGTCTGTGTCAAAGACTTGGAGCTAATATTCACGCGGATGTAAAAAGTCCACGGGAGGCACTACGTTCCAGCGTGGGGGCAGCATTATTTTAAAATGCATATCTGATCATTGCGATCGCACTTTGAAAATCCTTGTCGGCGTCCAGGGAGAATCACTCCGTTCCAAAGTGGCAGTGGAGCCTTTTATGCACAGCAAGGTTGCAATCGCGTTAGGCGCGGAGGAACCGCATATGTGAATGGACTGCCTTATGCCTTCACTGCATGTTCCTGTGCCCGAAGAAGGAAGACAAGATGTAGCCTGAGGAGGCCACAGTAACTGTTGCCCTGGCAACTTCTAACTGCCCTATCAAAATGTTTTATACTTTGTTTTTAGGCCCAATATCCTCACATACCCTTGTTACCACATCTAACTTTAATCTAACCTGAGCCCACTTCAATCCATCACCACTTTGTATTATGGGAAAACTGGGCTTTTTTTCCAGTTGACTTAAAAAGTTAACATTTAACACTGATCCAGTGTGTCGAAATTGACGTCAGACTCCCTTCAGAATAATGCATTATTGTTTCGGGATGTGGACTGGCCTTGAGAGGAGGTGTTTCAGGCGGCTCTGCCATTGTGCATGCCTCTGTGCCTTTCCCGACAATATGAGTACCATTGCTCATCTCTCAACGTTACAAAAATGCTGCTACATAGAACCATGATAGCTACGCAGAGTATTACCTTAGTACTAATTCATGTGAAGTGACTTAAAATATTCCTTATATAGTATACACAAATCCAAGGTAAAATTCCGGGTGCATTTATTTTTCTAAGCCGGATAAAAGAAGTCTGGGATAGTTTGTTTCTTATTTCTTGTTTCATGAAGTGACTAGAAATAGCAACAAAATATTGCTATCTTGATCAGTTGTGGCATAGGACAGTCAGGGCAACAGAAGGCGCATAATACTTCATGTGGACAAGTCAATGGATTAAACATTAATTCAACCTTGGACCTGTGCTGTGTTCCATGCCAAAGAAATGGCTCCCCACCTCAGACAAATCAGAGGCAGGGCAGTGACAACACTGCTATTTTTCTTAGTGGACATCTGAATGCCATATTGCATTTTGAATAAGGCTAAAGGAGACAGAAAACAATCATTACGCTCTATTGTGAGGCAACAGTACAGGAAAATCAATAAAAGGACAGGGCTTTGCGTTTTGATGTTTCAGGTTTTGGAAAAGAACATAGGCCTGCCATAGCATATCACTGTTTGCATTATAATAAAAGCGTTTGTTGTAGTGAAAGAAGGCCAGAAAAATGCCGCTCACGTCGCATTCAGACCCATTGCCGGGGAAACGGGCATTCCTGCCTTCACAGAGTAGCGGCTTCACGGCCGCTGAATGAAATGTCTGCCAGCTGTTCCTTCCCCTCAAGAGTGTCGAGATTTACGGCCCCCTAAATTTTGGTAAGGGCTCCGGAATGTGTTCCAATTTCGTGTCCTCAATCACTTCGCGCCTGATGCAGTAAGGCCTGTTACCCCCTTGGTTGTGTGGCCTTCAGCACAGATCGGGGCCGGGGGGATCCGGAGGCGGCTTGTCCGGCTTGCCGCAGGTGCACGTTATCACTTTCAGCCTGGGCCAAGACACACAGGAGATGGTGCATGTCTTGCAGAGGTGCCCGTGGGCAGCGAGAGGGAACGATTATTCATGGTTATTGCGTCCAAGAAAGCCCAAGAAATGCCCAGTGGTATGCATCTGTTCAACAGTGCATGTAAATACAGCGAAGCAAATGAGATGTAGGAATTGCACATAGGGCAGTTCCTACTGTGCGTCAATGAACTGCGTCTTCCTTTGAGACCTCTGCAAGTGTGATCAGGAAACTTTAGAGAACTACAGTCAGCTCAGCACATTAACTGTCCAATAATAAACACATTCCAACATATCCAAATATCTATTATTTCAGGAGTAGGAAAAAAAACATATTTTCTCTGAAATTACACTACCAAATAAACCTAAAACAATGTAATGAGACATGGAAATGCCATAATACTCAAAATGAAAGTAATGTATTCATAAATAAATGAAGGAATAAATAAATATTTCAATAATTAATTGTGTCCATTTCTTTTTAGATAATTCAATAAAAGGTATTATATTTCTTAATAATGTTTGTCTTCTACCTATAATCTTTAAATTGTATTTCGTAATGTTGTGATTTTTATTATTAAAAAAATATTATTTTACATAATGAAAATATGATTACTTAAATAATTCAAATTATATTTTACAATAAACTTCAACTTTTCACATTGATGTATTTTCGAATGAAGGTTTTCTGAACCAGCTTCTTATTTCGTAATGCTTCATATCATAACAACAGTGCGCTTTGTCCATCATGCCGAGCTTGTGACTGGTTCTTTGAATGTCTTCACAGTGACTGAAGACAGAACTAGTTGCATTACAGTAACATCAAACATATGAAATGCCGTCAGGGTAAAAACCATGAGACAGAATACGTCTCAACACAGCATATTCTACCTTCTAAACACGATAAAAATGCCTGTCTTTAAGGACTTCCGCCAGTCATGTTCCTTAAATTTGCATATGTTTGTGAACTGCGACATAAAGCCTCGTTAGAGCATTTGCAAGCAGCTTTCAGAGCATGTAACACGCAATATTCCTGACCCCTTTGGCCTTCCATATATTATAGTCATGAACTAATGTGCTCAACTGAACTCTCACAATACTTCAGAATGTATGTCAGTGCAGAATGGGCCATAAATGGGTATTTTTATGCACCCATAACATGGGCATTTTTACCATGTCTAGTGGGTTAAAAATATGGTGTGGAGACATACGGAAGAGACAAAAGGTGGAGACGTATTCTGTCTCACGGTTTATGTAAAGCGGTAAGAGATTTGGGAGGATAGGACTTCTTTCCTGTGTTTACTCCCCTAATCTAGGCATCCAACTACTGACCTCCCTTACATCTTCTATAGCATCCCAGGATGTTTCAAATGATTTCCTGTATCTGCTAGGCTGAATCATGGATCACAAAGCAAATCACAAGCTTGGTCCCGCCCCCCTCAAGTGATTATTACTGTTATTGTTAAAAGTGCATTAAGATATAAAAAGCTGGTTCAGAAAAATATAATTTGGAAATACATCAATGTGTCAAAGTTGAACTTTGTTGTGAAATAGAATATTAATTATTTAAGTAACCATATTTGCATTATATTATGAAATGTAATACCTTTTATCGAATTATTAAAAAATAAAAGGACATATTTAACGAATTATCAAGATATGTAGTTATTTATTTGTTTCCATTTATTTATATAATTTTGGGGTTATTTATTTATTTGTTTGTTTAATTTTGAGTATTATGGCATTCCATAATGAGAGGCCCTTAGCACCAAAAATAAAATCCTGTCTTTGCAGTCATTGAATGGTTTAATGTTTTGAATGGACTTACATGGATTGCAAATATGTCAGTGGCAACAAGACATAAACCAATCTTGTTTTTATATTCGCAATTAACAATGATGCTAGTTAGCTAGCTATCAACATTAAGTTGTTAAAATTTGCAATATAAAGTAATCTGTAGTATACAAGTGATCATATAAATAAGTATATAAGTATAAGTTATGTCCATGATTCTTTTGTACTGCTTACCCAGTACAAAAATAGGGTCACAAGGAACCTGTAGCCTATTTTCTGCATAATGCACAAGACAGGAGAACACCCTGCTGAAACAGGATACCAGTCCATCATTGGGGAAGCACCCGCACACCCACTACAGCAATTTGTAACACAGTATGTTTTTTGGAATCCAAAATACCTGGAGGAAGCTCACGCTACCATGGGAAGAACATGAATATTCCACGCGTGGCACCAAAGGCAGGAGATGAAGCTCCAGCCGTGGAGAGAAGAAGCTACCCAAAATATATAGATAAGTACAGTAAATGGAAGCATTGCTTATACTCAGTCAATGCTTTTATCCAAGGAATTATTTTTACAGAATTTATTGGACAAAGGCACCCCTCCTTCATCCTAGTAAATGAAGGAAAGAACTTCAGAATACCGATAAGGTGTAGATATTTTAACCCCAATACATTGTGTGTGTATGTACATATATATAAACTAGCTAGAGCTCGGGGCAGTCAAGCAGTAGATGACACTAAATTCATGGTATGGAGAGGAGAAGCAAAGTGCATTCCTGACAGGTTCAGCAAGTTATGGACAATCCCCGGATGCTACTCGCCGAGCTGTGTGTGGCAATTGGATTCTTTGGACGGTGAATTATTTATAGAAAGGGGAGAAGAGTCTTACAATTATAGTTCTTGACACACAGTCACCCCAGGCCGAAGCCCATTACGTTGACCGGGATGTCTTGACTGGCCCCCAAGAATGCGCCCATAGCTAGCTTCCAGCCGTGTGAGTTGGACTGCCTCTCCAAATAGAGCGAGTGCTCCTGGATGCTAACAGTTGGAAGGGAGTGGCATGGAGCATTGTCCACTCTCTGTTGCCAAGACGGCAGGGAGGTGGGGGGACATTGACGCATATTACATTAATACACATCACCCCAGTTTTGTTTGTACTCATATATCTAAAGCGCATAACCCAATATAAATTTATAAACCACAGAATAAATGGAGAGTTGAATAAGGTGAAGTAAATATGATTTCCAAAGCCTCTTGGGTATTCTTTTATCTTATTCAAAGGATGTATTCAAGGATGATTATGACGCTGGCAGCAGTGCAAATCCCACAAGGGGCCTAGTAGGATTTTTGTCTTTAGAAATGAAAGGAGTAAATGGGGCTTCGCAGGAGGGGAATTCATCTCTAGAGTCGCAGGAAGTAAACAGCACGGAGATGAACAAATTGGTTATTTATGCCGTGACTTTGATAAGGATTGGTTGGAAGGGATGGGGAAGATACTAATAAAGTTATTAATCAGTGTAAGTTTAATTAGCGGTAGGTGTGTACAGAGTTTCAAATTGTCCTCCTCTAAAACTTTATATCTTTTAATGATTTATTCATGCGAGTGAGGCTCGTATGCGGAGAATAGTAACAAGCTTGCATTTACTAATTTGACTTGACCTCTGGCTGGCAGTCTGACATCACCGCAGATCAGCGCCACGATTGGTCCCCTAGATATACCCTAGATATATGCAATGAGGTTAAAATATAATGAAGTATGTTAAGGAAACCTCGAATGTGCTTTACATCACAAAAGGTGGATTCTCTTGTCACCGAACAGCGCAATCTAGATTCCATTTGGAGCATTAAATGATGTTTGGCGAGAATTACCTGGAAAGTGTTCAGACTAAAGTTGAGGATGAGCATGTTTCGGCTTTAAAAGGGGGAAGTGGTATTTCATTATGCCTTGATGGGTCTTGCAGTGCAGATGTGCTGAGACAGGATGAAGTGGCTTCAGGGGGATTTTTTATAGAGAGAGAATCTGAAAAAGGTCTACCTGGGTTCTGGTGTAAAACTGATTGATTTTGCATTATGTTAAAGTAAAAGTCTCAGGTCTGCCTTGACCTAGGGCATGAATCTTGGTGGCAAAGAGTTATGTAAGTAGTGAACTTTGAGTTGAGTTTTTGAGCGACTGCTCACTAATGACACCTTTTCCAAATTTTACAACATAACTATAAATGGTAAAATGCATTTTGGGGCTAAGCACAAATTAATAAGCAAAATCATATGACAGAATTATGTAATTACTGGTAGGGATTTACAGTTGATTGTCTAAGCATTATAGGTTTAGAAGCCGTCTTTGATCCCTGCAGTTAGGAATCCCGGATGTTAGCAAATGGTGAGGAAGTTATTGCACGGCAGAAGGTGAGTCACGTGGGCACCCAGCTTAAGGCTCCCAGGGCTAATGCATTGTGTTTACCTTTCAAGAGATCCTTCACCTCCTGAAAGCCTCGTGGGTCAAAGCCAGTAAACAGAGTCACTTGCACCTGGGGCACCCAGCCTGCGACCTCGTCCCGGAGTTTTCCGCCGCAATCAGCAGCGCCTCGCTTGCACTCCGCATTCACAGCCACCGCTGCTCCCCAGCGATTCCCAGGCATGCCAGCTCTAAGTGCAACATCTGCTTTTCTCCTTTTTATTTCATTATTTTCTTTATTCAGCCCTATCCAAATAAATAAATAAATACGAAAATATGGATCTTTCAGCAAGCTCTTAAAAGCGTGCTAATTATATGAAGTCTTCTTAAACATACCCTTCCACAAGAGGCCCGACGCAGATGTTCAAGTAGATTAGGGAAGCCGGGCGCATTTCTCATCGCAACCTTTTTGGATGATTCGTGTTTCTTTTTATATATTTTTTATTAGTGTATTTCCATTACCCATCTCCCAGGATCGCGCCGAGGCGAAGCGTTACAGTCTCTTCCCACGGAAGCTACACCTTTAATCGGGTCTATCTGCTGTCAGACTCACAAAGCTGCCTGATTGTGTATACAGTGACAATTTTTTTTATTAAAAGACTCTTTTTTTCCATTTGCGGTTCATCAGATTCCTATTCAGCGATTTAGGCAAGTTACTCCCGCATGCTGCTCCATCCCACAAATGCACATCAGCATTGAAAGCAATGGAATTATTATTCTATTTGCAAAGCCAGCGTGCCTTTGGGTCATTTATCCCGAAGAATCACTCGAGCGTTCAGTCCTGGAGGGATCCTCTTTCCAAACACAGTCAACATGTGTTCATCTTACCCGATATAAACACAAGAGGGTGTGCAGGAAATTATCAGTGCTGAAGAATATGACATTGAGATAATCACCTCAACTTCGCCCATTTACCTGGCTGATTTTTTGGACTTTATCGTCAATTCACTTCCATCGCATCACGTAGCACGTCATCAGTCTTGAAGGCTGATATTTGCTGAAGAATAATGTGCAACAACCAGCCTCGCTAAATAAAGATGGATCGGTATCAACCGGCTGTCAAGAGGCAGCCGCCATATATTTCCAGGGCAAAAATAGAATCTTGGTCACTGATAAATTGAAACAGAAGAAAAACAGAGCATGAGGTCAACACTGCGCCTTTCCATGCCACAGTCTAATACATTCGTAGAATGGAAACTAAATGCAACAGATTCGTTAAACATGTCTCAATACGAAGACCTGTGTTTTGTGATGGACTGAGCTCTTCCAAAAGAGTATAATCAGTCAAGAGTTAAGAAGTCACTTCCACGGAAGTCTGTATCTGACCTTACAAAAATATTTAAAATAAGTGGAGAAAAAAATAATAAAAGATTAGCATGCTATATATCAAAACACTTGATGATGTCCCCCAATGTTCTGAGGGTTTATGGTCTCATTTCAAGCCTCATGAACACGCTGAAGCTTGTTTTTTTTCCTGCAAGTGCTTGTACAGTATTATCAACATACAGCTGAGAGGAGCATAGCTAGGGCGGTATTCAAGTTGGCCTGTGCTGCCCTCTCCATTTATCTGGCCTTGTTAAAGATGGGGACTAGCTTTGGTTTCAGTACACTGTGAATTTTAATGCCCGCTGTGTTAGAAAACTGCACCGAATCGACAGAAGCTACCCAGCAGCAGGTAGGTTCACGTCCTCTCAAAGTTGTACTGCTTATAAGACGGATTTTAAATCATACTCTCACCTGGCATGGTGGATTATAATAACAATGTCTTTGTAGACTAAGAACTCTGTGTTATCCCTTTCCATAACTAGGAAAGACTTTACAAGAAGAGAACAGTGTGATGTGTCGGGAAGGAGATTTCCTTAAGTCACTATGACTCTGTTTTAAACATAGCTAATCACTGATCTTCAAAACAGCAACCTTATACTAAAGTTAGCTAGCCATGCCCTATCATATTTTTCGGTGTTAAAATCCAGTGAGCCCAGGCCAGCTTGTCTTTTTCTCAAGTTTGAGCTTTTCCCAGCCAAGCTTTTCAATGACTTTTTAATATGAGTCAAGAATATTTGGAGTGATTACAAAGGTGTCATGCCCGAGAGATCATAGATAATTTATTATATCTCCACCTGTAATTGATTGTTTGACGAGCTGAACCGAGGCACCTCTGGAGAGGGACAGTCTGTTTGCTAACACTTTGCCAAACCTTCCTTCCGTTGCTTGGATGCCTGACAGCAACACTTAGTTGTGGTAGTACTTATATACAGTACAGTAAAGACCTCAGGGATTTCCCAGGATGCTAAGGGCGGCAGTCAATAATACCGGAGCACACAGCATAAACCACTCTGACGACGACGACGGCCTCCTTAAAGTTTCCCCTGATGGATGTAAACTGATGCATCGCTTAATGAACACATTGCAAAGGGCTGTAACAGAACCCTCCATTCCCTTATGCTTAATAACCACTGGAGTTGCAGCTCTCTAGTAGCACCATGCTCCAGAAACTAAGGAAAAATATCACGCACCCAAGTCCCAAAAATACTGCACTCATATTTTGTTATACTATTATTGTATCACATTGCATGCATGTTTTATAATGTTTGCATAGGTGACTGTTGATTGGCTCAGACAATGCAATTCTGCTAGGTCATGGGCTTACTTTCAGTCATTGGCTGACACTTTTTCCCAAAGAGTTAAAATGTACCCATTTATAATATTTTTAATTCATCGATAGAATTGAACTTGAGTACTTTTTTCAAGGTTCCTGCAGCAGTACCCCTCTTTAGATCTAAACGGGCAACCTGTTTATGAAGTCGTGCCCTGATTACTATGTTCCTGTTGGATGCAGCAGGGTAACCTTCAAATAGTTCTTGTGATAATGAATTTAACAACTATAATATGTTAGCATTAAAACAGGAAAGTCAGCAAGTTACAGGCTGTATATGACAGTGAAGTCTGTATGGCCACACACACACGGGGAACAGCACAACCATGACATTTGTATACTTTGACCTGAAGTTATGTCATGGGAGAACATAATTCGGTTTGTTACACACTCGACAGAAGGTCCTGGGTACACTTCACTGAGAAATTTTGCTTTTATCACACTGTATCAATTTGAGAGGGACAATTAACCACTGAGAATGGTCGTAGGAGGCCATGCAGGACTAGCAGCTATTGCAAGAAAAAATGAACACGACAAAATATTTACATTTGTATGTGGTAAATAGGCAAGAGACCACGATAAGTTTGAAGGAAGAGTGGCCGCCAGGTTGTGATGGTGCTTCCAGCTGTTCACTGCAGTGCCCTGAAGAACCAAGAACGTTTCCGTTGATGGACCGAATTCCTCCGACCAGCATGATGAAGATCAGAACCTAGCGGGGTCCTGGCATCTGCGCCGTGGGGTATATCCTTATCTATGGCGAATACAGGAAGTCATATTGTCACTTCTCGTTCCACAGCGCATGTCCGAGCAGACGGGCGGATCACCTTGGAACAGAACTCATAAAAATATAATTGCGGGCTGCGGATATAAACGGCGGAAGTGAAATTATAATCCAGCCAGAGAGGTATTTTCCATGTGGGCAAATAAAATGTGGGACCTATGATGAAAATGTAAAGGGGGGTAGGGACATTAAAGCGACCCGTGTTTACTCCGGTAAACTTGTGTCTGCCGTAGAACAGTTCCAGATTCGAAGCCCGCTGGAATCATGGGAGTGCGGAAGGCATCCCAATCATTTGAAGGCAACTAAGCAGATGGGAAGCCACCACTTGCCATAGGAATGTGGGAATGAAGGGTGTTGTGTTGAGGGGGTGTGTAAGGAGATGAGCCAGTCTGTACCTGGTGCAACCGTAACACTCGTCTGTGGTGGTTGTATATGTTTGTGGTGTGCTGGTACATGCATTTGTGGTGGTGCACACATTTGTTTTGGTACATATGGTTGAGGTGGCACACACATTTGTGATGGCGTATGTGTTTGTAGTGATACATGCACGTCTCCTGCTGCATGCATGTGTGATGCAGGGCTTTGAAATGTCCCAAAATTTCCCAACCTGATTTCATGATGTTATAGGGGTGTTAAGCAAAGCTTTTTTTTGTTTTGTTTTAATAGGTGACAAGCCATTATAATTTTAAGTTGTTTACACGTTTAGCTAAATATTTTAATCGAAGGCTTCAGTATGTGAAATATCTTTTGAAGCACAAATTGGGAAATGATAAACAGCCAATATTTTAATCATGAGATGGAGGCTGAACTTTGCATAGATCTTCTCAATGGAATTCAGTCCATCTAGACAGCAACTGGGGAGTGCTGGTGGATCCTGAAAACAATTTTAAGTGGTCCAGGGTGGTGGGGGCAAACATTACATGCCTTTTTTTTACACCACTATCATGTGGATGAAATAACAGATAACCTATTAGGCACCCCCCACCCAACACATAGACGACGCCACAAAACAGGTGATGACCCCGAGGTAAAGAGAAGGAGGTGCAAGAGGCATTCAGGTTCTTGTCGGGACAAAGCCACTCCTGACCCACGTCTGCATTCCTCAGAAGCCTCCTCTGTGTTCTGACTTGCACGGCTGTTGTCACCTATTTCCAGTGACGCTGGTATCTCGGTCTTTTATACTTCGGCACCGCGGCTAACCTACTTCAAATTAGGTTTATTCAAAGGAAAAAATTTCATAGAGGAGAGATGAAAAACCTAATTAACAAACACAACCTACATGCAGATTTACCTTGCAGGGCAAGATGGGGAGTGGGGGGGATGAAGGAGACCGTCTCAGCTTAGCATTTGTGAAACTGTGTAACTTTCAAGGAAGACCAGGACGATGGAGGAAAGGCATAAAGGCTGAATGTTTAATGCGAGCATGAATCATTTATGTAATGTACAGCTAGCAGGCACTGTGGCAAAATTGTGATCAGTGACATAAAAAAAAAACACAGTTGTCACCACCTGTCAACTCATAAACTATTCCATCACCCAGAGCTTCAAAATCCAGGATGCAAATTTGTCTATTATGGCTTCCTCTACTGGCCCTTCTGCTTCGCATGACAGACTCTGACATTGTGTCCTGTCAGAGTATCTCCCCCATCGCACATCCCAGAGTTCTGACATGTTCTTGCAAACCTGGTGGATTTTCCTCACCAGCCCTTTTCTGACTGGAATCCACTTAATTCCACTTAGCATTCGCCATTGTGAGTCTCACCGCCTCCCCACGACAAGTGGTAGATTGCATTATTACATTATTTATTTCTTGCTTGGCAGGAACTTGTTCCGATGTGACTTACATGGCCCACAACCTTGCCCTTTAACTTGTTCAAACATTTTTTTTCTGTCTGGACATTTGAGTTCAGCTGCCCTCACTTCCTCTGTTTGCCATGCACAATAAAAGCGCTCTCTATGCAAAATAACCCTCTACCCTCCGTCATTAAAATGTATTTTCCTGACATGCACTGTGTCACGAGTAGGAGATAATATAAATAAGTAATAAGGCATTACTAAATAAACACGCTAAAAGGTCCTTAAGTGTAAAAAGGAAGCATGGCAAAACAATGGTGTCCAAATGCACACTTAATTACACATCCGTGGCCCACAAGTGCTGTTAAATTACTGATGTATTTGCATTAAACTTTCATCTCTTTCAGTTAAAATGGGGTTTCCATGGTAACCACGAGAAAAACAAGGGTTTGTGTAGTTTCCTTTCGCCCGTCTTCTCAAAAAGCTATCCAAGTCGGCCTTTAGCTAGGCGTTTACCTACATACACTCCTTCATGAAGCGGCATCCCAAAAAAAGCCATACATAAATAAACAGTCAAATGAATAATAACGATTAAAAATATCTCGTAATATTAATATGTATTTAATTGTTGAGTATATCAAGTGACTTGATATACTCATGAAGCTCACAATCCATGGAGGTAATCTACAAATCCAAAATCCTACTGGTCTCTCAGTTCACAGACTTTTTTATTACTTCATTATGCATTCAAGAAAATAAGTTACTGAGCTTGACTAAAGGAAATTAAATTGTGAGAGATCTGTCATCACTGTTAGAAAAAGCCGCCGTCGCCCTCGGATTCATGTCGTTCTTCTTCTCGTAGATAGGGATTAATCACGATGAGCAGGATGTTGTGGAGCATCATCAGCCTCCTGGTCCCTTTGAGTTCGGGTTCAGATTTCGCCTATTGTACTCTGCATGTAGGTCCATCACAGCCTACAGACACAGGCCCAGACCTCTCAGATAACAGCGTTTTTACACAGGTGCAACCTCAGAAGATCCCAGATCCAAATAAAGAGGTCTGCTCCCGGGCAGAAGTCCCCAATAAGAATAGTGACCCATTTAATTAGCGAGCACCTCCCTCGTTATGGAGTATAGCATGCTTTGAAGGATTACCTGGAAGCCTCATCAACACTGTATCCCGCAGATATTATCTTTGAAGATGTACATTTTCTTTTGTCCCCACAGCCATGTGTTTCAATACCTGTTGGTAAAATATGCAGCTACCACTAGGTTGTTATATACAGCTTGCTTGCAGTTATTTCAGTGATTTTTGGTCAGTGTAGCTTGTCATATAAAGCCTTAAAGAAATATACAGATATTTTATTGAGCAATCGTATGGCTGATATTTAATTTTGACTGAGGTTAACCTATAAAGTACTATATATATATATATATAAAAAAGTGATATATATATACACACATATACACACTCATCCTGCTCTCAGTGTTTCACTTTTTTATTACTATTGCTTATTGCTTTCTGTGTTTTGCTTCTTAATTACTTCATCGCTTAGTATATTTCTGTAGTAATTCAATGACAAAGGTATACGATACGATATAGACCTAGCTGCATCAGAAAACTGCCTATAGTCGGTCCTCTGGATACTGACTGGTGGTGCTCTGTGTACACCGCTGGAAATGTGCACACACACAGATAACCACAGTAACCAACCCAAATACAAGACTTTTGGCATTTTTAGTTTTTTGATTGCATTCACAGATTTTTATAAAACTGAGGTTATCCAAATAGGGACCTGAAAAGATGTCTCCAAAAGTAGGGAAATTTCAGGTCTTACCACACTCTGGAGACATTTTTGTCCTCAAAAGTGATCTATGCAAACCCACACACACACATCAGCCAAACCAAGACCAGAACCAAAGCAACTGGCACCATCCTGCAGAATCCTCGAGTTTCCCCCCTGGAGCCAGGCGGCTTGCGACGGGCAGATGCAGGTGCGCGGTCTAAGCTGCTGGGAGACATCGCAATCAGCCCCACTCCGTGTCCTGCGACGGTGGGGGGAGGGAGAGGGGGTAGCAAGACTAAAAGTGCACACGTAAACTCAGGAGTCATACAGAGAACTTCTTCAAATAAATGTTAATAAATAACCTTTTTGAGTTAAATAACTTCCCCTTTTTAACCGCCTATTTTGGTGGTCTTAACAACACGGCTCCACCAATGAAATTCCAGCTGTGTTGTCAGTTTTCTTTCTCCATGCTGTTAATACACTGGTTCCCGGGCTTGGCAATATATTCTGTCAGCTCTGATAAACAGCTACATCCTTCAACCAGTGTGTCCCAGTGAATGCGGAAGTCGAGGGCTGGTAAAGCCCACTCCACCAGCGACTCCCACCCAACTGCGCCGCTGCTTCGCTTCAAATACAATCGCAGTGAAACGAAGCAGATGACACATCCGCCATTAGCGTAGGGGTTCTGTCGGGCACCAAAGGCTGCGGCCATCTCTGTGACCTTCTCTCCCTGGAAATGGGGCGTCTTTGGTTTACTCAAGAGAGGACAAAATCCAAGATTCCAGAGAATGGTCATGCTACATCTGCAACCCTAAAAGAGAGTGCCACGTGATCACATGCCAGTATCTATAAGAGGTGGCCGTGAATGTCCCACCTTGTCATAAACATAACAAGCCCATAACAAGGTGGGAGAAACCTGCACTGGGCTGCATATCCTGAGGTGAGTCATGGTCCAGTTATAATCATTTATTTAATCGTTGCTCAGTCCAAAATATATATTATGCATGATGGGGTTTGTATTCCCTTACCCCCACTAAACACTCAGATGCCCAATCCAGCCCACATGTGTAGCTATCCTGCCACCTAACTCCAGTGCTGATTCTGTGTACCTATTTCGCTCATGCTGATACTGAAACGGCAGCCTGTGCCTCCTCTCCCCCCTGCTGCTTTTGTAACTCCTGTCCCGAAATACCTGCTCCTTCCTCCTTTCACTCTGTCACATGGCTGTGCCTGCAATCCCGCCCAGAACAAGAACTGCAGGGGCTATTTATGTTACATACAGTCTGCTGTATGATGCCCCTCAATAAATCATATCGCAAAAAAGTTGCGCAATCCGTTTCCTGAGACTGATTTTTTAGGGCTTGATGCCAAAGTGGGATCCCATGTGGTGAAATTATGGATATATCATAAGCATCCATCATCACCATCATAAGCATAAAAAAACCATTAAAATTTTTTGTCTGTGGCATTAAATGTAAGGAAATATATTTAAAAATGATGAAAAAGTGGAAAAAACAGGAATGTAAATAACAAAGTTTATAATGGTCCCCAAGTCTTGTTTCTCCTTTTAACTGGCTCTTGGTCGCCTGACACGTCTCTGCTATCAACATTAATGAGCTCAGAAATAAAACTACTTCAAGGATTTCAGTCATCTTACCCAAACAGGTTTAAAAGTACCTGTCAAAGAGAAAAAAGTGATCCGAATTCCAAAGAGTAGCTTCACATATATTTTCCCCTAAATAATGGCTTTAAATAAAAGGGGGGGGAAGAGTTGAAAAAAGACTAATTCTTTGGAGAAAAGTTGTCAGACAACTTCATGCTAAAGAGTAAGAGTCCCATTTAATATATTATAGGAGTCCAGGATACAGAATTGTCAGTCACTTTTTTTTTCCATTTTTGTTAATGCTTCTGGAAGTGATTTATTAACGCAGCTGGCTTCAAATGTAATATGAAGCCTTAATTTAGTTCCCTTTAAAATGTGCTGTGCTCCCAGAGCCCCGTTGCTGCAATTACAAAGAATTAGGAGCTGAAGCATGCCCTGTATGTCTAAATCAAAGTAAGCTGTTCAATGAGTGGGGACAACTTTGGGGCTATGTGGCCCGTTGCTGTGGAGAACTTCTGCCAAACTTTCCATCATAATGGCTCCACGTACCACTTACGGTATCCATGACAACTAGTCCTCCCTCTTCTAGAATGTCCCAATACTGGCAGACGCTCAGTGGTCGGTCGTTGTACTTATTTGCCTCCCCTTTCCCACCCCCTGCCCTGCTGCCATAGAAACCAAACTTCCTGACGCCATCAAGAGCTAGGTAGTGATGAACTTTCTCACACATGTGGAGCGGGTGAAGCAGTGGCATTCCTCATAAGGATGTGACGTGTGTGCCCTAAGCCCTTACAGATGGAAAATCCGATAATGGCTGCTGTTTGGCGTCTTTGGCTTGGTGTCAGATTGCCGTTGGACCCACCTACCACAGCCCTTGCCTCTTTACTCGGTTTTCTTGAAAACACACTACTAAATCTGTCAAGATCAGGACAGGAAGAAAACCCTCCAGCGCAGGTCTTATATCACATCAGCTATATCACGGCCAAATGACCCACAGCTTGCATCAACATCTATTGTTGCTTCCTTCTATATTCAGATAGTGTCTATTTTAATAATCTAAGCAGCTAAACTTACAACCTAAAGGTAAATGCCAGTGGTACCCTCAACAGCACTTAATCTGAATTGATTTGGTAACATAACCAATCATCTCAGTGGAATTAGTTCTTAGATAAAAACTGTTTATCTACTTGCCATAGAGATCCCTGGCTCAAATGTCAAACCATATCACTGATTTGATTGTATCTACTGTAAATAGGCTCCCTTATATATAAATGAATTTAAAGTGTCTGCTTGTTTGATTTGCTCATAATATATAACATAAATGAATCGCTGAAATAGTTAAAAGCTAATTAATTAGTTAGTAGCTAATCAATAATAAGCAGTCGTCACATTGTAGATATTCCACGTGAACTTCTGTCGCAAAAGATTCATATGAGGTTGTGTAGTTCAGAATGCTATTATCACATGGCCAGACTGTGACCAGTTAATAACCTACATCCTGTGAAAAGTCCGAGTGAAAGACATGCAGAAAGGGAACGAAAGGTGCGTGTGTTTGTGGCGTGGGTCAGTACTGAGGCCACTTTTAATTAAATGTATATTTACTGCTCTCGTTTAGTGGCCGACGCTACTTAATCCATATCATGAATAAATAAACTTGCAATAATCCTCACTCTTCATGGTAATTAAAGCACCCATGGCATGCTCGTCTTCCAGGAAAACCCAAAAATTCTTACAAGAAGCTCTTTAGTCTGCTGAATGGAATAAACCAACATAGCAAAAAAGAGGTGCAGGAATCAGCAAGAAAACACTGTGATAACCAGAAACAACACCTGGAGGAATCGACCATAAAAAAGAGAGAGAGAAAGAGAGCGCGAACGAGGGAGAGAGACAGAAAGAGAAAGGAGAGAGAGTACCGTTTTGTCCATAAATTTCCACCGACAAGCGTTATGCATAGCGAAACATGGGGTAAATCAATGCCTTGACATTTTTCAGTCCTTGTGCGTTCTGCCATATACTGAGGGGGGTGGATTTTTCTGCTGTTCTGTGCAGCGCACAAGTGTAAACACTCACCGGCCTGGTGGGAAGCCATTCAAGGTTAAAGGAGATGAAGACAAAGGTCCCCACACTGCAAGCAGCAAAACACAAAACCTGCACGCAGAGATGTCCTTCTGCTTTTAGTGCACACGGTGTGCTAGCTGGGCAACATTAGCATCGTTTCAGTGCAGCTGTTAATCAGACAAATGCGTAGCAGCTTCGATTATTTGCCGACTGAAAAGGTGAGGCCCCAAGACCCGTACCGCGGAGCCTCACAGCGGTGACCTCTGCCGGCGTAAAAGGCTAGCGGCGAGGCGCGGCGGGCACAGTGCCGCGACAACCTTCCGGACACAATGGAATTCTTGTTCCGACTCTCGGCAAACACCGCCGCCCCCCCCACCCCCCCCACGCCTCCGGTCGATGGGCTGCTGATTCGCCACGGTTGAGAGGCCCTATATGACACAACAATGGCGACGGAGGAAAAAAAACATGGCCAAAAATATCAGCCGGTATGACTGACCTGCAGAATAAGCAGCGGGTGCTGAAGGTCATGAGTCCTGCATGAAACCGTGCGATATTACCCCGGAAAGAAGGAACATGAACGTGCCCATTTTCCAGTGAAAGTTCCAGCTGTGTGCCAGGCAAAGTCACTAAGTAAATATCTGTAAACAGCTGTCGCAATTGTCAAATCTCAGTTCCTCCACTTGCATAGCGAACTGTCTATACACACTTATCATAATTTATAAACTTAGGCTGCTCGATACGATATTGCTTGTCGCAAATTTGCTGGTAACACCCCTGAATGCAAGTAGGCAGTGATAAGATGGTTCATTGGAGAACTAAATAATCCTTATGCTGTACTCATCTGTTTCTCATCTAACTGTAAAACTTCTGTGAGAATTTACACTGATATGTTTTTTTCTTCTACATAGACGCTAATGTTGTTATATTAAACGTCGAGGACAATGTAAAAAAGAAAAGAGTCTTAATTTGTATTTTTGGTATTTATTCTTTTGAGGGAGAATAACGAGTACGAATTTTGCAGAGTGTTGAGAACTGGGTGGACCCCCATGAGTTTTCTTCTTTTGATCAATGCTAAAGGTCAAGGAGGCCAAGCAGAGAAATGTCAGGAAAAATATGAAACGGGCCCCAGGCTGCGTTTTCAAATATGATTATTGCGAATACAGCACTGGTGATGATCATAATGATGATGACTATTTTTATTTTAATTAACTAACTGCCTCGGGAAGGCATTCAATCATACCACAATACCATTTTATGTTAATTATTTTCGCATCTTTCGACTGGGTGATCATTATGGCTCCAGCAGTCATTAGAACAGTGGCGTAGTGCTGTGTACCAACGCCTTTCGGCCCGAAGCTGCTCCCAGTCCAGACCAGTAATTAGTGACGACTTTTTGGGATTGTATAATTTACTAGGAGGAAGTGACAGGGGTGACGGCGCTCCCGGCCTTGTCCGCGAATTGCCATAAACCTGAGCTTCATCTCGTTTCCGGATTCTCAGATGGAAGCGGTTTATATGAAAGATTTTATATTATATACACGAAAGATTTATTATACAGAAGACAAGTCACTTGGTGCAATTCAACCATGAGGTCAAAAAGTAAATGAAACGAGAAGTTTACTGTCATTACAAGGGTTTAAGGGCCAATGGCACGATAATGGAAAGTGGAAAAATGACACAGAATATTATGTCGCTGTCATATTTCCAGCTGTATAGTTTTTATCTGAGGTCTCATACTGCCTGATTACTGACATCTACAGAAAGAACAAATACCGTTAATTACTTTTTTATATATAAGCTAAAATGAGGACTTCGGGGAATGAGGAAGCCAGAAATGAAGTTATTTGCATAGTTGCTCTTCTCCAGTCTGGATGAAAATGTATTTCTGCATTTGGTGAGAAAGAAAGAATGCAGTAGTGGATATCTGTCCGTACTTGAAAATGTTTATAATGGAATGCTTACAATGCACATGATAAGAAGGAAGAGACGTGCAGCGGACTGATTGCTGCATTGTGATGTTCCGTCACCTTCATGCAGAGGAATTTTGTCCTTGAAACCCAGATCTTTGTTTTGCAAATAGCTGGCAATTCTTCCTACTGATGTAATGTTGATGTAAATGTTGACACGCCCCCCAAGATAATCAACACGGTGCGGGAGGAGTACTTGGATTCTCGTGTTGGATTGCTGTTTAACAGCCAGCTGGTTAATTCAGACCCAGCCTGAATGGCACTGTGTTGGTGGAAAACATCTCATCATGTTAAGCATTTAGGGGGATTTGGAGTGACCGGCACAAAGGCCTAAGGATTTGAGCGTGCGTGAGGCTCTTATTCGGCCTGCAGTCCTTTTATCACTGCGGAAACAACAGACAGTAGTGACTGATCGATTCAGTTTGCAAGCACAATCAGAAGTCCCTGCTGTGTGCATAACACCAATCTACCTGAGCTACCAGAGTCTCGAATGCTGTCATTTCACACATAGGTGTAGATTAAAAGTGGCCATGTTTCGGCGCATTCCTGACGTCACAGGTTCCTCCACGCCAGCCTTCGCAATGGCCTTTGCACAAAAGTGATCTGATGCAGGTTGATAGGCAAGGAAAATGGGCCTTCAGGAGTGGATATGTCCTAGAGCTCGATCTCTGGCCATGAAGGAGGGGATTCGATGCCGTGACATACGCAAAGCAAAACAGCTCCAGAGGCCACAATAACAAAAAGACGAACGTCTAAGGATGACCGTTGGCTCAGAGTTGAGCAAAATGAGAAAGTTCTTCAGCTCATACACAATTAATTGAAATGTCCAAATGAATATAAATCAGTAGTGTAGCTTTTAGCTACCTGGTAAGGTTACGGTAGGTAGCCAGCCAGTAAGGCACTGGCCCACAGCTTTATAGACAGCTCTGTCCTGTTACCTAGCAACCAATTCTTATTTGTCCTGCATGGGAACTATATCTCTTTGTGGCATTTATTATATATGATATATAAAATAAAGATTAAAATTTCTATTTGCCCATAATAGAATCTTTGATATGTAATAACTGCTTTTCAAAGAAATACTTTATTCATATTACTACTAAATAACGATGTAAGTTACACAACATTAAGCAAAACTTAAAAAAAAAAAAACTAAAAAAAAAAATTATCTACATTGTATATGTTTTGTAATACAGATTAATAAGTAATCTTTAGATTTAGGCTACAGGTGGAATTTATCCATCTGTGAAGCAAGTTGCATCAGCGAATTGTATTATTATTATACATTATAATATAATATTATTATATTATACTATATATTACTATATGTAGTTTAGTTTCAGAAGGAAACTGAAAAACAACATTGATAAGTGTTAAAAAACAAAAATAAGCTAGATGAGGGAGATGTGAATGTTATGTAAATTAATGAGGACAATAATGAAACCTCCTTGAATCCATACTTAGATGAATGGAGCAAAGATGAAAAAGGTTTCAAAGGTTAGGACCCAAAGCATGAAAGGCATTTCAGGCCAAAGGCCAACACCTTTGGCTTGGATAAAGCCATGCGCAAGATCTCACCAATCCTACTGAGACGGCCATGCCCTCCCTGCATGCCTTCCACTGTGGGTGGTCAGTAGCAAATATTTCAAGAGGGATGTTTCCATGGCAAAGTTCGTAAGTTTATGTCACCAGTCAAACAAATTCACATTTTTTTAAAGCTTAAAAATGTCACGACTTTAACCAAAGCAGAGCCTTTAAGCAAAACACAACTATATTTCAAAAAAGAATCAATCCAAAACATTGGCGATCAACTCTTCCCTAGTACAGGCCTGTGGTGAGTCAAGAGGTTACCCCAGGAAGTACAGGGAACGAGCTGGGGGGGCATTCTGGAATGCATGCCAGACCCATGCAAGGCACATATTATGGGTAGGCACCAGTCCATCTAACCACATGTTTTGGGCTACCCGAGTATAACAATGTAGCCAGTGGGATCCCAAGCAGAGAGGGCCAGCCTCAAAGCCGCAGCCTTGCAGCGTTGATGGGAGGGAGCCAGCCACGGAGCCACCATCTCACACTGATTCATAACAAAATTGCTAGGAGTCGATTTCTACAAAACTCGCACTCTTTATAAATGTTTCACAGAGAGAATTCCAGGGGAAAGGTTTTCTGTCTGGTTGTCTAACCTGCGCCAGCCAAGCGGTTTTTAAATATTGCACTGGTATCCACTGCAGTCGCCAGCGCGTACTATTTTTTGGGTTTGAAATGTCTTCAAATGCGACGGTGCTGCTGGGAGCAAATGGTGATGCTGCGCATGCCGATCTGGTGATTTTGGGGAGCTGTGGCTCCAGACTCTGTCAGAGCGCCTAGGAGGATCCCAGTGCGGACGGGCAACAGAGCGGGGGGGGGGGTTAGGACATGATCGTTTGACCGGTGATCGGCTACGACGGGGGGGGAAATGGTTTCCCAACCACTAGGAAGTCTGCATTAATATGCGGCCGTGTGG
>JAODKM010000118.1:3912792-3945122 GCA_026780845.1 Petrocephalus sullivani | reverse complement strand
CGGCCCTCTGCGCGACACAGCTCCCCCGCTCTGGCCCCCCCCCCCCACCCCATGCGCTCAGCATATCTGCCGGCTTCAGCAGCCAGACATCTTTGAGGTGGGGAATCGGGTACAGAAGACCCCAGGGGAATTACACCGGGAGGTACTGTGTATTAAACTCTACCATTAATATACATGCGAAACTTAAACATTAATGTATCACATGCCAAGAAAGAACAATGCAAAAAATGGCCGCCTTGCTCAGTGAAACATCACACGCTGAGTACACATATTTGATGGCCGCGTTCCCTGTCATTTCCTACTTCGCAAAACCACTTCCTATTAACCTGCACCATTTCCCTGGGCCGTGATTGATAGGAGGGTTAAGGTATTTTCTGACTCAGTAACCCGGCTGACTATAATTCCATTTTGGGGAGCGGGAACCCCCTGGCTCCTGCCGGGTGCAGACTGCATCTGTCTGACGGGGCGTTAGAGAAAAAACAAGCCATCTTTGGCACTCTGTCACGTCTGATGTGTGAAAAACTTGACTCATCATCTCAAGAGGATGTAGTTTATATTAATAGTCAAAGGCTACATCTTTATGCCATTATTGTTATCCTAATTATTGCTGGCTTGCATGTCAGATAACTCATTTTATTCTGGGCTATACGTACCTTTTCGTTCCATCCTAGCTAATTGAATTTTGATGAGATTTCGGTTACTATTTTTTTCCACACACGTCACACCTTAGGTGTCTCTCTCTTGGCTTCCAAAGTGCTCCTTGCTGTCCTACTGCTCACGCCGCTCTTGGCAGACGTGGAGGAAACATCGCAGAGACAGCGGGCATCGCCGCAGAGACAGGGGAAAGTGATGTTTCTTTGCCTTTTAGAGCTCCTACAAATCCGACTGCAATACTACTTTTCATTGCCTGGGCGCCCTCCCCATAAATCCACTTTGTATCTCTGGAAAACAACGAGCAATGCTTCCGGCTTCCTCGTCACAGAAGGAATCCTCCCGTCTACCCAATAATACTCTCCCATGGATTAAAGGCACTTCTGGAGGACACTGTCTGTGCACTGACTGCCCGACATCTAAACGCCGTTCCATTCTGCCTTTCACGCTCACGTTTATCAGCCGACGAGGACGTTCGTCCGTGCACAACTTGCAGGTGGCCACGGGAGAGCCGGCTGCCGTGAGGAAAGTGCAGATATGGCTCAACAAAGACGTGATTAGGGGCCACGTGTCGAACATGCGCCCACTTCCCCAAGGGGCCAACATAGCTAAGGATCCATCAACGTTGGAGTCTTCATGCGGTACATCAGGGGACAGATATGGCCTTGCTGTTGGCAACCTCAGAGCCGCCACACACAGCAGGACGAGAGATGGAAACGCAGCAGAAGGAAAGCAAATACCCAAGGATGAGGAGGATGAGGCAGGGAGAGCTGCAGATGGATTCCATGATAGAGAGGAACGCACAGCCAGACTGACAGACTAATTTATATGGAGTACAATCAGCTCGTACCATCTAGACGTGCTTCTCTGGCTCCTCCATGGCCTTTTCTTTCCCCGTTTTTGTGAGAGATTAATGAGGATTAATTATGCAAATGAAGCATCCAGGATTTTCCAAGCCAGAAAAAAACCCATCATTTTTCATACAACAATGAGAGCATTGGCTATTAGAGCGAAGAAGTGCTTTGCGATGGAGTCGGCACTTACACGGGTTTCGATATTTTCCTGTAATTTTGGCATTGTCCTGCCTAGACATGAACACGGTGATATCCTCTATTCACAAATTTCGGTCAATTTTAGCTGCCAGTCTTCTAGATTTTTGTGCTTTCTATCATAGATAAAGCACCTGTGTATATTAGTCATACAAACAAATGTATTTATCGATTACTCTGTTGGACTCCACTTTGACTCTGATTTTAACGCAATTCTTCAGTGCAGCAAAACTCAAAATCAATTAAAAAAAAATAAAAATATAAAGTATTTTTAAATGTTAATTCAATCACCTTACCTCACAAATTTATGTTCTTAGCAGTTCAGTTTAACCTCTCTTTTAGAGGAACTTATAATTTTGATCCATTTGCACAGAGTCCTGGAGTAATTCACACTAAGCACCTGACTCAATTGTATTACACCCCCTCTTGGGACTCGATCCAGCAATCTTTAGGTTATTAAGGTTTTATTCACTGCCTGCTGTATAAGCACATATGGCCATTGTTCCTTTGAAGATTAAAACTTTTTTTTCTTCTTACGTAAGTGACTGCAAAGTATCACTTTTATTAGGTCAGGTTGGTACAGCACCTTACCGCACCCACCAAGAATCCTCGGGATCCTGGTTGGCGACCCCCTAGTATGACATGCGGTCCAGTCCCACCCTCCGGAAATGGCCATCTATCTGCCACAGTCAGGTGTTCCTTGGGCGTCCCCTTGGCCTGGTCCAGGTGCTTGGGTCCCCAGGAATGAGGATCCTATGAGCCGGATCACTCTCAGGAAATCAGGCCACATGGCCATAGTGCCATGACTGACGCTCCCTCACAATGCAGGTAATGTGCCTCATTCGGCACTCCCTGAGCAACCGCTGCCAAACCAGCAGTACCCGAGGATTCCCCGAAGTGACACAATGCCAGAGGAGTCCAATCTTCATCTCAGGTCATTGGATAGCATCCATGTCACGCAGTCACTTTTATTAGCACGACAATTATAGTTAACAATTGTTGCTAATTACTCTAGCTAAGCGGCTGTTTGTTATCATTTTAAGTAGCTGAATTCATGCATAAATTTTTATGTTGAGAAAGCTGAAAATCTTAAAATGTTATTGTGGTATAATTCTGAAATAATACTCTGGTATTTTTATTTTTGTGTTTTATGTTATGTTTAGGTTATTCTGCTGTACTTTGGAATTCTGAAGATTCCTGTCATGCTTGCGTCAGGAGGAATGACCCATAATGCAGGCTGCGGGGATTGAACCCCTCCAAGGGGCATTTATTCCACAAGATAGGGAGAAACAGAGGAGCAGAAATGACAGTAAGCACAAAAGGCATCGACAATATCCGACAGGGGTGGCTGGACTTGGACTGATTAATAGAGGGGAGAAGATCAAGGGCGAAACACAAGGCAGGTGTGCAGGTCTAACAATGGGATTGAGACACAAGGTAAAGCCAAACAAGACTCAGGTGTGGGTGATTAAGCCACACCTGAGGGAAAGACAGGGGAAAGGACACGCAGGGCGGGGCTGAGCGTGAAAACCATTTTTGGTTTTCAAACCACATTGATTAACCCCCATGGCTATTCATAATTGACTGGTTGTCATCAGCCTGAGCAGAAAATGAAGACATTATCCATGGACTTGGGGAAATATGGTAACAGCTCTGTATGCCTCCAAAAGACCAGGAAACAGTTCTTTCCAGAGAGCTGACACAGGAAATATTAAAGAAAACAACATCCCTGCTCCTGGTGCCTTGGCAATGAGTACCACAAGCTGGAGGGATTGAATAGAAGTTGGCTCATTTGCATTCTATGGCACTGAGGTTAAAGAAGGTAAACATTTGAATGCCTGGCTCCTAATTGGTCAGCTGGTTAGGAAGTGATGCTCCAGCTAGTAACTTAAGGCACTGATCTTCAAAAAGTCTGCAGTATTGATGCATTTTACCAACACAACCATGAATTTTTTCTCCCTTAAAGCTTCACATTCCATTCCTCCCATAGTTTCTGGGATGGATGGATGGATGGATGTATGGATGGACGGATGGATGGATTACATAAAAAAATGAATAAAACTTTTCCAACTATATATTTGCATGTGCTGTTTTCATTTTTGAAGATAACTCCTCTAACACTGAAACTCTTGTTGTAATCTGATGCTTTCAAAGTCAAATTTTCAATATATTTGTCTGATATTAATAATAAAAAGCAACCCTGTACACAAATGTTAGTGGCCTTTTCAAGTACTTTTGAATGCAGTCTTTGAAGCAACATTTCTCAGTGAATGTGTTTAAATATGTGAAAAAAAATATTTGGGTAGTAAATGTATATTTGCAACACACAATTTAACATTAGAACATCTGCAAATTAAGAGAAACAATAAAAATTAACATGACTTTCTTCTATTCTGGTTATTCTGGCTAGAAAAACACCGCTCCAATTCCCAAACCTCTCTTCAGGGACACCCCGGCCATTCCATGTACCCCAGCAGCTTAGTTAAGTAGTTAATTAATTTTGCTAACTAGATGAGGTATGGTTAGCCAAACAAGGTGTATTGGATAGTTGCTGCAAATACTGGGGTGACTTTATGGAAGGTTTTGAAATGGTTAAGCTTACATACTTTGCCAGACATAATATTACACCAACATGAAGATCATTTAAACATCATTTTATTTACTGCCTAAGACTTTTGTACAGCCCTATCCACACACACGCACACACGCACACACATACAAACAAGACTGGGTGCAAGTTAATAAGACGCAATGTTCTCAGACCAAAAGAGCCTCACAGTCTGCCAAGTCAGGGATGACAAAAGGCTTCAAAGGAACATTCCAGGTCTGAGAGAGTGATGGGAAAATTACTGCCGCGTAGCAGCTTCCAGCTGAGCAAAGTCGCCCATCCCCCTTCTGACCGCTGATTGAAGGTTTTCAGGATTTTCAGCACTCTGCTACCCGGCGCCTGGTCTTCATCTGGTCAGGTCCAATCATAAAGTCTTTGCACACATGATTAAGATTCTCCACATTTTCTACAGGTTACGGCACCCCCCTGACATCCCCATCCACTGATCCTGGGAAAGCCACTGCAGTGTCCAGGTGCAGTGACAGTCTGTGACTTGCCCAGAATGCAGTAGCCCAGCTAATTCGTAATCTCCCCCAATACTCATTTCACACACAGAGTTCAAATATTCCTCTCCTTCATTTCTATGGGCGCAACCCTAATTCTAACAATGATGACCCTAAGAGACGTGAAGTGCAGGGAAGTGAAGAGAGGAGTGGAGAAGAAAAGAGAGATAGAAGCCATGGAGATACAGGGCCCTGGGGACGGTTTTATTGCGAACTGGAGATATTATCATGAATGTGGAATATTTTAAATAAGTTTATAACTCGTATCACTTAAGTCAAAATAGCAATAGGGAAAGAAGCATACACTACAAATATTTCTTCCTTTGTTTATATATACAGATGGTCCCTGAGTTACGGTTCGACTTAGGATTTTTCTATCTTACAATGACGATAGTGATACAACAAAATTGTAAAAAATACTTTAAGTTTCGCGCGGCAGGCAAACTTAGCGTCGTACGCGATACGATACATTGGGATGCTGCCAGGATGTACGCATCTCCCGCCTTGGGAGGTGCCTCACTCTCACCAGTGATCGACAGAGTTCAGTTGTCTCGGTGTTAGAGCATGTGTTTTCTGTGTCTTTGGTGTTTCAATGTCCATCTCGACTTATGATATGTTAAACTTATGATGGGGTCATCGGAACACATCTCCATCGTAAGTCAATGGATTTTTAACCACACTTAAAAAAAAGGATCGACACACCTGTAGAGAACTTGTGTGACATGGAGAGAACATGCAAACTCCACACACACACACACACACACACATTTGTATTCTTAACTTCATGGAGACCGTCAATTAATTTTTATAGGAGAAACCCTAATCCCAACCCTTAACTCCTACTCAGTCGTAACCTTAACCATAAGTAACCAAACAAAATACAAGACATTTGGCATTTTTACTTTTTTGATTGTATTCACAGATATTTATAAAATTCAGTTATCCATGTAGGGCCCAAAAAAATGCCCCACATTACGATGTGGCTCAGCAGTTCCTGAAGACTTTTGTCTCTCTGTTTCATTGTGCGGAAATCCAGTCCCCAAAATGAGGTACATACAAACCCACACACACAGACATACAGTACACGCACACTACCATTACGATGTGGCTCAGCAGTTCCTGAAGACTTTTGTCTCTCTGTTTCCTCTTTGTCTGACTGTAGCCCCTCCACATGGCCTTGATAGTAGAATATACATGATATTGTCAGAGCCAGCAGCAGGCTTAGTGATGTGTGGCTTGTGAAATTGTTTCTTGTCTCCAAACAGATTTGACCTGTACATTCTGCTTCCAGGAACCGTACTGACCGAGTTTAAAAAGCAAGAAGTTTACCGCCAGTGTGTACCTTCTGTTCCGACCATTTACATTGTTCTAATACATGAATTAATGTAAAAAGCACAGTAATGAAAACTCCCCCTGAATTTCTCTCTCTGAGACATAAGCCCTGTTTATTAAAGAAATGCAATCTACGAGAAAACTAGTGAAATTTTTAGCGAAGCAAACATTTCTGCCACACAGGAAGTACATCCAACCAGGGCAGTAGGGTTCAACCAAACAAAGTAAACCATCTAGAAAATCCACAAACAGTAAACAAGCATAAGAGCTTTAACCTAACCTTCCTAGAAAAACTGTTCAAACGAACTGCAACCCTCAAAGAGAAAGACGCACAGCCATCGCAACACTACCCTCGAAAACTTATGGATGCCTTGCAGCCACCAGGGTGAACGCCAGAAAATTCCTGTGAATCTTAGGAATCCACCAATAGCGTCAGTTTCCGTTGTGCTGGTGATCAGCCACCACGGCGGTGAGAAATGTGTGTAATGTCTTCATAAACCAGGTCAGGACTAATTCACCTCTAGCTGGCTTAGACATACATAATCATACTAGAAACATGAATGTTACTGATGGGAGAAATGAGGCTTCAAAACCAAAGGTGAGCATGATTGCCCCCTGCTGTTACTTATTGTCTTGTGTAGCCCAATCACAAACCAATAAAACATTCAAGGAGAAGCGATCCAAGTTAAGCAGTTACTAAGAGCATTAAGTAATCTCCCAGCTCTGGGTTTCAAAGCCTTGTTTTTCTCACCAGTGCTAACTGCAGTTAAAAGCAGAGAATATAAACAACATAAATTATTCTTCTCATTAGCACATTTCAAGTTCTAGCTTCCAGAGAAACCTATGCTGGAATTCGATTCAACAAACAATTTCTGCATTATACATTATGTTGTATGGCACTAAAATAAGTACAACATGGTTTAAACAAAATCATGCATTCGGAAGAATAGTGATGTTGTCACTGTTTGTTTATGAAGTCGAATGTTTATCCTCGCATCAAAAAATACCGAAACTGCTTTGGAAGCCGTTCTATCACCTCTGTTCATGTTGTGTTTTCTTCAGAAGGGTGGCGCTGTTACCCCAATGCTCCAGGATTCTGAGTTCCATACCTGACACCCCGTATGTCTCCTTGGGTTATACATTTTGGGTTTCTGTGTATATGCTGGAATTCTCCATATGCTCTGGTTTCCTCCTGCAGTACAGTGGCATGTAGCTCAGATCAGGCCATGACTCCAGACTACTACAGAGCGTAACTGTGACGTAATATGTATGAGAGTGCCATGTGATGGACTGGTGCCCCATTCAATGTGTGCCCTGTTCTTACAGGGATAGGATCTGAATCACCATGACCCCAAGCTAGGAAACAGCCAATCAGATGGAGAGGTAGGTGTATGTCATCAATAAATGCCATTGCTGCTGATGCTGCTTGATGCTCGTTTTGTGCTTTATGTAGATATGTATTTGGGTTTGTATGTATATAATCTGTATGGCTGTGCTACCTACACATGCAAACAGGTGCATATATTGTTTAGTTATTCTAAATATCTAATTGTTTCGGTATGTGTAATGCAGTAATAATGACTGCTTTAATTATATTGTTATCATTGTTCGCATGTTGGAAGTTTGACTGATCATCAGAGGTCTGAATGATGAGCAGATGAGTTTTCTAGTTCTATTTTTTTTTTTTACTTCTCTCTATCACATCACAAATTGCACTGAGGCCCTGGAGAAACCAGCCATGTTGAGTCTGGAACAAAAATGCTTATCCTTATGTATCCTTTCATGGTAAGACGACTCCTGGGAATCATGAATCCTAAATAGTTCTACAGCACATGGGCTTACATCATAATAATGGTGTCAGAAGCTTTACTGGAGACACAGTTTGCCTTCTGTTGGGGTTATATTCGTGGCAGATGAGCAGCACACCGCAAGACGGGGAACATGGGACCAACCAGCAAAGCATCTTTCTGCTGGTGGAGGGAAATGATGGAAATTTGTGGGTGTCGGGTGTCTGATCGGACTTAGTGAACGAGCAGAATTCATCAATCTATACGTTCATTACAAAGGAGACGGGGATGAAATGGATTAACGATGGAAAGCAACTCCACGACTTGTCACAGACACCAGTAAAAGTCAAGCGGGGTGATTATTGTGTACACGCATAAACAATCTCATATAAATAGTCTTCTGAGTAATCCAAAACATCTATAATATACAGTTAACGCTTCTACCCACGCCAGACCACCTGGTATTGTATTGTGGGTGTCGATTTGCTAATATTTTGCTGTTGTCATCATGGGGGTTAGAAGTAGGAGTGTACCACACTGGAAGAGAGGCGAGAATCCGGCGTTTGTAGAGCAGCATGCCACGGAAACGGGATTTACTTACTCTCAGGGAAAAAAAATAAATAAAAATGAGGCTGGTGATCAATGCCACTGGCAACATTCCCAAGCGGGAAAAGGGGGAAGGAAAAAATACTGATCTACAAGCGGAACTAATATCCCTGAGTGCCGGTGGTCCTTGGAAACTGCGCGCATTTCATCTCCAAAGCGCCGGTCGCACCACTCCGCCGTGCCTCTCCGCCTCCATTTCGCAGCAGGCTGAGCAGCGCCCACGGTGTGCCCGAGATTGATGGCGCCGTTGCCGCCTAGCGCCACGGTAACTGCCTCCAGGCCTGACAACATGGAGCATAGAGACGGTCCCCTATGCCAGACTACACACAAACACCCCCCTAGCCCCCCTGCACCATAATTGTAAGTAATGTCCCTGCATGGCCCAGCAAGTCTTACTCGCCCCCACCTTCTCAGGGGAGTGTTGAAAGGGGGGGGCTCTAAAAGACCCCCAAAAATCTATGGGCACAGAGCAATGGAAGGAGGTAAGGAACTAAGGAACGGAAGCAGCTGAAAAAGTATGGTCAGTCTTTTTTGGGGGGAAAAAAAGCCAAAGTCAGTGAATCCGACGGGCAGAATGTCATGGTGTGTATTGGGATAATCCTTTTACCGGAATTAGCCCCCTGAACATTTGCTGACCTGTGGCTGTTTGCAACAGGTTGTCAAGAAAGAGAATTCAGGCAATGTAACACAATGGCTGACTGCGCCCAGTAGGAGAGGAGGAGATTAGGAAATGAGAATGCCAGTGTATTCCTTTCATAGATTCACATCCTTCCTGCGGAGAGTGCAATTATGCTTAACAATAACTTTTTAAGTTTTTAAGTTTTACTTAACTATTCAAGTAACGGTCCTGTTGAGATTAGACTTTGAATACCTATTTTCTACTGCAGGGCAGCCTACAAAAGGTCATTCTACTCAAACTAGTTCAATTTTTTTAAACAAGGTTACTTTCTGGTGATGACTTCCCCTACTTAAGAAGTTAACACTGGGAAATGTATTTGTTTCAGTTTAAATGGATTTTACTGTTAATACATCTAAATGTGCAGGATTTAGATTTTCGGAAACCCGCGCTATTCTTCCACAACACATTCAGACTGTTGAAGACAATGTTTATGTCCTTTACTGACCAAAACCCCCAATTTCCTGAGGATCCAAGGTCTGTTTTGGAGAGTCTCTGCCCTATTATTTCTTTAATGGCAGAGCTTTTCACTCGTCTCAGCGTTGACGGAGTCAGGGAGCAGCTCCACAGAGGAAGACGCCCCGCGCACCTGTAGTAATCACGCATCATAGCACTCCTTGGCCTGTCATTACACATTTACACTTCCACTTTTGAAGGGCGACTTCTCAGACATCACTTTCTTCAAGTCCCCAGCGTTGGGTGTCTGCAGCTTCTTCTTCCTCTGAGAGACACCGCCAACCAATTGTTATAAACACATTTGCAGCCTTTTGTTGTTCTGTTGAGTTATACCACCCAGAGGCTTACAATCCACAGCCTTGTGAAGTTGGGCACTTGAGTTCTTATTTTCCGTTTCACTTCTACTTTGACTTCCAGTCAAGGCCAATTCCGGGACCCTCTGTCCATTTTTCCTCATTAATGATGATGGCTCCCCTCCTTATTCCCAGTCAGACGTCACCTTTGGGACGGTCCGTCCCGACATTTTATCGTCTTCAGGAAAGCAGTTGGACAGCTCAGCGAGTTCGGTATGTTAGCCATAGCAACAGAATCTGCTATGTAATATAAACAGCAGCCAATGAGCGGAGACACATATGAATCCAACATCGGTTTCACATGCATTACGTGTCTTTATTATCTGCTGGCTTATTTCTGTGTCCTGTCAGTATTTAATCCTGACCATTTCTACATTTCCCTTAAAGAATTAAATGATTATTTACCCATTTATCCAATTCACTTTATTTGTAGCCCTATATGCTGCTGTATGCTATGTTTATAGACCCTTGTTTATAGACCCTTGTGTCCAGCCCCTCTGTCATGTGTTTCGCATTATGATCCTGGGGGGAACGTTATTCAGTGCCACTGTATACATGTATACAGATGGTATGACCATGAGGCCCATTTGACTTTACTAAACTGCAGAAAGAAGTCAGTCGACCCCTAAAATGAGGAATATTTTTAGCAATGCTAAATGCTGTGCAGTGCATCTAAGATATGCATGTCCAGGGAGCATGAAACATCGGGAACGCCTGTCTGTGATTAAAACAGTTATTAGTCCTGCGAAGCACCAAATAAGGCATCTGTAAAGGGATTACAGGCGCCCTGTGGCATCCACACGTTAAATCTTAAAGGTAAGCAGCTCGCTTTGTTCAGGTACAAACTTCACGGTGCGCTTTGAAACCTCCCGAACAAACAGCTCGTGCGGGGAGGCGAATATTCCCCCGGGGGGGGGGCACGCACCCAAATTCCACACTTGATTGTTCCCTGTGAAGAAGTGATCTCGCCACTGGTGAGGTGGAAAGGGAAAAGAGCTGCATTTATATGGGCCTACAAATGAATTCGCAGGGATCTCGGCTGCATTTTCTCGCCATTCAAAATCGCCGTAGAAAACGGGAGTCTTTGAGCCGTTCCCACCATGATGCTATTTGCTAAATCATTACAGCCACAAATAGGCTAATTTTAACAGTTGTACAATAGAACAAAATACACCGCCTGAGAATGCAATGCATTTTTTTTTTGGTTTTGGTTTCTCAGAGCGCGCTAATTTAGCTTAACTAGATTAAACAAATGGTCGCGTTCGGCGGGGGCGGGGGGTGAGTATTATCGTGCCCCCACTGCGCCCCATTTTCTCCAGTTATTTTTTTCGTCCCGTTAGCCTCACTGTACCGCTCTTCCATCTGCTCATCAGCAAGCCTCTTCAATTATTCCTGTAAAGTATTTAATTACATTAGCATAAAGAAAACTGGGCCAGCTCCTGCACCACGATCTCCGCAGCTCCAGTAGCCATCAGATACGCACAGCGCTATCCTAATGGAAGAAAAAGCGCAAACGTACATGAGAAGAGTATATAATGGCGAAACCTGACCCCCACCCCACCCTTTCTTAAATATGCACACCAAGCTGCCTTCTCCATAGCAGTATTCCAGTAGTTCAATCGTCACACGTCCTTGGCCCAGCTTCTCACAAATATTTTGCGTTCAAAGATCTATCTCAAAATAAATAAATAAACAGAACAATTATAAACAAGAGAGGCAAACAAATACATGATAATCTGCAATTTCGCCTTTTTTTTTTAATGATGACTGGCTTACTAGGCTTGAGTGGCTGGTTATAGGACACTGTTACACTAATCCATACAGCCAGGAAAAAAGAGGGGAAGTCCCCCCCCCCCCAAAGAAGGCCTATTTTTAATCCTAAACACATTCATTTGAATTCTGACCTCTTTGTGGCAGCCAGCATGTTCTCTCTCGTGCTGCCCCTTTGAAGCTTTTGACGTCATTGTGCTGCTTGCATGTGAAGGGAAACCTCCCATGGGGGGGTGGGGACAGTGTCACGTGCATATGCATAAAAACTCACCGGCGTTCATCCCTGGCTGAGCTCTATTGAGAGAGCTGCACAGACGTTTCGCTCAGCACAGACAAATGCAGACTGGGAATTTATAACCTTAATAGAAAAAAAGCCCAGCTGCCGATTGGCTGAGCCATGGTTACAGTTCAGCACCGGAAAAGAACAATAGGTTAAAGCAAGTGTCAGCCCCTTCCATCTGGCTATCCGAGGCGTTTAGCTTATGTTAAGCAGTCGGATGGAAATCCTCTGTGTACCGCGCACCTGCGCCACTGCCTCCCTGCCAGATGTGTCACAGGTCTCCCTGCCCAATACCCCCCTCAAAGCACAGCATGGCCCAGTCCAGATTCCTTCCCTTTGAGGGACTGTCAGCTACCCCCACCCAGCTCTGCCTCCACCACCCAGAGATGCTAATGCATCATTTACACAGCAAATTAACATACTGCCATAGTGCTGCTCTCCCACAGAGAGGACCGCAAAGCCGGCCAGATTATTTTTGTTTCCGTCCCACAAATTAGAAAACATTCCATATAGGTGTAAATGGTGTTCTTGTAAAAATCAGACACAACCTGCGATTTGCACGCATACGAGAAGTTAAGCACGCAAGAAAAAAACAGGACAGCCTGCATATACAATTAAAATGGCTTCCTCTCTATTTTCCCAGGTGTTCGGTGAAGTTTGTCAACCGAGCAATTTGAGTGGAAATGCAATTCTGGATTCATTACTTAAATGATAGTCTTTGTGGGAGGAAAAAAAAAATCCATAAAAAATCCACAAAGACGCTGCAGGTTTTTGATTGTTGGCCAGGGCAGTGGAAGCGGATCTGAAGTCTTATCCACAGGTATCATCTTGCAGTGACAGAGGCAATTTCATCAAGGGTAAACCCATGAAATGTGAACGGATCATTCCGACAGACACAGACACACCAACAGAGAGACAGACACGCATAGATAAAGCGACTGAATCATGTTTCATCCCCTGAGACAAAAAGGCATTTTTTTCTCCCTGACTACAGACTATTATCTGTCTCTCCACCAGCTTGAAGGAGGATGAAAGGGAGTTGGACACACACACACACACACACACAGATGCGCATGAAAACACTCACTGCATGTGACTGTGTACTGTGTAATTAATGCTTTGCACACTTCCGCTTAAAAAAACATACACTTCAGCCAGTTTTGGGAGGTAAAATATGTTTCACATTTAGCCATTTTACTATGATTTTCTTCCCCGTGACTTTTTTTTTTTTTACCAGCTTTGCACAAATTATGAATGACAAAATTTATTTAAAATAAAAGTAAGCGGGGGGAGGTTGAATTCCCAGATTCCTTAATCTCAGATTCCATACCACAAAGACAATATGGCGGAACATTTATAGGGAGGAGACGTGTATCTTTATTAAGCTTTATTTGATTCTAGGTGCTTTAAGCTTATTACTTCAGCACTATTTCCCAACACAGTAATTTCCTTCTGATGTGGTTTATAAGGTAGATCAATTTACGTCAGCGGGAGGAAATATTTCAACTTTTGGGAGTTGTCAAAATATCCTGCTTTAGGCCTAAAAGAAGAAAGCGAATTTGCCGTCGTTCCCACCCTGAGAGAGTATTCCACTACATATCTATCACTGTATAAGCACAAAATGAGATCTATTAAAGAACAAAAACACAATGCAGGTCACTGTGAGGGCCACAGACTATTTATTTTAAATGGTTTTCAATTCTCCAGTAACTGTCATGCAGTCAGTGTGGTGGCCCCCCTGCCTGGTGCCTTCCCAATTGACTTGGTAGCCCAGCAGTAAGGGTTCTGCATAATCACTTACGCTTCTCCTCATGTGAAACACAATAAGCTGATTTTGCCACCCCCGTCTCTCACTGGTCGTCTCCAACTATGGGCTGCTACACCCCATCATCTCGTTCTGTCTTTTGTTTAGGAAGCAGGCAGATGCCTCCAGCCCATCACACTAATCACAACAAAGAGTCTAAGGATTTCGTGTCCTAAGGGTTGTACTGTAGAGTTGCTGAAATTTTAGAATATGCATAGTGAGAATTACAAGCCCACAACATAGTAGCTCCAGCTGGAAGCGAGGAGACGCTGGAGTTTCTGAGAAAGCTGCTACTCAATATCAACCCAGAAACTCACAGACTGTTTAACACGTCCCCTTTTACTTAGCTCGTTCAGCAAAAAGAAAAAAAAGAAAGAATAAACAGTAACCCCTATAGTTGTTGTTGACACCCCGGGAGATGTTCCTCTCAAATTATCGCCGCTAAAGATGACCGTCTTGCAAGACTGTGCAAACTCTTCATGCAGCTGCCAAGAAAAAAAAAAAGACATGGTCCTTTTCAAAATGGCAGTTCTCACTTCATCAAATTGCTTGTTCTCTTGAAATAAAAAAAAAATAGCTGATGCCCCTTAAGAAGTGTGAGAAGCATTTTGAGCCGCTGGTATCATGGCAGTAGCACTGGGGAACTGACAGTCATAGCCAGTTCATTATCCGAGTCTGGCTTAAGGAACAAAGTGTGACCAGCCTCAAGGACTTTGGCCACCGTCCTGCCCAAGTCCCTGGATCATGAGTATTTCCTACATCTGCTGTATACAGTACAAACAAGCATCCTTCAACAAAGACTCCATTTAGGGCTCTGATGTAAACCGAGTCTTATATTTCAAGTAATGTGACTTTATTTCATCATTCGAATACATTCGCACCTTCGATCATTTCGGAACAAATGGCGCATCTCATAATTAAAGTGATAGTAGATTTTCAAGCTCAGCCTTAACATTCCTGGAATTTTCAGGTTTATTTTTTCGCTGATATATGCCTTTGGACTGTACTGGCGAGTGACATCATAACCCGCACAGTACTGTGAGCTACGTCATCATGGGAATGAAGCCGCGGGAGAAAGAAAAATGGCGGAGAGGCAGCAACAAAAATTACAAAGCCATAATGCTGCTTCTTGCTGCAGAGAGGAATTTAAATCATCCCCTGTGTGCTGGCAAAGATCTTTTATTTATTTAATTTTTTTTGAATGGCCATCTGTAATCTACGATTTCGCTGAGGGGCTCCTTAGACTTTCAAATATGAGAAATGGACCTAGAAGGAATGCAGGACTTGCATCGAGCAATTTAACAGCATCAGAACTAAATCACCCTTCGAAAAGAAAGAATTTATGGACATTCCTGATGTCTGTTTAGAATAGAAAAAATATTACAAATGATTAGTAAAATATAGCCATATTTATGACAGGTATGAGGAAATTGGATGGACTCCGTTGATTCTGTTTTGTTTAAATATAATGTGTTCTTTTCAAAAGCTATGTTAGAGTGCAAAAGACTCCATCCATCCATCCATCCATTGTCCATCCTGCATCCATTGTCCAGTTCTGGGTCAGGTCACATGTCATTGTAGTGCTAATTAAATAGCTTTTAACTTTTTAGCATGAAGGTGACTTTTAAGATGAAGATGATGTGTGGATTTACAAATATTTGGTGTGTTATGTGATTACAAAGGTGTTTAATTAAAAATTAATTAAAAAGCACTCAATAAGACTGCTTGTCAATGAACTCTGGGTTTCACTTTATTGCTACCTTAAATGAATGCTTTACTTAAAACTACTGGTTGTTTGTTACATGATATATAATTTTTGTAAGCAAATTAACAAAGTAATGACCTTTGTTATACAATCAATAAACTGGCAGTATTTTAGCTGAATAATGCAAGAGTCCCAAGACTACTGTGGGTGTGTGTGTGACGACATACAGGACAATGGATTAAAAGGCAGACATTTGGGTGAACAGAGTGGGTTTTATTGAAACATGAAACTGAACAGATTAACAGAGGCTGGAAAACAGATGGGACTGTAATGGGTCAAAAACAGGAGGACTGGTACAGGGAAGGACACGGGCAGACAGGATGAGTGACGCCATGGACCGGATTGGGCAAGACAAGGCAAACTGAGCCTAAGACTAATGAGGGGCAACAAGCAACAGGCATAGCTCAACAGGGGGAGACAGGAGGGTCAGGTGGACATGGCAGGCAGGACCAAGGGGACCAAATTACAGTGCAGACACACAGGGCTGGGGACAGATGGAATCAGGACCAGGAATCAGAGGGACAAACACCAGATTTCAACAGGAACCAGGGAGACAAGAGACAGAGACAGACAGAACATGCCACACCAGAACAGGGCAGACAAAAAGGGGGACAACAGAGAAAGCGATGGTAGCACTGAAGGGGGTAATATGGTACTGGGCAGGACATGACAAAGGCAGGACAGGGAACTGTGACAAGGACCACGGCGTCACCAGAGGCAACGGTGAACATCTGGGTAGTCTTCTCGACCCTGGGGAGCTGGGCAGAGACCCTGGGATGCAGACCCTCTTGGGCCTGCTCCCCTGGCAAGGTGGGGCCCATAAGGGCCGCAGGGCCTAAGGGCCTCAGTTGAAGCACAGGGCCAGAGGAGGAGCTTGGCTGTAACTAATTAATACGAAAAATTCATGTTCTAAGGATTGTACTGTATTTTTTTTAATATGCATAGTATGATTTACAAGCCCAAGACAGTAGCTAAAGCTGGAAGCGAGGAGATGTCTAAGGGCCTTGGTTGAACCACAGAGCAAGAGGAGGAGCTTGGCCACAACTCATCAATACAAAGAGTCTAAGGACTTCATGTCCTAATCGTTCTACTGTAGAGTTGCTGAAATTTTCAAATATGCATAGTATGATTTACAAGCCCAAGACACAGTAGCTAGAGAGTTGCCTGGGCAGATGTCAAACAAACAAGAGTCTGAGCAGCTGGCCCAGATAGTGTGTCCCCATCTTCTCCCCCTGGAAATCCAGACTCAGCCAGCCCCTCTTCTGGGCTCCAGTCGACACCACTGACCACACCGGGACCGGGTCGGTGTAAACGTTGGGCTGCAGTGGGGGCCCAGGGAGCCGGATTAAGGGCAAGGCCCAGAGTCTCATCTGGCTGGGCATGTTCCAGGTCGCCCAACCCAGCCTGGCAGAGACTGGGGAGTAGAGCCTTGGCATGGTGGCGCCCGGGGGACCTAGAATCAAGCAGGGCAAAGCAGGAGTACCTGGAGCTACCACTGGTGTTCCCTGCAGAATGGCAGACAAAGCAGAGCAGGCTGAGCAGTCCAGAACAGTGTCACAATGGGAGGAGTGGTCTCATCTGGGTCAGGTTCGGGCAGCATGGGAGAAGCAGCCCTCTCATGGGGAGGAGCCTGGCGTGCAGGAGGAATGGCCCTCTCAGGGGCAGGAGGCAGGACTATGGGCTGAGCAGCCCTCTCTGGGCAGGGAACCTGAAGTGCGGCCCCTGGGGGCGCAGTGAAGGCGAGGATGGACTCTGGAGGTGCAGTGCAGGAAGGAGAGGTGGAGCGGGTCATGTGAGTCAGACTCAAGAGGCTTGGGACGAGATTCCACTGGGCAGGGCCCTGGAAGCACTATGGAATGCAAGGAGGCAACCAGGGGAATAGCCCGCTTCCTCCTCCTGCAGCTGGAGCTGGCGGGCAGAGCTGCGGGGAGCAGGCGGGCGGAGCTGCGGGGAGCAGGCGGGCGGAGCTGCGGCAAGCTGTGAGGAGATGTGGGGCGGAGCTGCGGCAAGCTGCGGGTTGATGTAGGGTGGAGCGGCGGGGTGATGGCAGGCGGCGCTGTGGCAAGCTGTGGGGAGATGGTGGGTGGAGTTGTGGCAAGCTGTGGGGAGATGGTGGGCGGAGCTTTGGCAAGCTGCGGGGAGATGGTGGGTGGAGCTGTGGCAAGCTGCGGGGAGATGGTGGGCGGAGCTGCAGGGAAATGGCGGGTGGAGCTGCGGGGTGATGGCAGACGGCGCTGTGGCAAGTGGGGAGCTGGCAGCAAAGAAAAGTGGCGGGCTGAGTGGCTTCACGCCATGGAGAGGTGGCAAGCAAGTCCACCCTGGAGACACGAGGCTCTGAAGGGATCGATGCAGGAATGACATATTCATTGTGGAGATGAGCCCAGTATGACACATGGGCAGGTGAGCCACACGCTGGGAGACTCCTCGGACTCTTCAAGGTCGCTCGCACTTAGTTGGTCAATGAGGGGATTGCCCACCAACTATCACTGCAAGCAAGGCTCGGACACCGTGAGGAGGTCAGGCGCAGGGCAACGCGTGCAGGTGGAGATGTGGAGTGAAAGAGACTCCTGGGGATACCCATCAGGCAATCAGTGGAGTCTGGTCATGTTGTCATGACACACAGGATGCAGGATGACTAAAAGGCCGGCATTTGCGAGAACAAAGGGGAGGTTCTTATTGAAACCAAAACAGAACAGAACTGAACAGGGGCTGGAATACAGATGGGATTGCAAGGGGTCAAAAACGGGAGGACTGGTACAGGGAGGGACACGGTCAGACAGGAGGAGCGACATTAATAACTGGACTACCAGGGGTAACAAGACAAACAGATACTTAAATATCATGACTAACGAGTGGCTAGAAGCATCAGACATGGCTCGTCAGGGTCATGCTAGGGAGGAGACCGGAGGGTCAGATGGACATGGTGGGTAGGACCTAACTATATATATAAAGTGCTATAGAGTTGTGTATATAACAGGTAGCATAGCAGTTAAGGACACTCAGCTCAGCTAGCTGAAGTACCCCGTGGGGCTCTGGTGTCATATCAGTGAAGAAGGTACTTTACCTGAAGCACCCTAGTCAAATATCCTGTTGTATAAACAGGTTGAACTCTAAGCGGCTTCGGATAAAATAATACCATCAACAACAGTGGGTAACAGCTAACCCTACATGCCTTGGCGAGAGCTCTCACGGACGCTGTCATAGTTGTTCCTGATGTGCGGTTACAGCACGCTTATGTCATGAGCGAATTATGTCAAGTATATCTCATTAACAGCCATAAAGCGGACATGATAACACAAGCCGAATTCAATCGTTGGAACAGAGGATGAAGGCACCCAATTATTTAACTCTTGAAATGATGTAATATAACATAGTGGTGTGTGTACAAGTAAACAGATTTTTCGCTAGAGGCTGGAAAAGAGAATTTGGGATTCAGCAGGCAAATCTAACAGAGGTCCATGGATGAGCAGCCATCTTCTGTGTAAGAGAAACTGTCTGGTTAAGTCGCACAAGGATTGATAATATGCAAATGTAATTAGTTGAATCCACTTAAAGTCCTTCCCTCCTGGAGAGTTCCTCTTAACCGGCCAGGGTACACAATGAGAAGACAGAGAAGGACACGCCTTTGAATGAAGACTGTCTCGATTGCAGGAGCAAGGAGCTCATGGCTATATTAATGCCCGTGTAGCTAAGAGAACTCATCAAGCGATATTCTTCAAACTATGGGGAAAAATCTGCAAAGGATGAGTTTTTTTTCTCCTTCTTTTTTCGTTCTTTAAGAGGCTGCTGCACCCATAATGGCTGGATCTGAATGCACTGAGCCCTGTGAACACTATGTCCAATTGATGTGACAACCCCGTTATCTTGTCAGGGGCTGAATTCACTCCAGTTAAGCAATTCATGCCCTTCTCGTTGCATGTGCGTTTGACGAACGAAGGAAACAAACCGAATTCAGCACGCCATATCTCTGCCTCGCCACCCGCTGCACGTGAAAAAAGCCAAAATTCTCTGTGACGCTATGGTCGCAATGATAAAAAACAATCTAGGAATGAAAATAAAGGACTTTTTGTTTGAGAAAATTGGGCCAGACGGGGCTTTGTGATTTTTTTTGTTTGATTTTGTGAAAGCAGAACAAAAAAACAATTTTAATATGTGTTTTCAGCGTTGATGCAATGAGAGGCAAAGACGCACAGTAACCCTGCACAATAACCCAATGAACAGCTACAAATCTGGCTCACCTCTGTCACAACAAATTTCAACCCCTTCCGAGCAAAAGCTGAGCTGTACCTGGCCTGTTTTCCGGGAGCCAGTACTGCCCCAGGAATACTTATTTGCACACCATGCTTCTCATTCCTGGAAGCAGCAATTCTGACCCCTGGGTTCTGCAAGGCGGCCAAGCGGTAATGTCGGTGATGATGATTTCCAGGAACACGGACATAATGTGATCTATTATGTTGTGCTTAAAAATCACCCCACTCCTCCCTTCATTCTAATCCAGTGACACTTATACACCTAAAAGTATGCCTCCTCCCACTTCACACACATACACACAATCCCCTTTTTTTCCTTCAAAGGAGTAGTGCTGGCATGTCGAGCCCTCTCCATCCTGACCTTCCAAAGAGGCAGAATGTGATCGGAATCCCAAACTTGCCCAGACAGAGCTGAGCCAGCCCACAAATGGGAATAAAAGAAATCTGTGTATCAGCACAGCCCCTCCTGCATTTTCCCCTCCTCTCTCTCACACAAATATTTGTTTCCGAAGCGTCGAGAATTCTCATCTAGCTTGGAAGCAAAGGTGTAGGAAGTTTGCCTGAGTTGGCGTTTGGCTGTCAGGAGGAACGAGGCAAACAGGAGGGACACAAACATTTTGAGTTCGTTTTTCAACAGCTGTGTAACACTTTGGGATTGTTTACGGAATCAGCTGAAGGGATTCTTCAGAGCTCCTCGGGTTACACTGGGGGATCAGGAATAAATATATACATATATATATATAGTAAAATTAAAATTCAAATACTATACTTAAAATATTTTTATGTACTTCTGTTCCTTCACTTTGGTTTCACACTTTAAAATCTTTGTTTTCTTTTATGTTTAAGTTTTCACATTTGAGGCTGTGTGTATCAACCATTGATGAAGCCTTTTCTCCCCTTGGTATCACAGCTAATCACAAAACAAAAATGCTATTAAAAAGAAAAAAAAACTGTGTGAAAATTCAGTTTGCACTCTCCCCCCTCCCGCCCCACCAATCCAAAAACAATTACTTTAAGATGGGGTTTCCCGGAATGCGACACCACACACTTGATAGCGGATCCATTCTCAGTGTCGGGCGCTCCCATTTACTGGATGGAAAATTGGGTTTGGACAGAATGCCCCACCGTGCTCCCAAGCAGATCGCTGTGGGACTAGTGATTACGCCAGTTCCCTTCCTGGCCAAGTGCAATGCTTCGCCCTCTTTGACAAGTCCCATCTTCCGTCTCACAACTGTGTGTTTTCTGCATTACAATACGTCTGCAGAAGGCAGCAACGCGACCGCTGTGATGCTGCCAGTGTTTACAGAACGGCCCTTTTTTCTGGCACAGAAACAAGCGAGCAGTGAAAAGGGCTGATGGCGAGAAAGGTGAAATGTGTAGCTAGAACGATACATAATATAGGGGAATTAAAAACTCTACGCTAAATACCAAGTCATTAAAGTTATCCTAAAATAAATGACAAATGAAATAGGCCCACTGACTTCAAATGGGAGGCTTCCCATCTGAGCAACAAAATATATTTTACATTAAAATGAACACACACAAAACATTCTCTTTCATTTCTGCAAGAAAGATATTTCTTATAGGATGTTTATTTTACAAGAATTGTGGTGTGACATAAAAAATATCTCGAAGCGGAAAGGTGTGTGACAATAAAGCAGAACAGCAGCAGATCAAGGGTTTTTCATTGGAAGCGCATTACATTTTATACATTTCCAGAATGCAAACATATTTATCTGAACCAAAACAAATCCCAGGCTGATAAATCATTAGCAGACTGAATAATCGCCAAATGAAAAAAAAAAAAACTTCCCTGTGCTGTACATTTGTTTATTTGTTTCTTTGTTTATCTATTTCTTTATTTACTTTTGTTCAAGTTGCCCTTTTTTTGTTTTCAGGTCGCTCTGAGGCTTAACGACGAGGCCCAGTGGACAAGATGCGTTTTGACATACTGAAACAGACAACACAAATGCCGTGTGGCAAAGACTGGCATCTTATCTCTTATCCCTCCACAGCTGACAAATGCAAGGAAACAAGAACATTTGACAGGACATGAAAATAAATCTGAAGACAAAGAGCTGACGTCTGTCAAAGTAAAATCGTTTATTGACGATTGCCACACATGCTCACTGATATATATCCATATATTATATATTTTACTAGTGTACCTGAAGTATTAAAAAGGAAGCAATGTTCTTTCAATGCCAGTACATTGTACTTTCAAATAGGATGGTAAGGTACAGGCATAATGGAAAACAAAATGCAGCAGTCAGAGGTGTTCTGGGTAGGGAATTAGGTCTCACCAGAAAGGTCTGCGCTCCTACTCACTCCTGTCAAAAATCATTTGACATAAAAGGGGCGCCTCTTTAACGTGGCGGATCTTCACAAAGGGATCGCCAGTGAGCTCTCGCCGAGGGTGGGAGAAAAAAGGAAAGAAAAAAACACTGGGGGCGTCTGACAGGTGGGACAGAAGAGTGAAAATCTCATTGTGCAGTCGCATCACACCTCTAATTCCGCACGAGCTCGCTCGCTCCGAGCCGGCATCCAATGAAACGTGAATCGGAATGTGCCATGACATCTTCATCACCCCCCCAAAAATGGGGAAAAAAACAGTCTAATGAACCAGAATCACTGAGGCTGGGATCGGCAAGAGGGCACACCATTGGCCGCCGCGGCGGACGCCCCTCCAGCCCGCTTCTCTCTTTACAGTAGCCAAAACAGGTTAGGTTATCAGTGTGGAAGCAGTAACTGCTTTACTTTTAGTCGCAGCATTAGTCAGGGGGCATGCAGTATGTCTTGGATGGGTAATGTAAAGGCATTGTAATTTATGAACAGATATGAGACGGGGAAAACTTGGTTTGCAATTAATACCAACATCCTGGCAGGCAACAGGCCATAAACAGGATCAACCCACACAATTTACCACGGAGACAAGGTGTGAAGAGAGAACAGACTGTACCACCTGGAAACACTGTGCCATAGCAGGCTTGCAATGTAACAATACATCTGACTTATTAATGACTTTTTCTTTGCAAAGACTTTTTTGCTTAGGCATGGCAAAGTAAAAAATGCACAGGGCTTTGATAAGTAATGATAAACGATCACACTTGTATGTTTGATATTTCCACTTTTCCATTTTGACTTCAGGATGCAAAATGTCAGACTTGGAATGAGGTAACCTCATTAGTTAGATGGTTTTTAACAGAATGGGGTAACCATGAAAAGCCTTTGGAAAGCACGTCGTGAGCATTGATTAAAAAAAGGAAACGAAGTATAATTTTATTAAGAGAGGAGCCCTACCATTTCCTGGCAGAGCTGCGAAGTGCATACTTAACCAATCAGATTTAAGTGTTTTTTTTTTAATAAGCAGTATTAGCATAACAAGCTAAAGAGTTAGCAGTGGGGAGGGCATCCCCTCTCTGTGCAGTGACCAGCTTGACATGAAGCAGATATTCCCACTAAGTTCTAAAATGTCAATAACAGAATAAATCACCCTCACACCAATTTACACTTCGCACAAGCCGCGAGAGTGTGGAACGCCACATGGCAAATATCATTATTTGTGACAACTTATTTCCTTCAAAGACATCGTCCGGAAATCCTACTTTACATCTGAAACTGTGAAAAGTGTTCCTGGGCTCCCGGATCTCATAAAAGGCAAACATCTGGTTGATCCAAATAAATGAGACAGCAGAGAGGCATGTGGGAGAGAGGTCCTCTAGTTCAGTTACTGCAGAAGCCGGACGAGCAAAAAGATAAATAAAAAAAACTAGATGAGTAAAAAAAAAAAACAACATTCAAAAAGTGTCTGCATTAATGCAGAATTATCCAGTATAGCATAAATCTGGAATTACTCACGGATCATTCCCACCAGTTACATTTATGTGCACAGTATAGATTTTCATATAAAGCGGGTGGTGGTTGTCAGGCTGCCAGTTAAGAAGACAGAGGCTAAATAAACACCGTTAATTGCCAGGAAGGAGCAGTGTGCCACAGCGCCGCAGTGCATCTATTACCGTCCCTCAACGCCGCTCCCCAGAAAAATCCATCAAATGCGAACATTGTCAGGGAGATTAATACAATAAGAAAAAATGGCTGAGTCCTCAGCTGAAAGACATGCAAAGAGAAGAAGGATGGAGAAGGTAAAGGCTCCTCTCCTTCTGGGGTGCCCATAGGCTGGGCAGATGACAATTAGCACCAGGCTGGTCACCCTCAAGCAAATTACGCAGTACAACGCAATGTACTGTGAACCGATGAAGCGATTCCCTGTTTGTTTCATGTGCTCATGTGATGTGTGCCTGTGTCCATGATCTCAATGTATGTTTCCAATGTCATTTATTGTCACATCTTAACAGTTTTTCTTTCCCAAGGCCATAAACCTTCTCAACAATCTTGCATAAACTCTACGATAGACTGTGCTGCATCAACACCACTAACCCCTTTTTTCTATTTATTGCTATTGCTGTTATTTATTGCTTTTCACATTTTTGATGACCTGTTTTTTAACCTTTTAATTCTTATCTGAAGTTCTACTGCGCTGTATCGCCAGGTAGAACTCCTATATACTCTGTGCATTTGGCAAATTAACTGCTCCTGATTCTGATCTGATTCTGATTCTGACAAAGTGGTCTACTGTGGGCATCTTTACCTGTGAGTGCCACGGTATATTTGCCATCCTCACAGGTCATGATATGCAAAGGTAGTCAACTCATTCTGGTGAAAATGCTTGTATTTGATGCTTCTTTTAGAAAAATGGATGAATTGCATACAGTAGAGCCTTTTGCAAAGGCCTTATAATGGCACGTCATGACATCTCCGATCTCTAAGGCATGTGGATAACATATGTGCTAATATCCAAACATGTCCACCACTGTAGGCCTCCGGGTGCCAGACTGTGCTCCCAGGATCGAAGAAGAACAGAGGAAGAGGAAGTAGAGGACAGATTGCAGAGTGCAGTGGCCTCTGGGCATGAACAACAGCCCCCCCATCCTAGAACACGCTAACATTACCATTTCTAGGAGACCAGACAATTGCTGACCCCTCCAGGGCTACTGCAGCTGTCTGCGAGTACCAGGGGGCTGGGCTGTTGGCTGTGGAGTGACCACCCAGGATAGAAAGGTACGCTGGGCCTGTCAGTCCCTGACTGACAGCAACAGACCTCTGTTACAGCATTGGCTGCAGCATACCTACACACCACCCCCGAAGAAGCAAGCATGCAGAATGAACTTGAACATTGTGGGCTGTTTGGCCGCACTACTGCAAGGCTAAGAATTCGGGGTCACGCCTTAGCCGCTCGTCCGAATTCATGTTTAAAACACAGAGGTTCGGCAGGAGATTAAAACTGGAATTCAAGAAAGGCATGCAAATGCCTTTGAAAGGGCACCAGGTGGCTACATTTTTTTTAACTTAAAAGAGCAAAACGCAAGGTACCCCAAACCCCCTATTCAGACACAGGTCCCATTATTGCAGATCCCGACGTAAGACAAGCAGATGAATCCTACACAGAGAGCCTGTGGAAGTCCTGCACTGCGGTGATGGTGTTCGACATTGGCGCGCTCTCCTTCCCTGAGGCGTGAGGGGCTTCGGAGGACCACGGATGGTGTCTAACAAACCCCTGATTATGTTCAGACGAGGATAATTACAAGAAAGTTTTATTAATCCAATTCTGACATACACGCACCCCTGACCCAATTCCCAACCCCCCACCCCCTCGTCACAAGAAGAACACTCGCTTTGTAAAAATAAATAGCAATTGACAAGAGGCTAATTTTCCTATCTAGCATTATTGCTTGACTGTCCATTGTCTACGTCGGCATGGAGACAGCAGGTAATTGAGCATAATTAGGCCTCTATTACCTAGAAGTTACTGCTTGGGATAGATGATAGTTCCCAGGTCACTGCCGTGGTACTGTTCCTTCATCGCCCAAAACTTGCCGGGAGCAAACTGAGCCTTCGATAAAACTACCACTGAGCACTAATGGACAATTTCTTTCAGGCTGAAGGTAACGGATGGCGCAGACGGGCTCCGCTAATCGCCAACCCCCACACCGAATGCACATCACTGCAGGTAAATAAATAAAATAAATGTTAGCAGGCAAACATTACCATTCCAGATTTATTCATTGGTGTTTAATATATAATGTATATTTATATAGGCTCTGTTGATAGTTTCAAATGTGGAAAAGGCTCATTTTGCGTAACTATGGGAACGGCGCTTACATTTCAGCTGACACTGCAATAAAAAAGAAAAAAAATCAATTATGGCAAAATTATTATTCCCCCCCCCCCCACACAATTACTGGCCTGCAGCCAGAAATGAGTAAACCTTGGAACCTCATATACATTTGATAAGATGTTAGCGTTTTCCGGAACGAAGGAGGTCAGCTCAGCATCTTTGCTGCATCTCAAGCATTGACAAATGTCAGGTCACACAGCACATCCTGCATATATACCGATAAATTCTGCCTCGCTGTTCCCGGCACAATGTTAAAAAAACTCAAGTAATTCTTGGGGCGAAAAGAGAGCATGAATGCATGAGAGCACGAATGCGTCAATGTTTCAACAGGAAAATTTCAATAAAATTATAAATATTTTTTTTCTTCGGGAGTCATCATTACGATGATCAAATTAAAAATGTAATTAGGTGGAAATGGTCATTTTTATGAATGACAACGATAATCATCATCAGTACAAGTACAAGCATAATTACCAGCAAGTACAATGAATGGGGTAATTTGAATGTATTTTCCTTTTTGCATGGAAATATATTAAAATAAATCTGCTTATAGACTCTGAGGGGCACATCTTTCCGCATCAGAACCTCCAGCCGGCACGCCTCAGCTTCGGCTCACTGACCTCCTTGAGGAATCTGTTGGGCTCTTTTTCCAGCTCCAGGGATTATTAAGTTCAAATCAGTGCTGCCCAGAAACTTCGCCATCCCGAAGCTTAAGTAAGGACTCTCTGACGTCTCTTCACTTGCAGGTGGAGCCATTGATTTTTATGTCGATAACAGGATTGCCTCGAGGCTGTGAATCGTGACGTAAAGTGGACTTTGGGGTAGTTTATTACGAAGCGAAAACAGGGATCCTAAATAATTACATACTGGGATCATACAAACTCCAAAAGGGTAAAATGATTCTCGAGATAAGTCAGGACAAGGATCACTTAATAGGGACAAGCGGCTGCACATCTTGCAGCTCTGGGCGCCGTTGCTGTCCTCACATACCATTTAAAATCGATGTGAAAAGGAAAGATGTGTCAGTTGAAAGATATTCTCCACACCCCAAACTCGCATGCTTAGACTTTCAAGAGCAGCAGAAAAGTTTAACTTAGATGACAGATTATTGATTTTGTAGGATATACTATAAATATGGCCAACATCTAAGGGTGCTGGGTACAGGAATTAGCAATTTAGCCTTTAGCTGCCATGTCCAACTTGAAAATCAGTGCCTCATTGAATTTTCACAGACACTATCTTACTTATAACAGCTGCTTGGATGGTAATATTAATGGTGCCTGATGTCATAGTGCACAGCAACCCACACACACACACATTTGTATGTATATCTTTGTGGGGACCATCCATCCATTTCCATGGGCAAAACGCTAATCCCGACAATGACACCCTTAACCTCTACCCAGCCCTAACTGTAACCGTAAGTAAACAAAATATAAGACTTTTGACATTTTCAGTTTTTTTATTGCATTCTCATATTTTTATAAAATTGACCAAAACAATGGTGAAAATAACAGGTTTTTATAACATTGCATGTAATATTTACATGACCCCCCCCCCCCATACACACCTGGTCACTTGTGGTTCTAATGTTGGCTAGTTAGCAGGAGGTGCTCTCCTTTCTGGAACAAACAGTGTGTGTGTAGGGGGGGTGCCATCTTGGGAAGCAGAGTCAGGTGACTGGGATTAGTCATGCTGACACATTCCACCTGTCCTTTCCACAGACACATTCCACCTGTCTTTTCCATAGACACATTCCACCTGTCCTTTCTTCTTCTTCTCACAAAAAGTATAAATTCTTGTGTTTCATTTTGTCTTTTTTTAATGCCACCTCTTCTCTTCTAAAAATAAAAAAAAGGCTGACCACAACCCCAGCCCCCAGCCCCCAGCCCTCAGCGCAGCCTTCTGCTGGTTAAGTCCTTCTTCTGTCATTTTCCTGCAGAAAGGGCTTCTTTGCTTTTTGTGTTTACATGTTGTGCTTTGGCGAATCCGCTCCTGCCAAACCCCACCCCCCAAAACCCCCCCTCCCCAAATAAATGGTAATTCCCCTTTCAGTTCCCATGCCACCTGGCGTGTTTGTCAATGCTGAAAATGCTACCTTTCAGATAAGACATTAAACCCACATCCTTTGGGGGGGGGGAGGTGGGGGGGTTTATAGATTTATACCTAGAGCCCAAGGACTGTTTGTTAATAACAGGTTCGATAAAGCAATTGCAGGCTGAGGTAGAGCAAAAACAAACACCTAAATTGCCCTTGATAGACAAGTTCTCCCCATGGCTGTTTGGGAATAGACACATGCTCACACATAAGAGCCTGCCTGTTTAAGACAACAACGTGCCACCTTATTCAATTCTCTAAATAGAAGTAATTTCTCTCTCAAGCTTCAGAAATCGTCATTCAAATAACTCCTTGTCATTTCGTAAATTGTATTTCGCTTACAATTTCCCCGATTGATTTCTTTTATTGCAGTAATAGATGGACATTTATCTCGTCACTTCAACAAATCTAATAGAAATAGACTACATGAGTTATGGGTTTAAGAATGCTGTTCGGCCGGATATTAAGTGACCTGTTTACATAGCCAACTCAGAAAAGAACCAATGATCAATTGGATGCAAGTACGGGCAGAGAATCTGTCCCTGGCACAGAAATGTTAATCTATTCATGTTAAACATGCTCCTCCCCAGAACAGTCAGAAGACATTAAGTGAGCAGCAAATGTCAGTAAATATTAAGCATAAGGAGAAGCTATGAAGGACAAATTGTTATCCCAGCTTAAATAAGCTGTATTTTGCAGATTTTATTATTTAAAAAAACCCAACTAGGTAGCACAACAAAGAGTAACAATGGGGAGGAGAGAGCCATCCTTCCTGCTGAGTGATAATTGGAAAGTTTGCGGTGAAGATCAGTCAAACGTGCAGGGACACATTCTAAAACAAGACCACATGATTTCCTAGAGTTACCACCACCTAGTAATCAGTTACAAAATGGCTTTTCACACACTTATAAACCTAGCACAGAATGGCCTTTGTCTCCCTTCATGTCTTTTGCATAATTATTGACAAAACATACAAATTCTCTGGCTAGTGTTTATAGTTACACAATTTCGTACAATCCATTTCATCGTGTGTGTGTGTGTGTATATATATATATATATATAAAACATGCAATTCCATTTTCACCTGTCCAATTATCTTTCTTTCAACAGGTCTGGGAAAAAACACAAAATTGTGATATGGTTGTTACGAAAATGTCTCCTGCGGAGATTTAGGCTGTTACCTGTGAATGAATGAGATGGAGATGGCTTATGACAAGGCTCTGTTTGCTCAGAGGTTGGCTGGGTGAATATAAACAGAACAAGCAGGAACATCTATTGGTGCAGACGATGCCCTCGCAGAGCTTGTGCAAAACACATTTATGCAAAAGCTCTCCATAACCAGTGGTTTGGACGCCTTAATAACAAAAGCCAAGATTCTATAAACTCGAAGAACTAAAGAAGAACATTAATGGCCATTTGCTATTAATTCAGGTGGTCAATCATCAAATGTTTTCGGCTCAGCCCCTAATGCTTGACCACGACGTGAGGAAATTGGAATGATCAAATCAGCGTGACTGAAATGATCATTAGCTAAATCCCCAAGCTGTCCTAAGAGGCCGTGAGAAAATGCAGCAATCAGGCAAACACAGACTCATTACAAACAAGGTCAACAAAGCCAGTGATAGTAAATAGGTTGGAACTGATGAGGTACCAGAGGCAAGAATATAAGAGTACCTTTCTTGCAGCAGGGAGAAAAAAAAACACTTCAGGAAAGCCGATTCAAGAAAATCAGACCCTGCACTGTGGAACGTAGGATGAAAATGCATGTAAATCAGTGCTTGAAATGATGCCGGGGGCCACTGGCCCCACTGAAGTGTTTGACTCACAGCAGGCAAGCTATCAGAAATCAACTCTAGCAAGCTGAGTTTTCTCACCGTAGTGTCATTATAAGTACTATTACCACAAATTGAGAAGTCTCAAAATTGTTTATTTTCCTGAATACACATGCAGGTCCTCCTTGACCCAGAAGATTTGGCTTTGAGTGTTAAAAAGAAGATGAAGATGGTCAGAGTTTGCAAAAAAATAAAGACAGAGAACACAGCTTGGAAATATACACAATATCTAGGTACCATTACCTCAATGAGCACAAAAACACCAATGAGGTGAATAATATATTTATCCACTTACAACAAAATAAACAAAGAAAATTGGAATTTAGATTAAATTTAATTGCTTTAAATGGTCTGTCATGTGAGGCTGGTCGTTATTGAGTTGTTGCAAAAGTGAGTGTACGTAAAACATGACGATAGGTGAAAAGAGGATAATTTATTGAGCTTCTTAATACCATCGTTATGACAGCACTTCTAAGAGTATACACAGACCACAGTGGAATCAAACAGCTTAAGTAAAAGCTCTTCCACAAATACATTTAGTGGATGTTCAGCTTACATGTATAGCAGGTACTTTAGTGTGGCAGTTGGCCAGAAATCATGAGAACAAAACGTGGGTCAACACTGGCTGGTTCTTTTCAATGTCAGCTGGTTCCAATGAGGTGATTAATCCTCAGTGTCCCCTTCCAAGCTCCTTCAGTAATAACCTGAACTTCCACAACTATCACCAACAAGGAAAGCCAGTGGGGCAAGATGGGTATATAGGTTACTGGCCCTTTAACTCACACAGTAACAAAGTGACGTGAAATTGGGCTCCCTATATAGGTCGGTAGCGGTGGGTTGGGGGGACCTGACACTGAGGGTTTGGTCTGTTTCTGGTTACCCAACTTCCACTACTGTCACAGACCTGCGACTGGACCTGCAGGTGCGGGGTGGGGTTTAGTTCGTGTTTTAATTGTGTTTTTATAAAAGTGTGTGGGGTGGAACCACGTCACTCGCTGCCTAAGTATAATGAACCTGAGTACCTAGTTGGAGTCACTTGACACTGGTTTAGTGGATATTCCCATCTGTGAAATTCCCAGGGTTGCGTACTAGGATCAGTGCCCTATAGTGTGGTTGCCAGCACTTAACACCACCATTGCACCACACCAGCATGCAGTGAGCGCATAGTCAGCTAAATAAAAGCCAATATTTCGTTTTTTCACAGGCCAGAGACCCCTGTCCATTTTCTCTCAGCATATAGTTTCTTTGCTTAACCCACTTAGACAAAAAGGCTCCACCCTGTCTCCAAATTCAGGTTGCCTGTTTTTAATCATTTCTTTATGAAACTGTTCAAAAATAAAAGAATAAAACATAGACTTCAGCATGTTTAAATATTAAAAATACATATTCAATATGTATGACTAAGTATATCGCAGTAGAACAGGCAGTCCCCAGGTCACGAACAAGATTTGTTCCGAAAGTCTGTCTTTGAGTTTGAATTTGTAGATAAGTCAGAATAATACTAACACAATACATAATAATAACAGTAATTGTTGCAAGTTGCGGGACATCGGAGAACAATGGGATCTTAAAACTGGGATGAACAAGCAGGTGAACAGCAACATTAAATACAAGACTGGGGAACACAGGACTAGGAATCACCTTTATACAAAGACTAACAAGGGCGCAAACAAAAGCCAACTGGAGTGAATCACACATGGGCAGGAAAGAGAGGTCAGAGAAATGCATAACAGGTGTGGCTCGTTAGGCTATGCTAGGGAGAAACAAGATGGGCAGATAGGCAGGGCGTGACAGTAATAATAAAAGTAACTACATATGGTACAATTCTCTACCTCGACCCGAGGAATTGCTGGGGCCATACAACAGGGGTCTCCAACTCCAGTCCTGGCGGGCCAGAGTCCTGTGTAGTTTAGTTCTTCCCCTGTTCCATCACAAATGACTGTGCTTGAGTGCTGTGTGGTAATTAGCACAGTGAGTTGAATCAGGTGCGTTAAATGAGGGTAAACCCAAAAATGTGCAAGACTCCGGCCCTCCAGGACTGGAGTTGGAGACCCCTGCCATACTATGTCTTCATGAGCATAACAAAGTTGTATGTGCGTGCACTATTACTATTTCAATAATAGGCTTTATGGCAGTCCGTGCATAAGTACGAGTTATCCCTGATTCAATCATTCTTAAGCCAGGGAATGTCTGTACTGATACAGTCGGACCTCCTTAAGTCGAAAACCTCCCTATGTCGAATCACTCGTTAGTCCCCGGCCGAATTCCCATAAGAC
>JAODKM010000118.1:3887463-3909153 GCA_026780845.1 Petrocephalus sullivani | reverse complement strand
GTTATGCATGAATGCAGATGTTCGCATGGGGGGCCTATGAGCACACACAGTTATGCAGCTGCACACACAGTTATGCATGAATGCAGATGTTCGCATGGGGGGCCTATGAGCACACACAGTTATGCAGCTGCACACACAGTTATGCAGGAATGCAGCTGCTCAGATGTGTACCCACTCAAGGCCGATGTCACACAAGCTTCCACTACTGTGGTCAGACTGGATCGCCCACAGCGCTCAGAATAATGTATCCATCCCTCTACCCAACTGCTGCTGCAGAACAGGGGTTTTCTCTGGGTACTCCAGTTTCCTCCTACAGTCTAAAAAATGTAGCTAGGTAACCTACCATCTTTAAATCACCCACAGTGTGTGGCTATGTGTGCCAGTGTGTGTGTGTGTGTGTCCAAAGATGGATGGGCAACCCTGCCAAGGTGTCCGCTGCACTGAGCTCAGTGCCTTCTGGGATAGATTCCAGGTTAATAATGCATCCCTGTACTGATGACAATGTGGTGCATCATAAACACAGTCCTTGTCTGCACCGTTACACAGTGTGCGCTCATATAACATAAGTGTCAAATCGATTATGGGCAGTTATTCTGTTGTTCTATTCACTACTGATCCGTTATGCACTTATCGGACAAAGAACACACAAGGTTAAAATGTAAATGTTCTTGTATTTGTAAGCTCTGTGGTCATGTGCACTATGGCACAATGCAGCACCTACACCGTGCTGCCATGCTTGTGTATAAACACACCAGAATTTTTTAACTGCAGCTGGCGTGTGACCCACTTCCTTGTTTTCAGGTAGCATGTTCATAGTCGTGGACAAACTCTATGCAACTCTATGCTGCAAAAAAAAGAGGTCAGTCTGCAAAAAAAACATAAACTGTAAGAATCATGCGTGACTAGAATCCCAGCATTAAAGAGCACAAACTAATGAGTACAGCATCAAAACAGAACTAAAAGGCTTGTGCGGAACCTGAAATGGGTGTCGTCTCGTGCATGTAGCCCTTTCTCTCTTCCTCTTTCTAACTACCCAGGCATAAATGAGTTGGACAACCCCCCACCCCCCCCCACCCCACATTGTCAGCCCGCATGTTTTTCTGAACTAAACAGCACCGCCATTGTTGGGCCCAGACACCCAGCTTAGTGGATCTGGAAAACCCTTCTACCTAGTGCCCCATCAGGGCTGTGAAAGTGCTTTGGTCAGCAGCAGGTTGTAGTGACCTTGTTGAGTGCTTGCATGCAGTTTGATGGCTTAAGCTTTGGTGTGGAGTGTCATACAAGTCAAAACATTTCTCTCTGCGAGACTGTGCATCCCAGGGAACTGGCTATCATCTCTAAGCGGTGGCTTGCATGCTGCAGTAATAATTGCTGTGTAATTAATTCAGGATAACTGCCTTGGTGCAGAAACTCTTTAGTGCAACGTCATGTTTTCATGACCGACACAGGCATGTAACTGCAATCTCACACGTGAGATCTCACCACTTCTATCAACCGGAGGCAAAACCCCAAACTTTCAACGAAATGACAAGGCTGGTCTGTGTGAAGATTATGAATGAAATTGGACCCCAGAAGCTTTGTGTGCAATGCATTATTCAGGCATCTGCTGAAGTGGCTTTGGGATTCCTGCGCAGTCAGAAACTGCCGACACATCAGACTCCGCAGCCCTGCATCCTTCTCTCGGTACTAATATACGGCACTGTGAACAGCATTTACTGTATACCTGTAAACAAGGCTGATAGATGAGGCTGTGCACGACAGTGGCCAAACTATTGGCACCTAGGCCTTTGGCATCAATCCAGCATGGTGGTCAATGTAATGCAATGACTGATAATAGCCAGCATAGTAAATAGTGGCATTAGCATTAGCGATCATGGCTAGTGCCAAAAAAATGTTAATTACTCTAAAGACACACTGCAGCATCTTGCTGCTACTGCTGAAAACAAACCTGTTAAAGTTACGAATTCTAACCCTGGTCATTTGAAGAGAGTCACGCCATCACAAAAAGACAAGCAAATAAAAAAGAAATAATGCTACTCAACCAACACAAAAGTTACTCTATATCTTACCAGATTTCTGTTTTATTATAGTTCCTGTGATAAGACAAGTAGGCCCAGGGAAGGACTGCATGCAAGCCAAAGAAGCTGGTAGCATAAAAATTGCTGCAAATTTTTGTTTGGACACTGGCAGGTACTATTTGTTTGTGAGTCAGAAGAGCATGTGGGTTTCTTAGTTTGTTCTTATATATATATATATATATTGCTAAGGCATCCCTACTAAATGTTCCATACATGTGACCTCATTTCCGCTGCGATATGGAATAAAAATCCAGTGGCACCTTGCCTGGGGACAACTTGCTGATTTATGTTGCATCATATAAAAAACAGATTTTAATGGATATAAGACCTCCAGCTCCAACATACAGTGACAGCCAATTAATAGTATGAATGTAAGCCTTTGCCAGCTATTGTTATCTGTCACTGACACATCTTATCTACCCTACTACAGGGTAGGTTTAATTAAGTTTGATGATATAAGGCATCTAGGGTGGGTTTTAAAGTACAGATGGAGGGGGATCCTCCGCCGCTCCACTTCCCAGCCTCCAAACAAAAAAGCCTCATTTCCTTAAAGAAACTCTGCAGGCCAAAATAACAAAAAAAATCCACAGAAAAAAAACAATATAATATTGCAATCCTGATCTTCAAGCCCAGTCAAACCAAAGACAGGATTTACAACGAGTTTCTGGAGGTATTTTCTAGCTGTAAGGCATATGCTGATACCATCAGGAATTTCTGGAGAACTAGTTATGCTATTGGAGATTGCATGCAAGCCATGGTCATATATTCTTTCATTATGTTAATACCTAGCCTACCCAGAAATGGAACACCAAAGCTTTGAGGCTTCCAGCAAATCTTCCAATGACATACTGTTCCGCATTTATTCTGCCATGGACCTGTTAACCTGAGTAACCTGAGCCAGTTTTGTTATAGGTTATTATATAATTCATCCTTTAGAATGCTATGTATTCTTGCAGTGTGTCGCATATGTGTATGTATACATCTATGTGTGTATTTCTGTTTATTATTATTATTATTATTATTATTATTATTATTATTTTATCAATATATTTTTTTCGGCGTGTCTGCTATATACCTATCTGCTTTCTGTGAGTTGCCCATGAGCATTTTAGTTTTTAATTTTATTTACCTATTTATTATTTCTCTATCCTCTACAGTCAGTCTGGGATTGCTTGTTTGCACTTTTCTATCATACTTATGTTCAGCGCTTTGTGACTATGTCTGGGAAAAGCGCTTTATAAATACATTTTACTGACTTACTTACTTACTTTGACATGTTAGCAGGAATAATTGGCCATGTGCGTTTATTTGGGTTGGAATGCTGTGAGCTAATTAGGGCTGGTACCGCTGACATGTAATCTGGCATCCACAGATATATAATGAAGTGGGTTTGTGGCTACAGCGTGGTCAATTTAAGAATGAATATTTATCCTTATATGCTGGTATCTATCTTTCTACTCTGCGCCCAACTAGTCTCGGTAGCCCACTTGATACACAGAACAATGAAAACATCACACGTATGGTGCCAAGGCCCATACAGAGAACCCCTTTGTAATGCAGTAGTGCTACCTACTGAGCCAGCTGTATGTAACAGCACATTGTCCAAACAATAAAGAAAGCACAGGAGTATGATATTGCAAAATATAAACATTCATTACTGCTGAAAATGCAGTGCACTTTTACTACAACTTAGTAGCACCATATTAGCAATGATTCTTTCAGACTTGCATTCCTTAATTATACCTGCGTTTCAGAAAGAATAGAAACCCTTCTCTGTCAGATTTACCATTTTTATTATAAATATTATAATAAATATGGTTTCCTACGCCAGTTTTCCAGCTTCACACTTATACTGGGCAAAGCAAGGAAGGATAGTATAATAATGAGCATTGTTTTACCTAAAGATGGGTGGCTTGCTCTTCTCGGCCCTGTTACAGTTTTTGCCCATGTATTCTATTTTTACTATTTTCCTGGAAATATTCAGGTTAAGTACCTGCTGAAGGGCACGACGGCAATGGCCCCCTGGGGCTGGAAGCCCCAGTCTCCAGGTTGCAAATCCATGATACTAAAGCTGAGTTTCACAATTAAAAAGCCATTGTAGATATTATGAATTCATAACTCTACACAATTCTACAGGAGTCTACACAAGTCCACAAAAATGGTACAGAATTGGCAAGAATTACCATCATGGCCTCTTGGACAGATTAGTCAGCTTCAGCGGTCAGGTGTTATCCTGGTTCAGGGTTTACTAGTATACAGATATTATTAACAGGCAAGATGTTACCTGCCAATATTATTATTAATGACAAAAGTAGACTTATGTCAGCCATGTAAACATGAACTGGTTCTTAAGGCCTGTTATGGGGTAATGTGCCACAAAGTTCTAAGAACCTAGAGACCAATGACAGACATCCCAACTTCCCAGAACTGCGCAAATGATGCGCAATGTCCCAGAAATCTGTGGCTCCGCTAGTCAGTGTTACTAAAATTCACCGCAGTTGCTAATATACATATACATATATATATATATATATATATATATATATATACGGTATGGGGCCTGTGGCATTGACATCATTGCATTATTGCAAGGCATTGTGGGTCTTATCTGTTAGCTCCCGGATGCCCCTCATCTGCCTCCCTGAAGTCAATATCCCTCAGAAGGATGTCTTTACACCATATTAAATTAAATAGCTTCTATGATAAAAAAGTGTAATACTGTATAAGCTGTGTCAGTTCACTAGCTAAACAAGCAGGCAAAATGACCAGATCTCCACACAACGCGAAGCTGAATCCATGCCCACTCCCTTTTAGCTACTTGGAAATAAACGGAAATAAAATGCTGGCCTGCTATCCAGCACATCTGTGGTGGACATCAGAAGGTGAGGCGGATAAAACACATACAGCGTTTTGAGGAATATCCCTGTGGGAATCTCAGCCAGTGCAGTAGGAAACCCACACCCCCAATGTGTGAAGAACACCCTGCCCTTATCAGCACTTGGAATCAGCAGTAGCTCAGGGTGATTTGCACTCGTGAAAGACGGGCGAGGCAGAATAACACACCCTCTCTTACAACCCGTGACGCATGGATTTAAAAGGCACCATTTATGACAGCTACAGACTGAAACACAAGCCTAGGCACCAGTGAAGGGGCATCACCTTACCTTTTCCTGGACATTCCCAATGCGTGGCTGGCAAATAAGCAAAAATGAAGTAGCTTATATTACCCAGAATCACCTTATATCAATGTATATAGAACCAGCAGTACAGCACAAGGGAACAAAATCAAACAATTGTTGTTCCAATACGGGAAGGCAATTGGGTTCAACTGACATCTCTTCACAGGTAGTTGAAACATTCCCCCAAAACAAGATGCTTTTAACATCAATTCTTAGTTCAAATGCCCAAAAACAACTACCATGAAGTTATCATTTATGTAAATATCAGAATAACCAAGTTCAAAATGCTTAATGTAAAATGCTGAAAAGTTTCTGTTGAATAGCAACATAATCAAACAAATGTAATCAAACTGACAAAGTGTTACTGACACCTATATGTCCTAACGAAATGCACCTTGGAAATTACAGGAAGTGCTGAGACCAAACAGCTACCAGAAATCACACAGGTATAAATATAGGTGAGAATTTTGGCAAAAATTCAGCCAGATCACAAATACCCACCAGGAAATTAATGACAAGTGAACCATGCTGTGTAGAAACAGATTTATGCGTGAAATTTAAATCAGCCACAGCGAAAGAGTATAATCTTGTGTCTGAATGACACAATAATCCCCAGATTTTTAGGAGGCCTTAAGTAACTCATGCACACATCTTCAAACTTTATTAATCTAGCTGTGCTCCGTTACTGTCAAGTGAAACTTATTCAGAATGGCTGCGTCAGGAAAATGGCAAAAGTTCTTCTGCTACATGTGGCATTTTTCAAGGATGAGAATTCAGTAGGCACAAGTATTGAAATATAATGATCCATTTAGTCCAGTTCTCATCCTCCTGAACTGGCTTCCTGCAAATTTTAGAGCTGAATATAAATTGTTCTCACCATTAATGCTCCAAATTCACATCAAAGTTACTCCCATATCGTGGAACATGTGCCAGCTCTCTGGGCCATCTACATGCTATCGCCTAATGCCTATGCGTAGTTAGCAGAAGGTTCCTGACGGAAGAGTTCTTGGTAAAATAAACAGCATATAATATCATTAAAATGCTGCCGGTACAGTGAAATACTACTCTTTCATGGGTCCCTCAATATTGTATAAGTTCTCTGCTCAGTTCTTTTACTATTTTCCAGGCCACATGGACCACCAACAAGCAACAATATCTGGTAAAAATATCTGCCCGATCCCACCATCTGTCTCCTGCACTGGCTGCTTGTCAGTGCCTAACGTTTAACAGCCAGCTTGCCTACGATCGCCAATACATCTGTCCATTGTTTCCTAGTCGGCTCCTCAGGGACCCCCCTGGTCCTCGGGGACCCCATGACACTCTATGTTATTGCTCCCTCCCAGACAGTGCAACTTTTTGCCCCCTCCTAGCTCCCACATGGGCCCCAGGGACGGGACTGAGTAACACTGCCTTAGTCAATCTCAGACAAGATCAATAGACTCTCACATGTAATGCACTGCATTCATTATCTGCAATTTATGCATTTTATTGACCACTCTTTTCTAGGAGTGCTAAGCGCCCTCCTTAATTTTCTCCATGGCGTTCTCTTGGCTGTGGGTTTGTGTCTATATTTAACTTCATCTGTAAAGTGATATATGTCAATGTACTGCTGAAATGAGTTAAATAAACCCCAAATAATTTGACAAAACATGACTGAACTGTCACTTATCCTGGTGAGAGAGACTTACAAATCATCACTTCATCCATCCCCTGACATGATTATGTTAGATACGGGGGTTCTCCTGGATCATCATATAGCTTATGGAGACCACCAGGCTTTATAGTCTGCCTTTATCTTTCATAAATCTGTCAGAAATATAACAGGTCTACCATTGATTCATGACTCTATATGTAACTACCATTCAATCCTTATGCATTCAGAGTTGTAGGGATCCAGATGTGAGAAAACATATCATATGAGGCAGTTAACACAAGATAATTGTGTCGCATTCACACATACAGGACTCTGAGTCATATCTTCACCTGGACTTGCCACATGAGCAGAAGTTGGGCTTAATTCAGTCCTGCAGTCATGGAGGTGTGACAGCACTTCCAGCCAAGGTACCCTGCTGTCCCAAAGCTTGTTTTCATATACAGAGAAAATAATCAGCTCCTTCAGCATGATCCATATTCATTAGAACCCCTCCAGACCGAGTCAATGCGCAATTAAGCTGTTCGTGGCATCGACACATCTTCGTAAAAGATGGCCTGTTGTCCTTTTCTCTCTGGCAAACATTAAACATTACCAAGCGACCAGATACCATTACATGAGAGGTGGTTTATACTAACCAGGCCTGCTAGCTAGGCATTCTGATGTAATGTTGGCCACCACTCAAAGAGATGCTTATAAATATTTCAACTGATAATTGATACTTAGATATTAGCCTGATATTTATTGTTAATTATTAATAAGAATAGAGTATCATGCCCAACTTAAGTCTCCAAGTGAGTATTACTGGCTGCCTTTCCAGCCAAAACAAGACCAAAAGAAGTGGAGGTGGATTCTTACCATAGGCATTCCTGCCGCAGATCAGGTGTTGGTAGGGCTGGAAAAGTCCCCAGAGCTCAGCATCGCTATTGAGGAACCTCTCGAGAGCCTGTTCCTGGTCTTCCTCCACGTCAGGCTGTGGCAGCAGTCCCCGGTGGTGTGAAGGTCCAGGGCCCAGCCTGGCGCACACTAACTCCAGCAGGGCCTGCATGCCCGCGGTCATGTAGACGGCGGCGTGCTCGTGGATCACCGGTGCCACTCGCGCTTCCAGCATCCAACGGAAGGTGCGTCCCACGGACAGGTCGAGAGCGCAGAGGGTACTTTTGCTGCAGCTCCAGGGTTCCTCAGCACTCATGTTGTAGTGGGAAAGTGCCCGCGCTCCGGCCCCCACGAACACTTCCGCGAGGGCCCAGGAGAGCGCCAGCCTGCCTGCGGCCTGCACTTCCTGCTTCGTGCACTTTGCACAGCGCAGGCTGAGTCGCTGGGCCTCGAGTGCCACCCGCTGCAGCGCCCTCCCCAGGCTGGACGAGATCTGCCGCACCAGCCCCGGAGACACATCCCAAGTGGGCAGGTTCTTGCGCATCACAGTGCCAACCTCCTTCTCGGTCCACGGGACCCACTCCACCGGAGGCAGTGTGGCCCAGGACCTGCTCCTGACCACGTGTCTGCCAGCTCTCTCCGTCACACACTGAGGACAGCCTTGCGCTCCCATTGCATGCTGGAGGGTCCACAGCGCCCCCGGTGGTGGAGTGTCCAGGTGTGAGGGCGAGAGGGAGAGCACAGAGGAGCGGCAGGATCCCGCCATATCCCCGTAGCCTGAGTCAAGGGTCAGGTCTTCAAAGGTCTTAGCCAGTGGCTGGAAGGTGAGCTCCAAGGAGGAGCCCGAGGTTTTACCTGGCTTGGCCATCCCTCCTGAGTGGTAGGAACCCCTGCAAGGGACAGGAAAGCCGAATCCAAAGATATTTTACAACTAGACATTACTTGTCACCCATATTTCTCCGAGGTATGTAAGGTTTCATGTCACCTCAATGTCATATATGTCTAATATGTATATCCTGATATTGGCCCTGAATGCATCATTATTTGGCAAGAAAACCCCCCAAAAATCAATAAACAACAGCAATTGTTTTAGCGAGAATTAGAAGCAACCAAGAAATGACATCATACTCCATCTACCTTCCCATACCTTTCTTATACACCCCAGAGCTTATTCCCTGTATATTATGAAAACAGATGCATGTTTGATTTCTGTATTTATTTAAACCTCACAGTAAGTCTAAGTTTAGCACAATAATCAATCACAGCCTGACGTCAACCAAATTCAGAATCAGACGCAAAATGTTTTGATAATTCTGTTTCTGTAATCTTTTGACGGGGGCACTCCGTCAATGTCCATGTTTAAATATATTTTTTTATTAATGTTTTCTCATCATAAAAGTAACTAATGATGCAAAAGCACACACAGAATATGTATATTCACTTAGGCTGATGCACAAACAACTAAGATCTTTACCAAATACAACGAAACCTTCCTGGCCAGAGGTGCACTGATGTGAACTTCTCTAAAGGCTCAAAAATGCTGTCATTTAGTGCTTATTCTATGCAAATTAAGTCTTTATTCTAAGACATTTTGCTTGAATATCTAAGTGGCCACACAAAATAAAAATTAAAAGCAGACCTGCAAAAATTATGTTAGTGCAGTGAGATTTCAAATCATGAAAATATAAGTTGTAACGGCAGAGTGAGGCTGACTGAGCAGGACTACATTCAGAGTGATGTTTACAACAGAAATATCAAGCAAAGTAATTCTTTATTGTCTTCATTGAATCACTATAAATGACTTGAACATGAGTAATTAGTAATCAGTATTATAAAGCATCATAAGTCTTATGAACATGCTTAGGCTATGCATCACTATTTGGCTCAAAGCATTCTACCATACTCTGCTCTTCATGCAGAAGCCTGCAGGATTACTGATTACTAACTCTACTCTGCAGTGCTAATGTACAGTGCTAATGTAACGAGAAGGCAACGCAAGCATGCTTCTGATAACCTGACATGTTACTGTTCTTTTAGAGAAAGATTACAACTGCATAATGTTGGCACCCATCCTCAGTTAAATCAGAATAAACTTGATGGATGGATGGATTAGTCACTTGTAAGGCAGCTACACAAATACTGATTTGAAGGGTATTTATTGGTGTTAAAAGTTAAAGCAGGAGGGCATCATCACACAGACACAAACATCACTAGCTAAATAAAGGAAACAGTAATGTGCAGTGTCATAACTGCAGGGCTGGTTTAAGCAACAAGACCAGCTTCATTGTTTCTTGGTTTAGGTCGTGCAATTGTACAATTCTGCAGGAAGGATGTGGCACCATGCCCCCATAAGAAATACTATTTCATGCCTAGTTGATGGTGGTGGAAAAGTAACGGGTAGCTGGAAAGACCTAGCACTGGTCATACATACATAGTCCTGTGCAACAGGGGGTATGAACTGTTTATTAAATATGCACCCTTTGCGTGCCTCACAATGAGGTGATGTGAACTGTGGTGACCATCTAATGAGGCAGAATATTTCTGCAGTATAATGTTATGACTGTTGCTTTGAAACATGTCAATCCCTGTACCCTGTTTCTCAAATGTACCCGTTATATAAAATTATACTGTTTTTCTATATGCTGACGCATCCACACATCCATTCCCTAGACCAGGCAACTATACACATAAAAGGTCGCAATGTATATAGTTATATTCAAATACTAAGTACATAAGAATATGCTTTAAATCGTTTGAAATATTATACAATAAAGAAATAAAAAAGAAGCTTGTATTGTTTGTACAATGTAGTGTCAGCCATAAAACTAAAACTCTGTCATAAATACACACTAAATGCTTCAAGCCACACAAAATATTAAAGGAATGTCTTAAAATTAACATATTTCCCAGCATGCAATGCAGACAAAGGGCACTGAAAATAACTTTCACTTTAGGGGGGAATGCTAATCTTTTTATTATTCTGTTAAATGACCCCACACAGGGATGTCCTCTGAATAGAGACATCCTCCAGTTAGATCCCAGACGAATCCAATGAGGGGGAATTAATTGGAAGTTCAATAAAACTTGTCACTTTCCCAAAGCTATTCTCACCCACCCTAACTCCACTCGACACGCACAGGTCAGGCATATACTGCAAGTAAATTTACTGATATATATTACATATTTTAACCTCTCCCCCATCTGTTCCATCCCATGTTTAATTGCTTATGGAACTCAATAGCTGCAGTATTGTTCTTCATGAAGAGAGCACTTAGTAGTGCTTGTTAATGAAACCGGCCAGAAAAAGTGATGTCATTGCACCGAAGCGTCTTTAGAACTGGCTGAAGGAGCTGGGGGGGCTCATGGGGCAGCAGGCAGGGAAGTGGGCTGTACAACCCCAGCCTGGTGACTCTCTTAGGGAAGGCCGTATGGAGTACTTACGAGGGAGCCCGGTGACTCTCTTAAGGAAGGCCGTATGGAGTATTTACGTAGGAGCCTGGTGACTCTCTTAGGGAAGGCTGTATGGAGTATTTATGTGGGAGCCCGGTGACTCTCTTAGGGAAGGCCGTATGGAGTATTTATGCAGGAGCCTGGTGACTCTCTTAGGGAAGGCTGTATGGAGTATTTACGTAGGAGCCTGGTGACTCTCTTAGGGAAGGCAATATAGAGTATTTACGTGGGAGCCCAGTGACTCTCTTGGGGAAGGCCATATGGAGTATTTATGTGGGAGCCCGGTGACTCTCTTAGGGAAGGCCGTATGGAGTATTTATGTGGGAGCCCAGTGACTCTCTTAGGGAAGGCCGTATGGAGTATTTACTCGGGAGCCTGGTGACTCTCTTAGGGAAGGCCGTATGGTGTATTTACGGGGGAGCCTGGTGACTCTCTTAGGGAAGGCCGTATGGTGTATTTACGGGGGAGCCGGGTGACTCTCTTGGGGAAGGCCGTATGGAGTATTTACGTAGGAGCCTGGTGACTCTCTTAGGGAAGGCCGTATGGAGTATTTACGTAGGAGCCTGGTGACTCTCTTAGGGAAGGCCATATGGTGTATTTACGGGGGAGCCTGCATGGTGACTCTCTTAGGGAAGGCCGTATGGAGTATTTATGCAGGAGCCTGGTGACTCTCTTAGGGAATCATGGGTCCATAGGTCCTGGATAAGTTGAGGGACAACTCATATACCAGATGGTTTATAAAATGCTTTTTAAAATCATGTTAAGCTCATAGGGGTGACACAATGTTGGTGGCCCAGCACATATCGCAGTCTCTCCTCATGCTGGCTCCATTGTTTCAAGATTAGTTCTGCACAACCTCTCCTATATATGGGAAACGGTGAACCCTGTTCTTCTGTTCCTCAAGAAAAACATGACTGCCCTTAGTGAGTAACTGCATGCGTGCCCTGCAGTGGAGTGATGTCCCATCTGGAGCTCTCCCTGCCCAGCGCACGCCGGGGAAAATGCGGTGCGCTGCAACAGTATACTCTGCGTTCTTGGACGGTACCCATCTCACCTTTATGAACATATATTACCGACGTAATTAACATGTTTATCAAACTTGTTTAATTAAACCACTGTTTTGATTAAAATAATATTAAAGAATGTGAAATATACATAACATTGAATTAACATGTAAACCCGCATACAGAATTGTACAATTGTTTTAGGAAAGAAACAACATAATCCACACAAGCAATGTCTGATGGTGCTGAATGCCAGCTGAAAATATACAGCAAGTTCAATCCAGCCACTGCGTATTTGGTACCTTACATGAATTTTCATGTAATGTAATTCGCTGCTATATCTCAGCCCATGTCATTCGAAATGTGAAAGTCTGTCGAACAATATCAACTCAGGCGTGCGAGCAGCTGGTGAATTATTCAGCAAATTGGCGAATTCCCCCGGGATTCTGCCCCAGAGCAAAGCATCTTTCACCTTACCGCTTAACGAGCCGCTACTGTCCGGGCATTCCGTGCGGCGTCCCCGTATCCCGGCGCCCGGTCTTACTCCCGATCTCCTTCCTAAGCAGCTGTCCGCTGTCACATCACAATTCGCATCCCGTGACGAGCCGTGAAGGGCGCAGCTTTAACTTTGAAAGTTTAAAATAAATCATATGAACGTAGACCAAAAAAAAAATGAACGGATGAACAACGGAAACCTTGAAAATTTCCACCCGTCCCAGTCACCGGGTTTCTCCGAAACATGCGCCTTTTCCCTTACTGTCATCAGCCGACACTGCAGAAACCCCCCCACGCCTGCTCAGGTCAGTCCCGCCGATTAAATCATTTCTTTCTGTCTGTCTGCCTCTCTGTTACACGCCACATCCACATGCCACACGCACAGTGCCGATGTGCGTCACACACATGCGTTACACAGAAACTTAATGCGCACGGGAGCGCGTCCTGCGCCCAGTCTAACTCTCCGGCGCTTTGCGTTATTCTGTCCTCGATGCCGATCTCGGGAGTCCACGCTCCCCCCGATCCCTTCGCTCCTCTTTCATAGTAGCTGCGACGCGAAATAAACCAATACGGAAAGTGCAATGAATGTCAATGTATTTATTTTATTTTTCCTAAAGATAAAAATTGGGTGGAGACAAATTCGTAAAATTGATTAACAGGTCTGAATCGTATAAAACGCGGTCGGTGGGGATTTTAGTTGGACTGTGAGTTGTGGGGCGTGAGAGGCGTTTCATCCCGACGATATGTTGCTTCTGAAGGTTTAGCGAGCACGCGCACGTCGGGAAATGGCATCGTGAATTAAAATGAAATGCACTCTGTCGGATGCGCCTCCGATTTGCATGGCTTCCCGTGAATCTCATTTGCATTAGGCGTGAGGGAGCAGCACCCCCCGCATTAACATCCGTCAGACGTGATCATTCCGGTGATCATATGAATGCTCTGTGATTACCCCGGCTGCTGCGTGTGCTGCTTCCACCTTGCATGCTGCAGTGATGCACAGTCCCTGTCTCTTTCACCTGTGAACAAACCGCTGGCATAAACATCGCAGCCGTGTTACGGGTTTCGAGGGGGGGGGGGGCAAAAATGAAGTAAGCGGCTGTATGTGCCGCAGTGACGGGACTGAACAATAACATTTAAATTATAATATATAACGCCCGATTTCGTTCAGACCAACATTTTCAAATCTCACATATTGATACAGGCTATGATGTAAATACCGTGTTGGTAACGTTTTGAGATGCACATTTATATATATTTATATATATACAGGAACAACCAAATGCATTGCAAAACTGTGCAGCGCTTGATGTCCTGTGACTGCGGAGCAATGCATTAGGAAGTCGCAAATGGCCAATGAGCGGTGCGAAGTCACGTGACACGCATGAGCGTGGCCACGCCTGCGTGCCCGCGGTCCCGTCCCGTCGCCCTGGCACCACGACACGCGCTGTCGGCTTCGGCACTCACGGGAATCTGCTAAATACTCTTTCAGACATGAACACTGTCTAACAAACGAAAGTCGCGTCTGATGTCGAAGACCAGCAAAAATATTCACATTAGGCTACGTATGGAGTTATTTGAATACAGTTAGGCCATGTTGATATTTTATTAGAGTATAGTTTTATTTTACATACTAGTCGCAAATCAAATCATTGGGGTATTTTAAGGATCTTTTCTAAAACCTTTGACATGTCCTTAAAGAAAATGAGTTACCCGATCTTGAAATTCTGCATTATATTATGCAGTCATGTAAAGAGATGTTGTGGTAGTAATAGGTGGAGTATTGTTAAAGTGGGACACTTTCTGAAAATTTGCTTTCTGGAAAAATGTACAGAATCATCTCAGTGTTTGGTATCTCAACTTGATACCATTCTAAATACATGAATGGCCCTGGACACTATATAGAAAAGAAAATAAAGACATATATAAACTAGAAAAGTTAACTGTCCCATTCTAGCAGGTGTCCTAATTTAACAATACTCACTCTATTGCCGTCACGTAAAACAATCAATGAATCTAGTTCTGTGTAAAGTTCTAGTGTCTGATCAACACATTCCCCATGTGGCATTTCAGGGCCAGCCGAGCTCCTCATTCGGCCTGTAGCGATGCTTTGAGCACCCATCTAACAGCTGTGGAGGCCAAGATCTGGCCGGGCTCCTGGCTGCCGAGACAGTGTCTCACGACGCTTCTGCGGGAACCTTACTTCCTGTCTGCCGCTTAGCCACAGAGGAGATATTCTGTTGAGCAACACCTGTGACTTCAGTGTTACTTGCATATGATTATGAGAGATGCATGTAAAGAATTGGGTAAAATATAGCTTTAATAATCACAGCAGTGTTTGCAGCAACTACATAGTCAATATACCTTTATAGTTTACTTTAAAGGTCACAACATGTGAAGTAGGCCTATAAATATCTTTACAAGTTCCATTAAGTCCAAATAAAAGCTCGCTCATAGTTGATGGCACTTTATGTCGGATTTGCACTCTCTGCCACGTGCCCTTACTTGTATATTGTATATATTCATATTTTCGTACTCGTATTTTTAAATTTTTATTTTTTGTATTAATGTTTTCTGTTTGACAAGGGTTTGTGAGAAACGTAGTTTCAACTCTCTGTGTGTTCTGTACACGTGGCAGAATTGACAATAAAGCTGACTTTGACTTTGATGTGGATATTTTAAAGATTGTTTTGTTTATTTAATTAGGCACGTTTAAGGTTACGGCTGCATTGAGATATGAGTGTTGTATTTCTGATGGATACGATTTACCTGATCTGAGGGTATAACTGGGTAGTCTACTTCTGAGCTGATTTATATTAAAATGCATAAATTCATGCAGTTTTTCCATTTTTTGTCATATATTATTTACAGCAGCTAGTTTCTCTCACAGCATTAAAATGTAGAATGACATCATAAAAACTGGCTGTAAGATTAATGTTTATAAGGCTGTAGCAATTATTGAATATTGGCTGCCCCCTTGTGGAAAATAGAAATATTAAAGAAACAGCGCTGTAAGCGTAACTTAAAGAGCAACGCATTGTTTCAAACACTATAAACTATGTAACTATGGAGGGATTATTTGGACTTTATTAAATAAATTAATTAGTAAATATACTGTGTAATGTGGCAATAAATAATGACATAGAATGTGAACATAAATGACAGAAATAAGAACATATTGAGAAAATTTCTTCCAGATTTTGAGTTATTTTGTACTAGTTTCATTAATTAAATAACGTATTCATTTTAATAATACCGTACATGACATGAAATAAGCCTTGAAATGTAATCTGCAACCTTCACCCATCCGTCAAAGATGCGCTGTGGCATGGTGCAGACAGAAATCAGGTGACAATCCCCTTCTGGCTCAAGGCACAAAATAGGGTTTATTAATGTAAAGGAACACTGGGGAAGAACACAGGGTAACTAGACCGAGGTGGGTCAGAAAACAAACATGGAAACAAGCTATTAACTAGAAAAACAAGAAACTGAAAACACAAGCAAAGACTTGGAACCAGGTGACACATGAGGCAGACCGAGAAAATACACTGACGCGCCACCATACATCTACATAGCACACACAATGGCAGATTAAATAGCAGGACAAAGGCAGGCACTTAAATACATTGAACACAACGACTAATAAGGGGCAGGTGTGGCAAACCGAACTGGAGGCAACAAGGAGCAGGTGAGGACAATCCAGTTAATCAAATCACAGAACAGCAAGGAATAAACTGCAAGCACAGGAACTACAGAACACTGACAAACCCCTAGGACTAACCAGAAACATAAACATAAGCAGAACAGAACCAAACCAGATACAAGGAAGATAAACCAAAACAGGGAAGCAAAGAACCAATAGGGGCACACTAACTTATCTAGGGACCCTAGGCTGACATGGGTAGGGGCCCCCCTAAGTGGTCATTTAAGCAATTTTTTGGAGCTGAAAACAAACCAAAACAGGGGAGGCTGTCCTCATGACCAGAGGGGTAACTAAGCTTCACACGCAGCCCACTGAGCTATGCAGCAGTCCAGGGAGGAAGGGAAACACACTATGGGGTTAAGGGGCAAGCGACAGGGAGGAGGTCAGGATGGCCAGCGGCACCTGCTGGCCAAACAGGGAGGAGACATAAAGGGAAGAATCTGATAGGCACTGAACCTGACACCCACCAAATTTTAAGGGAGGGCTCTAGTGAATACTGGTTTTTGATTGGTGCATCATTATCAATCTATTACTTCTGTCTAATTTACGGAATCGTCATGGAGGATAAAAAACATGCACTTTTGTGAGATTTTGCAAAGTTGGGATGGACGTTAGCAAGATACCACAAAAACTTCTCCATTACCAAATTACCAAAATACTTCTCCATTACCAAATTACCAAAATACTTCTCCATTCCCATTAATAACTGAACTGTGTCTGCTTAAAGTACAAAAGGTGCAGTATATTTATGGATTAATAAGTATAAGCTTTTAATGAAATGGTAGTTTACAAATCCTGTCCTAGCTGAATGTGTCCGGGAGGACATGAATTATCTGGTCACTCTTATTAAATTTGGTCATTGGAGCACGTTCTGGAATGGAAGTTATAAGCACTGAAGTCACAGCAAAGAAAGGGAGAGCTCAGCAGCCATAGCAGCCTAACTGATTTTTTTGCTGGACACAAAACACAAGTGGTGGAGAACAGGGAGGGGGTTTTTCCACAAAGCACTATTTTTTTACCATAGCCAAATAAGCCAAATGTAAGGATTTTCCAGTAGTAATAATTCTTATCTCTCCTCCTATTGGACAGTTGTTTCCACTATTGGCTTCAGTAACCCAGCTAACTGGGAAATCCTGCTTTATGAACCCCCCCCCCCCTCCCCCCCGCCCAAGTCTCCCAATCAGAAAGGCTTTCTCCTTACACCCACTGTACACTGTAAATCGTCTTTTCTTTGATGTTGGTGGGTCGTCCGATATTGTTTCGTTGCCTTCCTCGTCCATCACTACCACGCCCAATTTCACAAAACCGACAAAATAAACAGAAAGTTAAAAATAAATGTTTCATCTAGCTAGCTATTTAGTCACAGTGGGGGCTTTCTAATACGGAATTCTAAATTAGACATACAATTTCATAAAAAAACGGGGCAATTCGCTTATTTTGCAACACAGTTGCTCACAGAAAAGCCCAATCTCGGGAAAAATGGGATGGGTGGCAACACTAATAGCCAGGCATAATATGATTTTTCTTTCATAACACTACACTGGCAGCATGGCATGGTAAATAATTGTAATTGTAATTGTACATATCAATTTGATTAAGAGGCCACATTTCCTGTTGTCTTTAGTGGTCTTATTCATCTTGGGCAATGCATATGTGAAATGCATAGCACACTTCATGTTAGGGCCTCTCTGAAAACCTCTTCTTTTAAATCCAGTCTTAAAACATATCTATATTCTAGGGCCTTTGAGACATTTTGATGTTTGTGATATCCATTTCCAGTGCTTACTTATTCTTTATTTTTATTTGGTGTATTTATTTTACCTGTTTTATTCATCTTTGTACAGCACTTTTGTAAACACTGAGTTTTTTTAAATATGCTTCATAAATACATTTTAGTTACTTGCATTGCCACATTACACAGTATATTTATTAATGCACATAATTATTTAGTCCCTCCATATTATAACAACCTGACTATATCTACATTTAATTTAATTCTGAAAAGCATTTTGTGACCTGACAAGCATGAAAGCATTGCATTAAAAATGAAAGGGACATTTTAAATGGGTTCTCTCTTAATGGTCAAAATGGTGAATAATACAGCTGTTCAGCGTTTGTTCTGAGCAGACATCTCGGCAGGCCATGTTTCGTGCATGACAGCCTCACCCCCAACTTTGTCTTTTTTCTGAAAAGGAAAACAGGACAACCTCATTCCAAGCAAAGATGTTTGGAATGGAATGTCATTTCTAAATAGGTTAATCCAGTAGTTATTGTCATGCCCTGCCGTCCGATCCTCCCGTGTGCCACACCCCCTTGTTCCCCCCGATGCGAATCCGTCCCGTTCTCAGCTGTTTCGTTTTTGGTTCATCTGTGTCCCAGTATTTAGTATGTCCTAGTCTAGTCATCCGTGTCCGGTATTGTTACCGGTCTTTCTCTTTTGTGTCTCCGTTCTGTTCCCTGGTTCCCGTTGATTGGTCTTGTTCTTGTTTTCCTGGTCCCCGGTCCCGTCTTCGCCCTCCTCTTCGGCGCGCCCGGGGTGCGCGCCTTTGGGGGGGGGTTCTGTCAATGCCTTCCTGTGCTTGCGCTCACGTTTACTCTGTTTCGTCTCCTGTTAATGTTAATAAACGCCCTTGTGAAGGGCTTAACCCCTGCAGCCTGCGAGTATGGGTCGTTCCTCCCGACGAAAACGTGACAGGATGCTGTGTAAAATGTAAATCAAATTCAATTTGAGCATACATTTACCCTAAAACAAACATTCTCATTTTCAACATCTAATATGTTTTTGTCATATTTTCAATTAAATATGGGTTCATAGTTTTAAAATTATTGCCTTATGTTTTTCTTTACTTTTTACTCGGTATCCCAACTTTTTTGGAAACTGGGTTGTATTTTATTTGTTGCTCAGAATATACTACTGTACTAAATACATTAAAACTGCATGCATGGACTCAATTTGTGTATACATATCAAAGCTAAATTTACCGACTAATCCAGTCATTAACTTAAGTTGATTGTTAATGGATTTTGTTTTAAAAAATTTTCATTGTGCCCAGAGCTTACACTGGCTATCAAAGAAAGTGTGGAGACTCAGAGAGTCGTTTACTAGTGATGCTTTCATCTGTGTGGAGAAACAAGGTCTAAAATCCAAACGTAGCGGCCTCAGGGTCCTCAGTGACACAGGAGCATTGATCTCTTTCTGATGGAACGACCAGTAAAAGCCAGAGATATTCCTTCATTTTGTCATTTCCGACAATAACGGAGAATGTTCCGTCCCTTTACGTCAGGGGTAATGAATTTATACGCCCTGACAAACAAATGTGTACACATGCAAAGGTCATTAGTTACATCACTGTCTAGAGACTCTTGCTTTGTTTTCCAAATTTGAATTTATGGACGGCTGCAGCAGCTACATGTTTGCGCTTGCCAGCTGTGAGGTGAGTGGAGCTAGCGTAGGAGAGGGGCCCAAGTGGATATCATGGCGATCATTATGACTTGGCAACCAGCCCCAACAGGAATAGGAACCATATCGGCACAGGTTTATCTCACAAGCTGTTTATCTTACATTGACACACCAGAATTATGCTCGACATCCGTAAGCTGCCACTTCCATGCCGCTGAAAAAAATCTGTCCCTGCATGTGATTAATTAAAGACCGATTGCAAAATCTATAACCACGTTCGTACGACGGCAAACTCACATTCCAATACAGAGCTCAGAGATAAAAAAAAAAAAATGAAAAGGCAGTTTGATTAAAGGGCAATAATGTGTGGAACACTCAAAACGGCATCACGGAGTGCAAATGGTCAATCAGTAAAAGTGTACAGTAAAAACATCTTGCTGATTTAAAGGGTATAATATTTATCCAAATTGCACACGAACCCCAGCCTTTCTTTTCAGTAGCAAGCAGGCCAGATAATGGATTGCAGAGCAATGGAGGGCTGCAGTATAGGCTGACAAGTCATCCTTCAACATATACTTGATGAATGAACGTGTGCCTGTACGATGACAGTCCAAGAATCTCCACAACAAAGCTTATTAGTTTCTGAACATTCAGTAATTTTGTTTCGTGCCTTTCTTCTTACCTGGGTTCACTCATTAAGAGGCAGATTATGATGATACCCAAACACATACTCTTTTTATTACACAGCATTTTTTTAGGAAGGGTTTCTTTTCGGGCCATTTGCAGGGGACAGGGGACAAGCATTTTGGGACGTAAAAAAAGTTCCCTAACTTTTATGACCTTCCCAGCCACTAACTCCAGTTGTAAGTCAACAGAGCAATTGTGTGCCTGTCTGGAGAATTGTCTACCACAGCAGTTTCAGTTTCCATTGAAGCAGTAACATCAAACCAGAATTTCTTCTGAAATGCTGCTGCAGCTTTCCCTCAGGGCTGTTCCATTTCCACTCTGGGCCCATATTTTCCAAGCGAGGGCACAGCACGGTAATTCATTTTTTGCGATTTTATTTTGCATAGTGCTACCATTTCCATGTATAAATATGCCCAAAATGCAATAGTCATGGACTGTACCAACTGATGCATAGGGGGATGACCTTTTTGACATTGCTCGTTCCACTGCCTGTGCAGTCTCCATCACTCGTCTATCAGCACCTGTTACAGGTTGTCCCAACAGCGAACTTATTTTTAGACTATGGCTTACCCATCTAGCTTCATCAGCCAAGACATAGCAAAGGGAGCAAAAGCATCCATCTCATGATTTTTTTAGAGATAATTTCAAGATTTAATATCATTTTGAATGTATGTTACATTTTACTGGTTTGTTATTAAAAGTCCTCATATTTGTTTCAGCTGCACAAAACACACATTTATCTTGGTCATATTCCAGTTTGGATTTCATATTACTATGCAGATTCTTCTTGTCAACAGTACAATTGCTAATACGACATTTCCGATGCAAAAAACATTAACGGTAAACATGTTGTCACGACCAAGCAGGGTAAGGAAGGATTCGGAGGATGTAACTCCAGAACAACCTCCTTCGGGCACATTATTGCACATGGGACACAGATCAGGAAAGTGTGACACACAACAATGACCAGACTAACGAACAAAGGAGTGCTTAAATACAAGCACTAACGGGAACAAACAGCCAACAGCTGGAGACATTCCACACGAGGGCAGGAACGAGCGGTAAGGCAGAGAAGGCTCAGCAGGAAGAGAGAACAGCAGGAAGAGAGAACAGCAGGAAGAGAGCACAGCTGGGGTGGGGCCAACATGGCAGGTAGACTGAGCAGGACGT
>JAODKM010000118.1:3868865-3887363 GCA_026780845.1 Petrocephalus sullivani | reverse complement strand
ACAGCAGGAAGAGAGAACAGCAGGAAGAGAGCACAGCTGGGGTGGGGCCAACATGGCAGGTAGACTGAGCAGGACGTGACACAGCTTAATTTTATGCACTCTCAGAATTTTTTATTAATTAAAATTTCACTGTAATGTTAAGAAGTTCAAACTGCTTAGAATAGCCCTGCTTTAAGAGGATGTCTGGAATAACAGCTTAAACGTACATTGTGCAAAAAAGTACATTGTGTAAAAAAGTACATTGTGTATTTAATAATCATAGGACAATTTTCAACACATCCAAAGTAAATTGCATTATACACACCTTAATAAGGAAAAGCCCCCAGGGCATTATGAAAAAAGCCACACTTGCGTCATCAAGAGGCATATGCCTTCCGGTTCTTCGTGGGATTTATATGCTCAGTAAAATGCTCAGTGTGTTTCTCATTTAAATACACAGCATAAATACGGCAAGTTGTCCTCTGTGATATTTACATTGAAAAAAGGGGGTCACCAAACTCCTGTCAGCTTCCAAACAATTTACAAAGCATACTCGGGTTACAGAAAGGTAAAGAAAAGTCTTAGATGGCCAGAAATAGTCTTTGGGAATTCATAAAAACTCGGCTGCAGACTGTGATCCTCACACCAGGAAATAATCCATTATAAAGGCTTTTTTTCCATTATTTACAAAGACTGCCATAGATTTCTGACACGTAAAACATAAAGAACAATGTAAAAAGATTGGTTTTTCCCTTCACAATGGCGCTATTAAATAATGCATGTAACAAATGTAACGCAGTGATCTTTTTTTTCTTGAAAGTCTTTTTAATGTCAGATAGACGTTAAAATAACAGTCATGAGAAAGATTACATGAATTTAGAAGGTGGAATTTTAAAAAGGGTAAAAGGGCTTCACTTTAAATTAAATCTTAGATTATGTGAAAGCCCTACCTGAATCCTTCATCTCCTAACAAGATTTCAGGAAATGAAGTAAACATGAGAGGTATGAAAAACATGGGATTCACTTTCGAAGCCAGCAAACATGAGTAATCAGACTGCATAAGCAGTGACTGACAGCTTCTCTGCCGTTGCAAACCCGCATTTGACTAATCGATTCCGACCGAGTTTGCGTATTTGTCACACAGACATCCTAACAGCTGAAAAATGCAGAACAGGACACAACCGCCAATATGCTATAGCTATTGCTAACGACGAAATGAAACAAAAAATGAGGGCAACCTCACAGCAGCAAATCAATAAATCAATGTACAAACACACTTTTTAATTTTCAATTTAATGCAGGAAGTGTAATCCTTCTCAGTATATGTACACAGAAAAAGTGTAGCTTTCATAGAGTAGTATGAAATCACAATTCTCATATAGTCCAAATAAAAACACCCTGTCTTGTTCTATAATACACACATACAGAAGTAATGAATGTGTTCTGTTGTGTTCAATTCAGAGGCAGGTCAGTTCATGCTGTATCAGCCAGTGAGTCACCCCAGAGTTCCTTAATCAAAAACTCATTACCCAAGCACATACTGATCCTTTATTAATTGCATTAACCTTATAAATGGACTATCAGCCACTGAAGGGAGACATGAGGCCTCAAAGTCCACAGTGGGTGTCACTGCCAATCACCAACTGGTCTAACCCACTTCCCATTGATTCACTCTAAGGTAAAGCATCCAGTAAACAAAAGTCAACATTAATGCCACACACATTTCTTCATTGCTATTGACCCCTATATACCTACAGGGCCTGACAGCAGGGCTACAGTGTATGAACTGTATCTCCAGAGATCTGCTTTTAGGAGGCTCTAAGGCCTGAGGACTTTACCTTGAGGATTTCCAAAAGTTAGCGAAAGTAAAAACAGCTCAGCATCAAGGTCAACTTCAAGGCAAACATTTTCCGTTACCCAAAAAGTAACAGGCACCTAAAACTCTGCTCATTGTGAAAATTGACATTCCCATTTCTCTTCCTGTTTTTTTCTGACTGCTGACTCAAGGGTAAAGAAAATATTCATTAAAACAAAATGACAAATTAGAACCCGAGGGAGTGATTTATATTTGAATTTTAACAGCCCAGGTGTACAGGTAGAAAGAATGATAAAGTAACGTACATCAAAGCTGATATTTAATGTCCTGTGACCTTCAAGGAATGTTTGTGTAGTTATGGCTTGGGGAAAAATTTTGTCTTCATAAATTCTCAGGAAATGGTGCAAAATAATTCAATGCTGTAAAGATTTACTTTATTATTACTGGAACCTTACACATACAAATAATGCAATGTACAAAAAAACATGCTAAATTTGATACAAAATCTGGCTTCCATCTGATCCTTTGTTTACATGCACATCAATGGTACTGTAATAAATATTAAATGAATATATAAATAATGAATTTCCATTTCATTTTAGGCGTTTTCTGCCTCATGTATAGCTCACATCTATTACTAAATATAGTTACTAAATATATAGTTTCTATTTGTTTATGTGCTGGTTTGTTTGTTTTGTTGAATCATTCAGTAGGACATTTCTAACAAACCCTGACACCTGGCTCATCCCAGTCCATCTGGTTTCCATGTACCAGGTTCCCATGTACCAGGTTTCCATGTACCAGGTTCCCATCTACCAGGTTCCCATGTACCAGGTTCCTCTCATCACCAAGTGGTGAATGGTCGCTAGCTCTGCCCCCTTTATCTGAGTATTCAAAACACACCACCTCAGAAGGCACAGTTATGATGCAAATCATTGACCTTTGACTTTGGGGGATCTGATACCATGTATACCGATTAACATTCTTGTGTTCGGACATAGTGTTTGCCTTGGAAAATCCATGGCTTGTACTCATAGTCCAATAATGAATCACCACTTGGGTTTAGATCTGGGAGGTCATTCCTCTCAATCACTCTTATTCAGATATCAACCCTTGTTCCCTATGTGATCACTGAGGTCTCTCATATGCGAAAACAACTATCAGAGTTTCCTTTTCCACAGCTCACAGCCTCATAGAGGGGAGAACTCCAGCTGCACAGTTCCCAGCCTTAGGTTTGTGAGTATCCCCACACCTGGGAGAACACCAGAGTTGGAGAGACCTGTTTCCAGAGGGATTTCTGTGCATGGAGGTATGGCCGACAGCATTTAGCCAATACCTTTCCATCTCTTGCAGTCAGGTTCCTTCCACACCACGGGGAGCACCAGAGTAGGAGAGACCCCATCAGCAGTAAAAAGGTTTTGTGATTGGTTTTCTGTCAATTATTTGCACGTTATGTCAATGGTATGTCACTGTGTGGGTCAATTAACCTTGTTGGAGTGGGCACCTTGATTCTAATTAGTGAACTAGGAAGGCTACCACTCAGATATGAGATGGGGACAGGAGTGGGAATGCGTTGTCATCAGGTCGCCCCACTGGAAGCCTGAGGTAGGTGAGCAGGGGAATCTATCAAATAGCATACCTCCTAACTTTAAATAGTCGATGGTTTAATGGTTATGGACGCAACCATGTAATGGAAAGGTTGCCGGTTTCAGTCCCTGACCTGCAGGTATCACTGAGGTACCCTGAGCAAGGGACCACCCCCCCAAGCACTGCTCCCCGGGCGCTCAAGTAGCTGCCCTCTACTGTGTCACAATGTCACATGGGTTAAATGCAGAGGACACATTTCGTTGCTCTGGTGCATCAACAATGACAATTAATCACCTTTCATTTCAGTACTAATGCAATTAGCCAAATCAGTCATTGTATGAAATGCTACCAAATAAAGTACAATTCACTCATAATACTGGGAATATAGTTTCATAGACATATTGTTGCATTTTTTTGTATCGACTCTTGGTTGACAGTGTGAGGGATGGGTAACGAATTGATGCTCGAGTGCGAAATTTACACAAATGGATAAGAGCGGGTCTAAGCCATCAGGTGCCCAGTTTGGAGAAAAGAAGAAAGAAGAGAAGGAGAGATGCGACGGTGAAGGTGTGCGGCTGTTTCATCTTTTTATAAGTATTATATTATGCATATAATAAAACAGGCTAGTATAAAAGTATTATATTTGTCAGCCGATATGGCAAATTTGATTGTCTTCATTTTTTTATATATTTTTTTGTATGTTCATTTTTATATCTTATTTTGTGGTGGTGACACCAAAGGGTGGTTCCGTGCAGCCATTTCAGGAAAACAACATAGTCCTGTAGATCAGTGGGGCATGCAAACCCTTCCACCATGCTAAGGCCTATATTGCTTATAGTAGTAGTTAATGATCCAGATATAGTTAGAGAACAATGGTAACATTAATCTAAGCCTTCACATTATTGTTAATAAGGATCTGGAATAACAATAATAATAAAACATTTGCATTATCAGGAGAAAGGAGTAATAACATTACCTTACAATTGATTCACTTGACTTTGTCAAGCAATAACTTCTATATGACAGGATGCTAATAAAAATCTAGGTGAACAAGAACAGTTTAGTCTCTTCTAGGCATCATACAGAGACCAATATCTAGATACCAAAAAGAATCTTTTCAGCTCATTTACTTAATATTATTATCAGAGCAATAGATCACACACTTAACTTCATCAATCGCATTCGAACACAAATGCCGAATCCAAAAGGCATTGCAGAATATTACAACATATGCATATTAATGAAGCACGGCTTCTTTTATTATTATTGCTAAATAATCTGCACCTCCTTATATCCTGGAAGAACTTGATAATTCTTTAAATCTGCATTATCTTCTCTCTTAGTCACTCCTTGATGTCCTGATACATTTTTTAATGTCTTCAGTGTTGTTTTTTATCATGCCTTTGATATTTATGTTATGCATAATGAGTTTCTACATTTTTTCCTCAGTGATGTATTCTGCCTTGGGAAAATGGTCAGTGGGGCCAAAATTAATTTGACTAATGTGTTTGTTTTTAAGCTCATTAGCTGATCTCACTGCGGTAATCTTGAAGATTGTGTCTATCGCAGTAAGAATCCTGGTAAGCTTTCCTTCACATGCAAATTGTAACTTGGCAGAAGGTCATTTAACTATGTATATATGTTTCTGTTGACTTTGAATACTAAATGCTCATACCTTCAAGTGCTGTCACACAATAATCTAATTTTTAAATGAGCTAAACTACCTGTCCCATTTAATTTAGATGTACAAATATTTATACGTAAATCACCAATGCATCTTGCAGGTATGTTTTTTATATTGACTACAGGGTGTCCTCGTTTTACGACACAGTTCCATTCCTGCGACAGTACTGTAACCTGAATTTTGGTGTAAGTCAAAACACACCCTCACTTACCTATCCTAACACAGTTGTAAAGTCATAATTTAGAACATAAAAACTATCGATTGGATTTCGTGCCACCTTGAAATGCAAAAACGCCTTCGGCATATATGGAAAAACAATCGACGTGCCGTATTGTTTTACTGCGCGCAGCACGCAGAAACTGCGCCATATGGAAGTGCAATGGCATTGCCTTTCAGTAAGTGTCACGAGGAGAACAGAACATAATGAAAAGCAAAACCATCATTCCGTTGCTTTATACACAATTAAATGAAGAAATCGTACCACATCACACTGAAATGTAATGACCGCCTGTCCTATGAGGGACTTACTGAAGACCAGGGTGGCAGGGTCGACTGCAAGCGGGGTTTATGTTTCTTTTAATGAGCGTACTTCTTTACAAAGGACAATACTCCGTCTCTCATGAATCCTATTTCCATCTTAACGTAACGTAACATACAACCTCCCTGGGGGGGTATGCATATTCTAAGGGAATAATGCATTGTGGGATTTCTTATCACAACTCTTTGCTCTGCTGCATCGATCGGCTCACTTTTGCTGAAATCATGCCACAACGAATAAGTGTAAAAAAAGTTTCCCATGCAACCAAACTAGTTTGCCCACATAGTCCGTAAGTATGAAGCTATCGGCATAAGCTGAAACGACGAGTTAGCGTCGTAAACTTGAAACGTATGTAATTTGTATGTAAATATGTTTCTGGTTGAGAAAGGTAAGATTTTCATCAGATCCCAGACCGAAGGTGCATTCTGAATAAGGGAGTGGTTTAAGGATGGTTTAAATAGGCCAGCTGGGTATAATACATGCATTTTGAAGATGGACTAGGAGTCACTGTGTTCTAATTCCACATTTCAGTTATTCATAAAAGTTTCCTTTTCACTGTTTATGTGCAAATTTCCCATCCCCACACAGGCCAAAATATGAGATATAATTACGGACACTCTGACACATGTGCCAAACGTCTATTTTTATTCTTTTTTCTTTAAAGAAACAGGATAAAAGTAATGCAGGTGCTGCACTGTGACCCAAGGGGTAGTACTGTCGATTGGCACACCCAGACTTTTCCGTGCTGTGTGTGCAGATGTTTTCCCTTATTATATGACTGTGTGCCCTAAAATCGATCGCCATCCATGCAGGGCGTCCCCTGTTTTGGGCCTTGCTTTCCTGGAAAAGGCTCCAGCCTCACCACAATCCTATACTAAATAAGCACTTATAGAAGATGGACGGACTGGATAACATACCCAAAGCAGGTTCCCAAGTGTTAAAGCGAACGATTCTCTGACTGAATGCAGTGATCACTTCCAAAACGAAAAGCCAATTTTCAAAGCTAATGAAAGTACATTCTGTAAGCTGTGCTCACACTAATACTTCCAAAATTTTTAGAGTTTCCCTGGTTTATATCTTAGCCATTGCTTGACTCTTACAACAGTTTTCAACTGTGGTGGTCCAAGGAAAATTGCTTTCATTTATAATTCAGATAACTCCAGTTTCTTAAAGATAACAGACTTCCATTGATCAGCACATCATGAATTGCATGTATGTGATAGGTGTTCGGCCTGGTGGCTCTGTGGGCAGAGGTTTGATTTTTGCTCTTGACTAACTGTTCTCACCATATTCATATTATCCATGTATTCCAGTTTCCTCACTGTGTTTTCAGGGACCAGATCCTGGCTCAGGCACCCTGTACTTAATTATGGATGTATGCTGTGTTTCAGGTATAGTAACACTAAAATAAAGGCAAGTCGATGGCTGTTCTGTCATGGCGAAAACCAAGGGAGGGCCTTCATTCATTCATAACCACACAAAAACAGTCGGATTAACATGTGCTATCCGTCACCCACAGCTTTAATCTGCTTTGCAATGACTGCTGCAATAGTAAATAGCACAGCATGCTACGCAAAGATTTTTATCAAGGTAAATAAGCTAAGTATCATGCGAGTGTTCCTGGTGGAACTCTTAACATGAAACTCCATTCATTATTTTCATGCCAGCCTTTCAACAGATAAATACAAAACTGTCCTGTTTAACATGACACAATTCATCTGGACTAAAAGTTACACTATTAAAGCCTATGCATACATATATAACAGTACTTCTTCAGTAGTAATCCCCGTGGCGAGTCTCCCTTCTCGCCTATCCCATCTTGCTCTCCATGAGACACATACAGGTGAGAGCAGGCTTGGGAGTGACAGCATGGGGTCAGCCAGTGTGCAGTGCCCCTGGAGCTGGGGGTTAGGGGCCTTGTTCAAGGACATGTGGTCATGTGACTGTTCTGCTGAGGTTCAGTCCGAGGACCTTCTGATCACAGGCACATGGCATAGACCATAGCATTCTTCTTCTTAATAATAATAACAACAACAACAATATCATCATCTAGTCCAACAGATAACTAAATTATTCCGTTAATTATACCTGGTTTATCTACAAGCCTGGAAATTACGGTAATGTGGATTTTAGGCAATTCCAGAGAATTCTGAACCCCAAATACTCAGCAAACCACTTTATCATTTAATGTACTGTAAGACTTGCATGTCAGAGTACTGGGACTAAAATGCCAGTTATAATTTCTGGAAATCCAAAGGTGACTCGACTGCTCTGTTTTATCACAAGGGCAATCAGCTCGTCTGCAGTACGTTGCCAGTATGCTTCACAGATGATTTGGGCATATGGCACGACATTCGAGATGCACACGCATGCCGTTTTTGCGATTCGGCCCGTCAAACGCACCGCGAGCTTCCTGGCTAGGTGGCCCTGAATGGAGGTCAAGGCTACCAACCCAGCTCGAGATAAAGGCATTCCTGTCAAAATGCCCCCCATAAAGGGCGCTGCTAGAAATTTCACGTCCCATGATAAAATGTCACCTTTGCCCCCCCGTTATGATTCCCACATTAAATCTGAAGGAATTTAGGACACCACAGTAGCTGGAGTGGCATCCTGTCAGGATATCCATGCCCTTCGAGGCCCCGGACCCTGATTAATGCCAATGCATGCCTTCACATGCCTAATGTTGGTGTCCATCCCCATCAGATTCCTCTCCTTCTGTCTGCGCTTGCTGATTAATGCCCCCCCTGCCCCCGCCACCCCCCACCACGCTTCCGTATCTTGGATTCATCCGCCGTGTGGCCATAATGGCCTAATTTACACCTGGTACTTACACATAAAGCGCACAAAGCGGCCTGTGATTATTCAGCGAGGCTTCTGCTGTCTCAGTAACAGGGTAATAAAGATTGCATGGAGACAGGTTAATAGAGAAAGTGAATGTCATTGTGCTGTTATATGACTAAATAAGATGTCAACATGGAATTGAATCTGTTTGCATTTGTTGCATCTGTGTGTTGAACGCATGGACCATATTTTGTATTATTTCTCCTCAAATTACTTTTACAGGATGTTACATGTTGGCTTTGTCCATTTTGGTCTCTTCTTTTAAATGCAAAACCTAACTTAATACAATAAATTCTGTCCACGTTGTCATGGGTGTAGCCGAAAAAAGATTAGGGCAAACTTTAAATTCTGTTGTATTATTTTAATGTGATATGACATTTAAGTGTTTGTCCAGCTATTGGGCACTTTAATTATCAGGATTTTGTCTGGAATGTTGAGTGTGGTATTAAGTGAAACCAGGCATATATCATCACTCAAATTTTTATTAACTATTGAAAATAAACTGATTGAAATAGTTTCTCCTTGAGCAGTATTAAATGTTTGAATTTCTCCTTCTGTGACTAATTTTTCCAGAATATTCTGCTTTAAAGAAATATTGAAATCAATATTGAAATCCACTCTCTGTGCCATGTCTATAATTTAGCTCTGGGGTATGTGTGGTGTGCCTAACAAATAATAATTTAAGTGAAGAAACAGGCAAAGATTGTCCAAAAAAATCATTATTAGAGGCTCAAGCTATTTGCCTTTAGGCAAAAAAATCCCAGCTAAGGTCCAATGTGCTCCTTAACAAGACGGGAACAGCGAGTGAACTTTTTAAAGTGCCCATGAAGTGAAAAAAATTAATCACATTCAATAGCTCGGTCAATTACAACGGGACATTCTAGTTAGGTGAAAAAAGCATAAATAAATTATGAAAAATTGCCCATTCACTTTGAATGGTTGTTGTCTATATGATTAGGCTATGTGATGTGACTTCCTATTAAATTGTCCTTGTATCAAAATATTAGATTTCACATCATTAAATAGCACGCTCTGCTTTGCATATCTGGGGGCGGTGCGTGGCTCAGGGGGTTCAAATGCTGTGCCCGCGATCGGTAGGTCATCAGTTCAAATCCCCAACTCAACAGTGTGATTTCATTCTTGAGTCCCCGAGCTAGGCTCTGCACCCCCAGTTGCCACAAACACTCACTGACCCTGCTTCCTCTCTACAACCTCTCCCTTTGCATAACGGTGTCTGCTAAACAGTATATAGTCGTTATACCCACATCCTTCACGATGAATCTGACCGGTTCCTCTGTTGTTTAGTAAGTAGCTTTTTATTCAGGTAATTAGTACCCTAATATGATAATTACAGTGAAATTATTATTCACTGACAATCTCCTTGTTCCCACTGAGAAGCCTCTGTAAGGAATTCAGATTAATATAACATGTAACCTTTTCTTACCATGCATCTTAATGAGCTTAATGATTTTAACTGGACTAAGAGGCTACAGATTGTCATTTCCCAGGTTATTTGGTATCCATGCATATATACAATTACTCATACTTTTGACTTTCCTGTGTATCCAGTAGAGGGTTGCAGTGGGCACAGCTTAAGTTCAGCTAAGTCAAACCTGACTTCCTGCTTCTTGGTAAAAGAATGCAGCTCACACACCAGGATTCTAAGCCAGCTGGGAGAGCCTTCCCTCTAGTCAGTCATGGGTCTGTTGACGCCTTCTTCCATTGGAACGTGTCCATAAAGTTCCAACAGCCTCAGCGAGCTCAATAATAAATCTTATGTCCCTTTTCCATGCTGCGTGGCAGAGATTACAATACACCTGAAATCCTCCACTTTAGGTAGTCAGTCTCTCCATCCTCTACTTCTGTGAGAGAACCAGATTTGAAAGTGCTAATTTTCATAGCAGCCTTTTCAAAATTGTCCATCACAGAACTTCAGCAGCCAGGAAATATTATCTAAATCAGCCTTAATAATTTTCCACATGAGAAATCCTTACATTGCTGTGGTGGAGGGGCTTGGTTAATGTGCTTTCACAAAGAATTGCAATGCCTAGTATTCCTCTTCTAAGTCAGACAGATGAAGTTCCCACTGAAATATACTGAAAGTGTATTAACGCACAAGGATGTTGTTAACTGGCACCCACCTGTATAGTGATACTGTACATGCGGTTCGCCTCTATGAGAATTCATTTCAAATGGTGTTTTGGGAAAAGTATCCAGTGGGAAAGTATATAAAACATTTACATTTCAAGATTAAAAGCTGTAAGCATTGCACGGGAGAGCCGATGTTGCAGAAACTACGTCACCTTAGACTGACATTTGAAGTCGGACATATGTTGTCACAGTAGAAAGGATTACTTTTTTCGCGCAAAGCCACATTAAATGTATAAATAGGTATTCAGCTTCGGGGATGCCATTGTAAAATCAATGTGAGCAGAGTTTTGATATGAACAGCCATAACATTATCTCTTACAGGGCTGGGAGTGAAAATACCACAGCTTTGAAACTCCAAAAGACCAATTCCCTGAAATTGATCCTTATTTCTCTAACTCGGCAGTCATAGAGTTTGCTGGCTGTATATCTAGCTATAAATAGATCTACGGCACTAGGGCATATAGAATTATAGCACTAGAACTAGAGCAGCAAACGGGCATTTGTGACCTTAGACCTCCAGGGCGGCGTGATGGTTTCCACTTCCTGCTACTCTGTTTTCCTTCCATAATCAAAAAATGTCCAGTTAGGCAACTTGACATCTCCAAATTGCGTGAGTATGTGCCCAGGTTGATGGCTGGATATCTTAATTTATTATATTTTGAGCAAAACCACCCCAAACTTTCCACTAGATGCAATGTAATTGACAAACAAACAAGCCCCCAGTGACTCAGGGAAAATAATCATAACCTAATATTCATCCTATGGCGTGCCTTGTTCCCACTGGTTTAAAATCAGTACATATTAATTTTGTTATTCCTTCATTTCTCCCCATGGTGTTCTCCAATGCAAATTAAATCTACTCTGTAATCAATCCAAAAAAATCTTTCAAAGCTGCTGACTAAATGCGACACCGGGACTTATGAAAAAAACCGACACCATGAGATGTCTTTATGGGAAACATCCAGTAAGGGTAAGCGAAGATAAAACCTTAACTTACAGAAAACTATGGAGCTTAGGCCAGAATCCATAACTCCATTGTTTATCTAATGATTTTAGGCCACATCTGAATGTTTTTTTTTTTAATGTCAAGAGCTATGCGAGGTTTTGTCCTGCTTTAGGGACATCTGAGGGCATGTGAAGCAGCAGAGCAGAGTTAAAGAAATAGTGTATGAGCAGATTAGAGCAGCCCAAAAGAGAAGGGTCTCATCTGGATGAACTTTGAGCTGTAATGTTATGAACTCAGCATAACAGTACAAAATTGTAATGTCTGTAAATCCCGCCAGTTTGGTAACACAGCAGAAATTTTACTACATAATTAAATCTGGTCGACATTTATGGAAAGTTGTTTATACTTGATTTAAAATCCCTGAACGAGGTCCTTCAAAGAACACCTAAAAGCCACCGTTCGTATCATTAATCTTTGAGACACCAGGCTGGGCAGTACTTTTTCGCTAGCAAAAAAAGTGTATATTTTTTGTGAGATGTGGAATGTTCTAGCAAATGAAGCAAAAACAATTTTTCACACTACTTATGTCACCATATTAGCTGTTCCATAGTAGTTTGGAGCTGTTTATATTACAATGCAGCTGAAATATCATGTCATAAAAGTGTGCCACTATGCTCCATCAATGTCAGCCACAGAGCAAGAACCTGGAAGGAGATGAGACTTTCTCCACTGATGGGTTTCTCCTGTCTGTTTGTTTTCAGTTTTCGTTTTCCACAGTACATCAATAACGGCTCTATTGTCATAAATGCTACGTCAGAAATAGTAGCACTTAAAAGGACTAGTCAAGTACTTTGATTTGACACCAGCACGATCAATTACCGGAAAAAACGCAGGGGCTCAGCGAATGATTTTTCTTTTTAACTCTCTGCAGCTAATGATTTTTTAAATCAATCCTATGACTAAAAAAAGTTTTTATGTTTCTTTTTTTCTTTTTGGTAGCGAAGCTCACACAATAGATGGCCTTTCGGAGTGTCAGAAGTGTCTCTTCTAATGCCAAGCTGTGTCCTCTCATCCATCTGTCCTACTCGAAATATTCGTCATGACCACGAGGAATCAAAGGCTACACGTCGTCTCTGGGAACGGTAGTGGCGTGCAGAGCCCAGCGTCACAGGGGCGAGGAAAGCGTCTTAGCGACCACAGCAGAAGAAGGCCATGGATGGTCAACGGTGCCTGGTGGTCACCTCCACAATAGCAGCCTGAAGAAGTATGTAGCTGCGCTTTAGAATGTTTTTCTTTGTATTCCTCTCACACCTCTTTACAATATGAAATTATAGCGATATCAAAGCACTTTCCACATCCATCTTATTTTTTTGTAAAAACATGTTGTATTTCTTCTTTAATAGCAATGTCATGACGATAGCTAGGTAGAGCACAAACTTCAAAACATGAGAGGATACCAAAGGATATCAAGCAAACTGGTTTAAAATTGCTTAATTTGTGCTGCATTTCATCTACGTTAATTTAGCTTTAAAGCTTGAATTAATATGACAGCCATGCTCTCCAAACCCCCTTCTTATCTGAGGCAGTTGTATGGAATTATTTCTGACAGTGCTCTTTTCCAACATAAACAGCTTAAGAAATATACTCCTCATCATTATGTTTGTATAAATGTGGCTTTACATTAAACTAAATTTATTTTCAAGTACACATTGCTTCTTGTTGTTTCCCGTAGCTGGAAACAGAATGTAAAACACACAAGTTATCTTCTGGAAACTAGGAAACTAAGATTTTTCAAAGGCTTCAAAGAAGCTGTCTCTCACACACAACACACACACACACACACACACACACACCCCCACATGCACACACCTAATCATTAATGCACTGCCCAAGAGAGGCAGACACAGTCCCTTATCAGTCATCAGATTAGCTAAAGATTTAAAGAGTTTAATAATATAACCTTGAGTTAGGTTATCTACTTTCTAACACAAGCACTTATTTAACCTTACAGTAATATGTTAACCAACAAGTATTAACACGTGACTTAGATGAAGGCCCAAAAACGTGAGACACTTTTTATTAAAATACAGGTATCCCCCGCTTTACGCCCCTTAGCTTTTACTAGAGACCTACATTAGCACCTCTTTTCGCTAACTTAAAGAAATCCAAAGTCGATTTTCACTTTCACGAAGAAAGGAAAATAGCATTTACCATTTGTTTATCAGCAAGCCAACTATAGAATTATAGTCATTCGCTGAATAGTGACCTTTTGGTCAATATGACGGTTGGTCTCATAGGATTACAACTGAGCTGAAAATTTCCTGACGTCATGCATTACTCACATGTTTATGGTGAAGTTGGTGTAAATGAACCTACTGCGCTGCCAGCTGTGTGTAATTGTAGCACACACAATTATGTAAAGAGCATAATACTTTATAATGCAAATAATTGTATTACTGGTTTTTGTATATACTATACTACATTATGTATTTATCATTATTTAGGCTGTACCATATAACCAAGGTGTGTAGTAGGCTATACCACCTAGCTTTGCGTAAGTACACTCTATGATGTTCTTACAATGGCAAAATCACCTAACGACACATTTCTCAGAATGTATCCCTGTTGTTAAGCAACGCATGACTGAATTGATTCTGGTAAGTGAAACTAAACTGTACATACATTAGTTATATAAGTTTTATAGGATGTATATTTATCATATCATTCATTAGTGTTAGTTTGTGTTATATGTGTTTGATTTTGCATGATTTGGTTGGTTATTTTTTCAGTCTGGGAACGCTGAAAAATTTTCCCATGTAAATTGATAGTAATTGCTTCTTTGCTTTACGCCATTTTGCTTACAAAAGGTTTAATAGGACAGCTGTAGTTTCATAAAGTGTGGGATACCTATATAGAGTGTGGAAGAGGGATTCCAGTAGGAGTCTCTGGTTTCCTTCCACATACATCCAGTTACTTTTACTTCACCTACAATCACCTACTTAGCAGACTCGTTAGCTCAAAGCTACATACAAGGTTACCTTACGGTTATAGACAGGCCCATAGCCAGAAATAAATTTCATGGGGTGTCTGGCACCCCTACCAATAGATTTTGTCAAATGGGAGGTGGGGGGAGAGGGGTCCAAATTCATGCTACCTGTCTAAGTGCCTGGTCAGAGAGCAGGATCAGCTAGCAGCTCATGGCCCAACGGTGACATGGCCACTCTTCCAGGCACCAGCGTTCAGACAAGGGCACAGAGTGCTAACATGCTGGGCTACACAATCAGGTGGTGGAGAGTCTTTAATTTACCCATAATGTGGTTGTGTGTCAGTGCTGGGCTCCGTTAAGCCATTAGAAAAGGTTGTAGATTTACACTATAAACACTGAATATGGCATACATTCACATTTAATTATTCAAAAAATGTAGTTGTGATTATGATCATTTACATGATTTTACTCCACATTAAAATATTTCTAGTACATATTTCTGTTAATACCCACATGATTAAAATCCAGAAATAGGATTCTTTCAGATAAAATCTATTTCTGATATGTGTTAATCCAGGTTTGATACATAAGCATACATGATATTATGGGCTAAGAAGTGAGGAGAATTTGATAATAGCATATTCATCGCATAAAAATACCTTCTGTTGTTAGTTTTCAACTGCTATTTCCGTAACAAGATCATTACATCAAAATGTATTTTGCACGAATAACACAACCCTAATGAATTACCACTTTGCTTTGCACTTTCTGACAGCTAAAAATGCTACCACAGGTCAAATTCAAACTAAGGACAAATTAAGGTCAAGATAAGGGCTTAGTCTAATAATCCAAAAACAGTCGACCAGCGCAATGAGTATATTCTAAAGATAGACAAGCAATGTGATATTATTTTAAAAATATGTATCTTAAAAAAAAAAACAGTGATTATTCTTTTCACCCCTTTTTTCCGTTCCACATAAAAGTACATCCACACTTCACTATCAGAAAAATGTATCTTTAAAATTTTAATTAATCTAGAAAAATTCTTTTATAACACATTTCTGTGATGGACAAAAAAAGTGCAGTGCAAAAACAGAGTTTCACAGCCATTAGCGTTTGCAAAATAAAACAGCTCTCTTCCAACAGTGAAGTGTCTTATAATTAGCATTTGTGTGTTTATATGCATCAAGGCAGCATTGTCAAAATTCCACGACCTTTGCTTGATTAAAGGTTCTTCTTTTAGTTCTATTTTTTTTACCTTGCAAAAAAACTAGACACTAAGTGGCTGTCATCTGGTCATGAAAGTATGCAAATTGAAAACAAAATATCATGTCTAAGTACTAATAATTATTTTTGAAGCACAGAAATGTTTTTTTTAATTAACCGAAGTATTCGTGATGTCCAAGCACATGACTAATTTCCTGCACGGGATACGCACAGACCTTTACTGGTTTTTGTGAAACTGTTGAAACAAACAAGTACCCAAGATTTATCTTTTGTCTATACTTGGTTTAAAAGTATATCTACAAACATTTAAGGGAAGGAGAAATAGCAGTACAATTCTCAGGCTGACTAGCTTGTTGAAAATGTCAAAAACTGTGATCAAGCTCCAAGGTTATGTTCAGGAATGTGAGACGAGACAGCAGTGGAGTTTCTTTGTGCCCAAGTCAAAGGCAAAGAAAGGTTTGGGCTGTCCCTCGATAAAGAGAGTCTGGGAATCAATGGCAAGATAAATGTTCTGGTCTGAAGATGAATAGTCATCTGCTCTTGGAATACTAAGATCCACGATCCTACATAACTCACCTGGAGCTCTTCCCTAGTAATTAAGTGTGCTGTTTTGATTAAGGAGCAGATAAGGTGGAGAAAATGAATTGCTTGACAACAATACATGGTGCGACCATGCAAGATTACAGCACTGAAGTCTAAAAGTTGAACATGGTCTAGCAGTGAACCAAAGGCCAGCCCATGCATGTTCCATCATCCATGACTCTCTTCTGCTGAACCCAGTCAATCACATATAGAGAAGAAAAAAAGTTTATAATTTTTTTTTTTTACATAAATTAAGGGTTGGGGTGGTATCCAGGTGATTTCATCTTAAAACCCTAAATGTCAATTAAGAAACAACGGGACTTGAAAGAATGCATTGCATAGTATGAGAATAATGAGGAAAAACATAATGTCCTCTACAGAGAAAGACAAAAATGCTGGAACTCACTGGATCACAATTGTCAATAAATTCAAATAACCATAACTTAATAGAAATAACTTAAGCCTATTTTTTTCCCCTGAACTAACCCCATCCACAGACGTTTTCCGCTCAAAACTATTAGATGCTCCTCTGTGTTTCATTCAGACTTACTAGGCTCTCTCTTAAAAGATATTTGTGTGTTGATTGTGTGTTGTATCTGAGTCTGCCCACTTAATAACATGTTTATAGCACTTCTGATTACAAATGTGAGGGTTCTATGGCTATTTTTTCCCCACCACTATCTTGCACTTTTTTTCTGGTCAGTCATTAGAAACTCACCCTAAATAAGTAATGTAATGTGACTGTAGACAATTAGATGTCAGATTATGGAAAATACATACATATCTCTCTAATATACACATGCAAGCAGAAGTAATATAGAGATCCGTTATCAACAAATCACACCTACAAATGGAAAGGCTATATTCTGCTGTTAACTCAAGCCGTATCTACTTTGAAACATTGTGCACCCACCTCTAAATTAACTTATACATCGTAAATTAACTTATACATAATCTATATACTTATAGATTCAGAAGAGGGAGAATTTCATTGATTCACTTTCATGGACTCCAGATAAGTCCACGCTAGTTTTCCAAGCTTCCCCTGCACTGGAACGGTGGCATAAGCCATAAATCCCAAACCAAACCCATAAAAGCACCATTGCCCCAGTTAGGTTCCCAGCAGGGCCCCTGTAGTAAGGAAAACACCCCCTAAGCATCCATAGAAGGCGTTCTTGTGATGTCCGATTCCAAGTTATGAAACATGAAAATAGCTCATAATATCTCAGCCACCATAATGCTTCCAGGTGTCAAGAGTGACTGGCATCACTGCCAATTTAAAAGTGAAGTAAACATAAGCATTCTAATGTCGGTGCTAATTGTGTCTGCTAACAGCAATTAGAGGTGTGTAATAAAAACAGAAATCCTGACTCTTTTAAATGAATTCTTTCCAGTTTGCTTACATAAAAGTTTCGTTTAGAACCATTAATCGATCCATTCGCTTCCGATACATGTCCCTTGAATATCTTTTGGTCCCAGAGTGGGTAAGTCCCTTTTATGTGTACTTCAAATTAATTACATGTTGTCAAAATAATTATTCTAATAAATAATATTCACCATTCTTTCTTAGACACATATATTATTACACCAGTGGGTGGAGAAACAGGTTATCTTTGTCATGAACAGAGTATTTCTTAGTGAACAAACTGAACGAACGATGAAGCATTCCATGAGGGAACTGCACACATTTTCACTTGGTGAGTGAACTGAACGAAGAATCATTCATCGAACGAAGTAAGTGAAGAATCACTCTGAATGAACTGAATGATGTATCACTCTGTAATTGAACTGAACAAATCAGTGCAGTGACAAAGATTAAAATGCTCACTTAAAAGATCTGTTCACAAATGACAGGAGTCTAGTGTGCATGTGTGAGAAGAAGATGTCACTAACATGTACTGGACCCATCCATGCTCGATGTGGCAATAGCCTGTACAGAAGATTATTGTTGCTGTATCACTGGCTGTCTGAATGGCACCCAATTAATATTGAAGGGCTTCTTGATGTAGGCCTGGATTGATCAAGAGACGCAGTATTCACTGTACGTAGGCTGCTGGCAATCTTCTATCAAAAAACATACCTGATAGTCTCAAGGCAAAGCAATCACTAAACACCTACATGCCAGCTGTTTTGAGTCATCGCAGGGTTCTTGGATTTAAAA
>JAODKM010000118.1:3854037-3864610 GCA_026780845.1 Petrocephalus sullivani | reverse complement strand
GTTTCGAGTTTATTCTCGAAATATTACGAGTTTAATCTCGTAATCTTAGATTTTTTATTTTTTTTAAGGTGGCACTACCCTCTCGATTTGTAATTCTCTTATTATTTTGTAGAAACCAATGAGAGACTTAATTGCCGATCACGTTTCCTAGACTCGATACATATACTGTAGGCTTTTCAAGCAGCGCGACCATCCAGCTATAAACTAATCCGTTCCTGAAGTGCGTTCAAGGAACCGATTTAACCGGATAATTTTTACCGCCAGTAACTGGTCCAAGATGAGGCTTCTGATCCCGGATGATTTAAGCGACGTACGGAGAATACCCCCCTGGACTGGCGTGTTGTGAGAAGTGTGGCAAAGTGCTTGGATACATACATTTATTTGCGATTCGAAGTTGAGAAATTTTTGTTGAATTTGTTTTATCTATTCAGTTCTTGTTCGACTGGAAAAAAACATTTAATGCATATAAACTTATTTCATCGTACACGTACTATATCCGTTAATGAGCCTGTGGGTGCGGGCGGGATTGGACAGAAATATTGCGGGTGCGGGCGGGAGCGGGATGAAAAAAACAGTCCCGCGCAAGGCTCTACCTCAGACACACCACATTTTTGCTCCCCCCCAGTTCTTAGCACAGCTGTACTAGGTTAGAGTCGGTGTTCCATAGTTCATAGATTGTGTGCTGGGAGCTGGGACAGAGCAAAAATGTGACATTCATTGGACTGGTTAGTTCTTATTAAAGGACAAGGCCTGTTATGGTTTTGATCTTCTCTATGAGTTTGTTGATGTTAAGAAAGAACAAATCCTGGGAATCCACCCAGGTGAGGTTTGGTGTCCCACAAGAATCAGTGCTGGGCCCATTATGACTTACTTTATATGTGCTGCCACTCTGTGCCATTATTATAAAACATACTGTCGACGTCTACTCCTGCTCTGAGGATACATATCTACACATATCATTCAGGTGAGCTGTCACAGCTGTCAAAGACTGAAGACTGTTTATTAGTTGTAAGGAGCTGGACTGCCGGTAACTTCCTCTTACGAGACCAAAATTAAATTATAGTATTTTTACTTGGCCCTAGAGTAGCTTGAGGTATTCTTGATAGCAAAACTTGATGGTTTTCCTGTTAAATGTGGTGTGCTTAAATTTCTTGGTGTCACGGTTGAATCAGACCTGTCTTTTACTGCTCACATGATGCTACAACAGTGTTCTTCCATCTGAGGAATACAGCCCAGGTTAGGAAGATGCTCTCCAATCTTTATAAGGTCCAGACTGGAATAGAGGAGACCAGGAACAATTGTTGAATGGGGTCAGTTGTTAAGCAGATTTTTAACACAACAACAACTAACCCCAGCTACATGCCTGTGGAGTGGAATTCGTGCCACCTTGAAATGCAAAAAAGACTTCAGCTTACACGGAAAAACAATCGACACAACATACTGTTTTACAGTGCGCAGCACGCAGAAACCATGTCATATGGAAATGCAATGCACAAGAGTCATTGCTTTTCAGTGAGTGTCGCGAAAAGAACGTAAAATAATGAAAAGCAAAACCATCATTCCATTGCTTTGCATCTCCAGGAAGCGGGGGGTGGTCGCAGAAAATGGGTTGGGAGGATTGCTTCAGATCTAATCCAGGGGTGGCCAGTCTTATCCAGAAAGGGCCGTTGTGTATGTGGGTTTTATTAGGTTACTAATTAGAGGACTGATTGGCCGAAGAGTCCTCACACCTGGGTTTGAACAGCTGACCTAAAGGTTATTCCAAAAACCTGTAAACACACGGGCCCTTTGCGGATTGGCCACCCCAGATCTAATCGATGAGGTGACAGCCAATGGTTACACCCCAACTGTGCCGAGCCGCCAAACCTCAGAATGTATTTTAGAGAAATATTTATGCTAGAAATATCCTCCCTGCTTCTGCAGGTAGAAAGTGACACTCTGAGTGACAGGCACCTTAGTTGGCACGTTACTTGAAAAAAACTAATTAGTAATTAGTTCCTAGTTACATCTCCGAAAAACCGAGTTAGTATCTGAATCACAGCACTATAAAAGTAACTAGTTACTAGGGAAAGTAACTATTGCGTTAGTTTTTTTAATGTTTAAATATGTGAAAGAATTTGGATTGCCCCCCTTTTAATGGAACTTTAAATTCAACTGTTCAATTATTTATAATAAAACTGAATATTAAATATATTTTATGGATGAAATTGACATTTAATAGAATAAATTATTAACAGTAAACACTGTACACTAATCTAAACTATTTTTATGTTGCTGTGGCACAATGTGAGATTAGAATCGCTCGCTCACAGAGTCACTTTCTACCTGCTGGATTAGATCTGAAGCAATCCTCCCAACCCATTTTCTGCGACCACCCCCCGCTTCCTGGAGAGCTGTGATTGGACATTGATTACTTTCCATGGTGGCACGATTTCAGCATGTACTTTTCATAAATGAAAATGGGCCTATGCAGCAGAGCAAAGGTGTTCATTGCATTTCACTGTGATGTGGCACGATTTCTTAGTTTAATTGTGTGTAATGCAAATTGTTCTAATTGTTTTTCTGGATGCTAGTTAAATAAGATGCACAGCAATGGAATGATGGTTTTGCTTTTCATTATGTCACGTTCTCTTCGCAACACTCATTGAAAAGCAATGACTCCAATAATGGCACTGCATCTCCACATGGCATGGTTTCTGCGTGCTGCGCACTGTAATACAATACGTCACGTCGATTGTTTTCGGTGTATGCCGAAGTCGCGTTTGCATTTCAAGGTGGCATGAATTCCATTCCATACATGTCCCTTATCTTATGCTAGTTTAAAGCTGCTAGCAAAATCTACAATGCAAATAAAACATGTCATACTAAAGGTACATGGATTAATGAGTAAATAGATGCCAGATTTGATTCAACAATTGCCCCCGGTCTACTGCAGCACTGTACTTTCTGGGTGTACCTCTGGATCATTAAACTGACTTTAGACTTTAGGAAATTTGGACATATTAGTCCTTTACTGTTGTTCCTACATTAGCTCCCACATTACCATCGTATTGATTTTAAGCTACTACTACTAAAATATAAAGCTCTGTACGGCCTTGCCCCAGAGTATGTATGCCATCTATTAGCACCATGCACCCCCCCCTCCCCCCACATTTGCTTTTGCCAAGGAGCAGCTTCTCTATTCACTCCAGAGTAGAAAGGTCTATTCTGAGTAGCAGAGCATTCTCCTGCAGGGCTCTGCAGCTATGGAAGAGTCTTCCAGCAAACATGTGGGATTCAGGCTCACTCTCCATCTATAAGTCTAGGTTAAACCACATTTGTGTAGTTTAGCTATACAGGGACACCAGCTCTAGGTAGTTACTCACCTCCAGCTGGGGTTATAGTCTGAGAGGTAGAGCTGGGTAGGGATCCCTGTCACTGATTTTCAATAAACCATACTGTCAGTGGCGTCTTCCTTGCTTTGCGTATGGCCATGTGCTGGAGTGCTGGGATTCCTCATGACTGTATCCACACCCTGCTAATGATGAGTGTGTCTCCCCCCTAATGATGCTGTCATAACTAGGCCTGCTGGAGCTACTTTATTATACCCACTCTTACGTTGTTATTTTTCTGCTTATGTGAGCACCCTACCTGCCCAAAGGCCTGCTTGTGTTTTGCCCGGCCTGCCTGTGCCACCCCACCTGCGTATCTGATTAGCTGTCTGCCTGCCTGTCTGCTCCATTATGTCCCTGCCTACTTGTGCTGTGGATCTTAGACAGGCAAGATAAAGTAGGTTTCAATATGCCTTTTTGCAGCCCGAATTTACTCTGCACTAAGTTATATAATTTTTAGTGCCCTTTGCTGGCCGAAGGCAGATGGTCTGTCCCCTTGAATGTGGTTCCACGTAAGGTTTCTGGTGTGTTCCATCTCCGGTTCTATCTCTGAGGGCAATTTTCCTTGGCATTGATGCCTCAGGACCTCAAGGCCCAGACACTGTAAAGTGCTTTGCCATAATTCTACATGCTATAAATGCTATTTAAATTCAATTAAATTGAATTGAATGTAATCATGGTTTAATCTGCTGTGTACACGTTTGTATTTTGTCTTGTCAATTCAAGAAACCAAAGCTGCAAACCTCTCTACATATATATATATATATATATATAAACAAATAAAGGCTTAGCTGAGTTTTGTTTAACAGAAAGAATTCTATAAACCACGTCTAAATGGAGCAGAAATTTCACGTGGAATCAATTCGAAGACAGGGTAACATGACAGTAAAAGACAGAGGCAAAATGCAGCAATAACTCAAAGAATTCAAGCATATCTTGAAGCTGATTGATTAAGAAAAAACCACGGTGCCCTCTGGCTACTAAGCTGTGAAATACGTTTCCACTAAAACCACAGATGCTTTCTGTGTACCGCCTGCTTTCGCATCATGTCCATCCATATTTTCACTATAAAAGAGCTATTGTAATTAAAATTGTACACTATAAGGGATGGAAGAGGAGCCCCACCCCGAGACAATGTCATTCAAAACCTTAGACAGGCAAGATAAATTAGGTCTCAATGTGCCTTTTTGCGGCCTATTGTCAATGCTGATAAGCAAAACCAAAGCTATATCTGGGTCCCAAGAAATGCATTCACTGACTATGTCACCCCTTTCTCCTGCTACCCTGAGCCATCAATTTATCTAAGGTGTCAAGGAATTCGTCTTACCTCTAGAATATACAATGTGCTGTAGGTTTTTTTTTTTCATCTGTTCATTCATCAAATTTCTTATGCCTGTCTATATCATTATATTGCTATATATCCACACTGTAGGCAGCACTGCTGGCTCACACCACCAGAGTTATGGGTTTGAATCTCGCTCCAGCTGTGTGTGTGTGGAGCAAACATGCCCTTCCCATGTCACGTGGGCTTCCTCTAGCTAACTGCGTATATCGTGTGACTGAGTTTGTATGTGTGTGCCCTGCATTAGACCGGCTTTCTGGATCTCAGCCCCCCAGCAACCAGGATAAGCTTATGGAAGATGGATGGATGTCTGTTCCTCTTTTATCAAAATTATACTTTATGTATTTCATTAAATTTTACTTTCTCTTATCATAATTACACTGTCTGTGGTCCCTCTGTCCTTAAATTACACTGTCTGCTTCTGTCAGTAAATGTTATGGTCTGTCTTATCAAATGACAGTCTCTTTCTCTGTCATTAAATTGTACAGTCTGTCTCATCAAAATCATACTCCATCTCTCCGTCCTTAAATTGTCTGTCCATTTGTCCAAGAATTACACCCGCCGGTCTTTCTGTCACTATATTACTCTCTGCCTTTCTCCCTCTGATTATAGTCCATCTGCATCTCTGTCCTCAATTTGCAGTGTGTCTTTCTCTGTATTATTATGTTACACTCTGTCTCCATGTCCTTAAATTACACTCTGTCTCTGTCACTAAATTACACACGTCAACACTGTGGTCTGCATGTGGGGAAGTCCCCAGGTGTGCTTATGGAATGAACATTGTGCATTCTGTTCCAGTAGTCTCATTTAATTTCACCTTGATTACAATTACACTAATCTACAATTCCGCTGTTATTTTCGAGTGCTTTGCAGCTCATTAGCGCGGACAAGGAAACTCGTGCCTGTCCTACATTCAGCTGCTGCTGAACAGGTACGATAATCTGTATCAGATGGGGAAAACCACGGCATTTTGCTGTCAGCTTCCGTAACACAATTATTTTCAGCCATTTAAGAAGCAATTTCTCCATCCTAGAAAATCCATCCTTCTGTGAAAGAAGGCTGTGCTCACAGAGCACAAAATCGGTAACACTTCCTATGAAGCCCATTTTCATAAAGCCTAACAACTGTTCCCATAATTCATAATGTATTATAAACATGGCTATAGCTATTTATAAAAAGGCATAACACATTATAGGCATGTTATTATGCATTATGAATGCTCTATGAAGCTCTCATCTATAATGCACTATACACAAGTTTTACTTTTATAGAGCATCCACGATTATGGTTTAAACATTCTAGATACAATATCAATAACAGTACTGTAGATACTACTAGATACAGCCAACATGCGTACATACAAAAGACACTTCAGTCGTCAGGCATATATTCAGCCAGCCTTTTGAAAAGGTCCTACTCAGTCTTCCATTATGATCACCAGGAGGTGTTAATATTATCCCATTTGCTTTTAGCCATTCTTGTGGAGCCACAGATAGATTAATGTAGCTGAAACACCAAGCCAGGTGGTCTAATTGTAAATTAGGATTTTTGATAATATAATAAGAGTAAAGCTTAAAGACTCCTTCGCTGGCTGTTTTGCTTAGCATTGGTGCTGCGGCACTCTTTAATTTGCTGCTTCAAGAGGCGGAAGTGCACAGTGACTGACGGTATAAAACATCCTCATTTCCCTAGAGCTTCCCCAGCAGCTCGCTGGATAATTCTGGGCCAGCTCGGGGAACATAACCCTGCTTTATGAAGCCTACAGTTTAAATGTCAGCGCCTCTCTGACTGGTGTGGCTCCAGCGAGGAGGCAAATCCCTGCGCTCCGCATCCGACCACAGAGAGCGTGCTGCCCAGCTGACACGCACCGCCTCTGTGCCTTTTAATGTCACCTGCCCTGTCCGGTGCTGTCCCCCACCCGGACGCCCAGCTGCTGGACCTTAGCAGTCACAGTGGGGAGACAGCAGGAGCCAATCCCATTACATTATCTCCATTTCCCCCCTCACACTGACTGGCATTGGCTACCACCCATGGCAGTGCCCGCCCCTGCTTTTCAGATATAAAAGGTCCTTTCAAAACACCCCACATTATGTTTATTAATCATCACTGGATAAATTATATAGCTTTTTCTCTCGGACGCAGAATAATGACCACAAGCTACAGAGTCACAGTGGCGTTAAAAATGCACACTCTTGAGTTATCTAGCAATCCTTTTTATATACAGAGAGCACAAAAAAATTAATAAATCATATACGTCGCATACCCAGCAAATTTCAATCAGTGTTTATCTTTCACTGCTAAAGTATTATGGCGTCACCCCCAAACACATTACCTTTTATTCTTCAGTTATTTTTAAAGTATACAGGACAAGAACTCGCAGCCCATTTCCAGAAGAGTCCAGTGCTCCTCAGATGGTTTTGAATGGCAGGGCATTAAAAAAAAGTACTTTCACCTTTAAGACATAAAAGATATGACTTATGTGTGACTTGGTTGAAGGCTGTAGCCTGGCTTCTGAGATCGATTTTTTTTTTTTTCGGTTGATGCGGTTGGCAGGCCATTAAACTCGGTTACTGATTCAGGGATATCGTTCCAATAGAAGCTGACGTCAATTTACAACTGGTTAAGCCACGGAAAAAAAAGTTCCCATAAACCATCACGCCCCATTGTGTTATGCTCAGCAGTTGAGTCTCCCTTGAAATTAAGGCCACAGAGCGAGAATAAATGCCATGAAAGGCAATCGGAGGGATTTCAGATGGTACCGAGAGGGAAAGGCAAGAGCTGCACGGGGTCGGGACTGAACGCACGCGTGTTTCTCACAAGAAGGTGTGTTCAGCTTGTCTGTGAGGATTAGCGGTATTGTCTACCGCCTATCATTTTTAATTAGCACCAGAGCGCGCTCGGGGATATGTACGATTCATGTTAATGCTGACAAATGTAGCATGTGGCGAGCCCAAGGACAATATTCGCTGCAAATTTCCTTTAATCAGAGACCTGTGCTAATGAAAGCACCTTTCCCACAGTAATTTGGAATGATAGTGCCGCTGGGTTAAACTGGAAGTCATTCTCAGTCCATAAAATGCAGAAGTTTACTTTTTTCATCTATCAATCCATCTTTTATAACTGCATATCCATTGATAGTAGAAGGCCATGATGAGTATGGAGTAGGAAACACAGGGCACAAGGCTGGGGACACATTGGATGGGATGTCACTTTATCACAGGGCACACAAATCAGCACTCACCAGTCTGCCTAGGCACAATTTCTTACCCTGCAGGAAGAAGTCAGAGCACCTGGAGGAAACAACACAGAGTGTATGAGAAAACTCCATACAAATGTAGGGTTGGTATTCAAAGCCTCCACACTAAGCGTGGGCCACAACCACTAGTCCATCATGCTGCCCATTCTTTTATATACTCCTGTTTAAATTTCTCTTGTTATATAAGTATTCTGCTCATCTTTAGATATAATGATGTCTTACATGCCCCCTTACCCAACAACTACATTTTATTATTAAGCTTGTTTATACCCCAATCACATTGCTGTATATGCCCCCAGCTTATCCAAAGTACAGATCCCTGTGTTTACAGGAAAAATATCACCCTGTCATCGAGAGACATCTATTTCCCAATTCGCACAGGATGTTGGTACAGATTTATGTTTTTCTTCTGATAACTGATGTGTTTAATGCATTAAAAACATGCTCCTGTATGGTGATATTTACGTAGGATTCTGAAATCGAAGGAGCAGTCTGGATGATTGCACCTTATCAAAAATAAATAGATTTGGATTGAGTAATTACTTTTGAAGTCAAATATAAATTATGTACATGTCATGTAGATTCTAGTAAGAGTCAAGTCAGGAACAACATATTAAATGATCCAGATTTTGAGATTTTTTCCCCCTTTAAGTCGCAAAGAGTTTGTGCCTGGAAACACAGAGCAGGGGTTCGGAGCTGTACTGTGTAATGTAGTCCCACACAGAGGCGGGGTCAAAGAGGCACTGGCCCAGCTGAAAGCTGATTGGCCCCCGAAAGCTCCCTCCCCTGTCACTCATCGATTCGAAACTTACAATTGGCTGAGGATAAGGCTGGCCCACCTGTATGAATTATGGCCCCTCTTATGCCTTCCCCACCTGGTAAATCCTGGAATCGCCCCTGGTCCTGTTATGCGCCCATTCTGTATTACTTTTTGACAGCCTTTGGCTCTCAGACACGGCGAGCAAAACTCGCGGAGTTGCAAGTCCTCACCAGTCTGCTCTGACTGCAGAGGTCTTATTTATCATGCAGGGGATGAACCTCTTCCAGGTCCACATTGTGCAGCGACGATAGCGTAATGGTTTGTGTCGTGAATCCAGACAGTACATGTGTTTAAATGAAGCAGAAAATACCTGTCCACACTAAACCTATCCTGGCCCCACCCTGCCCCCCCTCCCCAACACCCCTGTGCCTCCTGGACTGCAAAATCTCATGCTAAGCTATTTTTGAAATTTGGCAGCGCTGAATTCTATTATTTATGTGAGCAGCTTGTACCGCTGCCCGTTCACCTAACAGCTAGAACCAAGGCAGCCTCCGCCAAGTTCCCGCTCCTGTACCAGCCTGACCTACTTACCTACACTACCTGAAAATCACCAGTGTTTTGCTCTACTGCCTCACTCAACGGCCTCCCGATTTTGGGGCCTGCAGAGACCCCCTCCCCACCCCCTCCCTAGATACCCATAAATCCATCTGCTTTTTTACAGCTTATTTCTCAATTGTTTGGACACAGAAATCCTACTAAATTACTCCGCTCCCCATATTGCCCACGATCCTTTTTTCCCACAATTCACCCTGTTTTATTTAAATATTACGATTATTTTTTTTGACGATTATTACCATAGTCTTCTACTCCTCACCCTTCAGGGCTGCTTTTTACACTTCCTTTGCATGTGCTTCCTGAAGGGAGCATCGCGTCTAACCAGAATAAATTGTTTTATAGTTCTGCTCGTCTCCACTTACACACAAAGCAGGAAAACAATTTGGATCATGCATTCCATGGGAATTGCTCCAGGACTTCGAATTGACAGCCAATTTACCCCAGCTGCCTTAAATCTCCCTTTTGTCCTTTAATACCCCACCGCTAACCTTTTCACCCAGGTTGACCTTCCAGAGCTGCTTTGGTACATAACGCATTCTCACGGGGCCGGCACTGGCCCCACCACTCCGCTGACATTCCTTGCCACATCCATCCATTCATTCTGCCCTCATTTGTCCACCTCTGCTGTGTCCTGTTATTCTTAGCTGTCAGAAATTCTGCATGCTAAACGAAAAATTAAGAACATCCCACAGGAAGTGGAGGAAAACTATTTTCTGTTCTCTTTACTTTCTCAAGAACACGTACCTGAGCTCTCTTTATGGTTTCTGTGGCAAATAGCCCCAGTCTATAGGTCTAACAGCAGTACTGATGCAACTAACCCACCTAAACTTAAATCAGCTTGCTCCTTTCTCAACATACTCATTTCTTCTCCTCATAAAACTTTATTTCTGACAGGATAGTTCTTCTGATCTTCAGACCTGTACATCTCAGGAAACACCTTCATCGTTAACCTGGTCCTGAGCTACAACCAACTCTACACCCTTGACTGTATTGTAACATATTAATTTTAATACATTGTTTTCTTCTGCCCATGCAGTCAACCGTTATCTGACCATCTCTGGAACATCATCAAAAGGTACACTCTGCTGGACATTTCCTTGCCGTAGCCTGGTGGGGAGATGAGGCCTTGTGCTTTCTCTAAGCGCTAAAATGAACTTTCTTCAAACGTCAAGATGGACCCTGGTTTGTTTCAGTTAGGTTTAGCTAATTTTCTTCATGTTAGAAATTCC
>JAODKM010000118.1:3820618-3843011 GCA_026780845.1 Petrocephalus sullivani | reverse complement strand
GTGATTGGTTGATTAGATAATTGCATTAATGAGAAATTGAACAGGTGTTCCTAATAATCCTTTAGGTGAGTGTAAGTAGACCATGAGGGATTTATATTTATTATTATATCCATCCATTTTTCATAGCCATTTACCTAGTGCTGGATTGTAGCACTTTGAGACGATGTAATGTTGTGAAAATGCGCTATACAAATAAAATTGCATTGAATTGCATAGTGATGGTGTAATCTGTGGCAGGACCCACAGGCTATAAGGCAGGGGACACCCTGGTTGGGATGACAGTCCATCTCAAGGCACATGCTAACACATTCACAATTTATAGATGCTGATCCAACTAAACTGCATGCTGGACTGTGGGAGGAATACCCAGAGGAGACAGACACGACTACAGGGAGGGCTTGCAGACCTATACTGACCTGGGGCAAGATCCAGACCCACAGGCCAGGAAGTAGAAGGCCACAGAGGTAGCCGCTCAGTAAATATACTGTACTACTCTGGCACACATCGTTAGCTACAAAATATTACGTAGAATCAGAAATCGCCCAACCAGCTGAGCACACTAAAACCACAAACTTCCTTATTATTAAGTTGTCTTGGCATCTGCTATGTTATTCAAAAGTTATCAAATGACACTTGATTTTTCGACATCCTCCTTAATTATGATTACTTTTGAAGATCTTCTTACATAAACTCAGAAAAAGTAAAGTTCTATACACATATTGTGAAGCACATGAACAGACGGACAGTGTTTTTATCTTGATTATTTAATTTATCATAAGACCTTTTAGGAGATCAGAAATGGGTTTCCAACTCCAGGAAATCTGCAGAGCAGTTGCAGGGAGTTCACAGAAATGTTTTGTATGACTTACATATTAAACACCCCCATTATTGGTAGGGACACCTACTCTTTTTAAATTCAGCAGTTCCTGGTCTAAGAAAAGTTGAAAAACCCTGCATTAAAGGATTATTTGAAACCCATGAAATAATGAGGGAAGTTCAAAGAAAAAGAAATGTAGGTGATAGCTTTTTCATGTTTTTACTGTGCACACAGAAATCAATTAAACATTAAAAATCCAGTGAAACTGTTGCACCTGTTACCGGTTTATTTTGTTCTGTTCCATGTGGTGCTAAAATGCCCAAACGCTCTGGCCTTAAGGTTAGCCGTATCTTCGCAACCTTTTTTTTCTTGCCAGGTAACAGTAATCGTTTTACTGGACGGTGGGACCTTTACTTTAGAGTTTACAAGGTGTTGTCTGTATATGTTCTCCTTCACGCTAAAGATCGTTTGTGATGAGAAGCATCTTTGTGTTCTTCAGATTGTATTGATCCTGTTCTAAATAAGCAGGCAATAAAATATGAAACACCATAATATTCTAAACAAACAAACAAACATCTCAATAAATAAATAAATAATGTTTCAATAATATTATTTGTAAAAAAATCAGTAAAAGATATTGCATTTCATAATATAATGCAATGTGATTACTTAAATAATTGAAATTTTATTTCACAATAAATTTCAACTTCTCACTTTGATGTATTTCAAAATGACAGTTTTCTGAACCTGCTTTTTATTTCATAATAATGGTGCGCTCTGTCAATCACTTTGAGGGGGGGGGCACCAAGCTTGTGACTGGCTAATCCTTTTGGATCCTTAATTCGGCCTAGCAGATATAAGAAGTATATAATAAGTAAGTTTGAAAAGTCCTGGGAACCTGTGTATAGCTACAACACAACGAAAGACTTATGCAGAAGATTATATTATTATATATTGTATTATATTATTATATTATGAAATATAATACCTTTTATTGAAATATTTAAGAAGAAATGGATACATTAATTATTAATTTATTTATGTATGTATTTATTTATAGCTTTATTTATTTCATTCTGAGTATTATGGCATTCCATAATAAACATTACTATATATCGATTATATTTCTCTGCCTTCTGTACCAGTACATTCTGCTTCATTGCCTACCCACATACACCGATACATGCAGCCATTGTGAATGTCTGTGAGGGCAGTTCTGGTCCCTGGCATAATCCCCGAAGCAGACACAAGCTCACACCACCATGCAACAAGGAAACGCCCCGCGCCCGTGTTCCTTCCAAATACCATCACGCATGTAATGCCTTCCAGGATGCCTTAGCAGCCCACTCTGAGATTTCCCACCACCTCTCCCCACCATCAACCCCACCTGTGAAGATCATTCTCCATGTCCTCCATCTTTTTCTACTGTTAACCCCAAGAGCCAGGGTAACATTCTGACTGTCAAAATTACAGAGCCTTCCACTGTTTCTGTCACAGGCTTCAGGCTCAGCCCTGTAGATTTCGGCTTTAGGGCTCGACCAACTCAGCCCCCCCGAATTCTAAGCAGCCAGCATTCAGTGTAACATGCCTGCACCATCATGCCGGTACGAACATGCAGGTGACCAAGGTTCATGGGCATTTATCAGTTTGTTAGATTAAACAGCTCTGAGAAATCCTGCATTATGAGATTACACTACCAACCAAGTCTGATATTATATCCCCTATATTACACAACAATTTTTATAATCCTTTTTTTTGCGCATCAGTTCGCATCAGACATTAATTTGAAAAGAGAGGGAATTGACTGAATTCTAATTGTCTGGCCTTTTTATTATTATTTTATTTTATTAACCTACAGGACATAGAGGGACCTTCTCTGGATCAGCTGTTTCTGAGTCAGACTGCACCTTACTGAACTACTGACTGGCTGTGCTTCTGTCTGCTGTTAGTTCCAGAACTATGACTATAGCTCCTTCATTGTTTAACTGATGCGCTACCCAGGACAATTTCAGTCAAACACAGGCAAGATTCAAATCTCTTAGCTTACAGGCATCAGAAAAGTGCTGCTTTAAACTCCGAAGAAGGATTCCACGTACTCTCCCAGAAAGTTTTCGACCCTGCTGCCTAAAGAGACACTGGTGCTCAGTTATGTGAAGTCCTACAAGGAGATTAGACTGATTATGCCCTGGAATTCAACAGCTGGGAGTGGCTGGAATGATTCTGCTTTACTCACTATGTACTGATGTGGGTTACAGTCGATTTTGTAATCTGAATTAGCCTGTCAAGGAGATACCACCAATCTGGACCGGTATATCCACATGTCCGTCTTAATCAATAAGAGAGAAGAGGAGTAGTCCGGGCCCTCAGGTAAACCCCATGGCTGCTGTATTATTCTCTTCAACTTCCTTACCCTTCACTACATTGGACTCGGAACCTGGATCGATCCCCTGCGTCTCGAGAGGATTGTGCCCACCGCATACGAAACCATCTGTGTCTGTACCATGGAGTAGCTGGACATCTGCAGGCAAGTAATCTATTCTGTCCCGAGAGAGAGAGAGACAGTGAGCGAGAGAGAGAGAGAGACAGACAGACAGACAAACAGACAGACAGAAAGAGGGAGAGACAGACAGACAGAGGGAGAGACACACAGACAGACAGAGATAGAGAGGATGAGAGAGACAGACAGACAGAGAGGGAGAGAAAGAGGGAGAGACAGACAGACAGAGAGACAGACAGAGAGCGAGGGAGACAGACAGAAAGCGAGAGAGAGACAGACAGAGAGCGAGAGAGAGACAGACAGACAGAGAGAGAGACAGACAGAGAGGGAGAGAGAGACAGACAAACATACAGAGAGACAGACAGACAGAGAGGGAGAGAGAGACAGACAGACACAGAGGGAGAGACAGACAGACAGCGAGAGAGAGAGCGAACACCCATTGAACCACAAATGGGGATTTCAGCTCTAGACAGACAGAGAGACAGAGAGACAGACAGAGAGCGAGGGAGGAGGGAGACAGACAGAAAGCGAGAGAGAGACAGACAGACAGAGAGTGAGAGAGAGACAAACAGAGAGGGAGAGACAGACAGACAGACAGAGAGACAGACAGAGAGGGAGAGAGAGACAGACAAACAGACAGAGAGACAGACAGACAGAGAGGGAGAGACAGACAGAGAGGGAGAGAGCGAACACCCATTGAACCACAAGTGGGGATTTCAGCTCTAGTTAACGTAACCCAAAGTCAGTTTACTGGTCCTGTTCTAGTCTCCCATGGATTTGTTACCACTCAGATAGACTCTGGCGCAGCAGGGAGCTTCGTCAATGAAAAGCTGGTGGAACAATTAAGAGTGCCATGTAAGACTATCAAAAGTCCTCTCCAAATATTATTCTAGTGATCCCCTGGTGTTAAGCCACCCCTAGATAGAACAGCATGACCCAATAATATAACCAAAAAAGGCACAACTTGTTTAAATTAAAGGAGTAAATTATCTATTTTTACATGTAAAACTCTCTCTAGTCGCTCAAAGTTTATCTACTGAGAGTCATCTAGTTACCAACACTGTGAGGGTCCCGGGGGAATACTAGGAATTCTGGGATGTACTCAGCAAGACTAAGGCAGCTATTCCACATCAGCATTGCCCATGAGATTGTGCAATAGCTTCTCCCAGGTAGCTCTCTGCCATGGGAATGCATTCATCCATTCATCCATTTATCCATTTGTCCATCTCTGAATCTGTGCCCATGAATGACTTTATTGAGCAGGACCTTAGTCAGGAATTCATTGACTGTCAAAATGGCCTGCAGCATCTATTTTATTTCTTTGTAAGGAAGAATGGTGGTGACCTATGTCCCTGTATAGATTATCATGATTTCAATGACATCACTGTCAAAGTCAGATATCTACTCCCATTGATCCCAGTGTGGCCGAAAAACAAATTTACAAGGTGACCATCTTAACCTACACAGTGCATAGAATCTTACCTATGAAGATGATGAGAGGAAGATGGCTTTTATTACCACCAGGGGGCACTATGAACATTTAGTTATGCCTTAGTTATTGTCTTGAGAATGCACCTTTAGTTATTCAACATTCATGAAAGAGATGCTAAACTAGTTTTTCATGTATATGTGACCTATCCATTCTATTGATCATGTTAAGTATGTCAACCATGTACATTAAGTATTTCAGTCCTGGGGATGATTTGAGGCCAGAGTGAGTACAGAGTGAGTACAGAGTGAGTGTGGCAGCAGTTCAAGACTGGCCAGAATCCAAGAAAAATTAAGAATTGCAATGCTCCCTAGGCCTGGCTAATTGCACTGCTTGCTTCATATGGAAATCCAGCTTAGCAGCATCTCCATGAACCAACCTGACTCATAAGAACACTATTACAGTGTTGTAGGATGACCCGTCTGTGATATCTTTCAGCAGTTAAAAAGCCTGTTTTGTTCACCACCCGTTTTGAAGCAACCAGATCCATCTCAGCCTTTTGTCAAAAATGGGGTATATTCCCTATGTTATTAACAAGATCCATTCCCTGAGTGTGTCTTTAAGACAACTTTGTAGGTAAGTCAGAAAAATAATAATGCACGACATAATAATAATAATTATTATACGGCAGTAATAAAAGTAACTGCAAACAGTATGGCAATGTTTCCCAAAACAGTCCTTGGGGATTCCCAGATAATACACATTTTTGCTTCCTCCCAGCTTCCAGCCAATGAAGAATTCCAAATGCCTGGCATTGGTGTGCTGGGAGCTGGGAGAGGTGCTTCATCTCATCAGTTGGAACCACTTACTCAGCCCTCGCCCAGTTTCATTGCCAGAGACCTTGTTGTGGCACTAATCAGATGGAAAATAATGGATGCCAGTGAAGAAGTCCCGCCTATAGACCCAAACCCACCAGAAACACCCACGGTAAGGTTTATGTACTAGAAGTTTTCTCTCACAGTTCCTACAGTAGGTCTACACTGCACTTAGCCTGGGGCACACTGGAATCATCCTTATCACTGAATTGTCTTTCTCTGATTTTTCCTTTTTTTTCTAACACACCAGCTGGAAGGTTAGCTGACCGTGTTAGAACATAAGTGCTACACATTCAGTGGACATCGACATTAGCGTTAATAACCAAAGACAGAAGCTTAATCTGCTTTGTTCTTTGCCAGTGAAAAACAGCATATGTGTTTGTCTGGACATGTGTAAGTCTGACGCATACAGAGCTTGTCCTGCGGAACCCGCAACTGTTGTCAAGGTTTCCTTCTGCTGCCAATGAGCTTTGCCTGCCCTCCTCTTTGCCAATGGACCCTTTATTAGCTAGGGGGGGGTTTCAGATGCACGTGGCCTCCAGACCTCGCATCACGTGAAAAATAAAGATCCTTTCAAAATTTTAAGTCGCGAAATGTTTGAAAATGTTTTTTTTTTGCTATTAGGTACTGCATTCTGCCTAAAGCCTTACCGAGAAAGCATTCCGATATAACCAGAATATAATTGTCAGGATTTCTAAAATTTTTGCAGGTTTGCATTCCTTACATTTCATTTTTCATATTTTCCAACCCGGTCGTCTCATTTTGCGGTTGGGGAGCAGCCTCATAAAAATTGGAAAATGCGTAATCAGCGTCTGGTGGATGAATGAGAAACTAGTCGGCATCGACAAGCTATTGCTTGAGGCTAGATGCAAAACATGGTGCAACACATTCAAACTAGGTTCAATGAGGATTAATATTCAAATGAAATCTGTTCATCTGTTTCTCCTACTGGACCTCAGTAGCATGCAATACACAAGCAATCACAACAGGTGCTCAGTCTAGTTCAGTTGTTCGCCAAGTGAAATTCTGAGGTCCAGGATATGGTATAATAATAATAACACATTTTGCCAGGACAACTTTCTAATTATATTCTTGCTCTGTGGTTTTGCCTTGAACTGCGTGGAAATACCACAAACTTGACTGCTTTTCAAAAGGACACAAATATAACGGCAGAAGCAAATTTGGAGAGTGCAGGCCCTTGTGAAGAAATTTTACAGTGCTACTGTATCTTATGTGATCAGTTACTGCATCTTGTGCGATCAATTGATTCCACATTACTTTCAACTTCAGTCCACACTTACACAATTTAAATTTGTGCATTTTGGTTACTCTGGTTTTAAAGCTTTCCTTCATCTATATGTATACAAAATTGTATATGAATGTAACAGTTGGGTGGTGAATAAAAACACAAATCAAGTGCATTTTTATATGATTTTATATGAAAATCCCAATTCACACCCGCTGCTTTTGAACCATTGACCAAAAGGCCATAACTCAAAAAGAAGGGAGCAGATTCCTGTGAAATGTTCACCTCCCTCCCTGATTTTTCAATGAAGTTCTGACCATGGTAATTCTGTGCACAAAGTGACAGGAGCATGCCCCCCTCTGCACACGGCCAGACACCATGCCCGATACTCTCCTCCTCACACACACAATAGCGCCGTTTTGTCTTTCTTAAGGCGTTCAAAAGGCATTGAATTTGTAAATCTTGCAGCAACCCTCCTGTATACATCATAATTTTGAAGAGATGATGGCCATCTACACGGACACTGCACAAATAAATCCGCAGCAGAGCTTAACGCTGCCACGTCGGCTTTCAGCTTCCCCACACACCCTCTCCCACCTCCCACTTTCATCTGTGCTGCTCTCTCTGCTTCACCTACAGCATTCAGACCATGGCACTCGGCTGGCACTGAATCATTCCGCTTACAGCCTGCGCTCAGACAGGGGTGGCGACCGCTACTCACCGAGGCCGCACAAAACGCGCCGGAGCAGAGCCCGGGCAGGACCTCAGACGCGCTAATTTGTGCCCCGTCAAAGCGGCCGCCTGTAGTACCGCCAGCGGCTGTGACCGCCAGTTTCAAGGAGCATTCCAAGGCTTCTTCAAGGAGTTTGTGAAGAAATCAGTGGCTCAGCAGATGAGGGGACATATGTTCCCTCTCTACAGAGGTGTCTGAAGTCCAAAGCTGACCTCCTGAAGGTTGTTATTCACTCTGATAACCACAGTTGTGTGCAACATCCAAGAGACTAATCGTGCCAGAACTGAGTAATATTGGAGATGTCAAATAGCAGGCAGGCAGGCCACCCATGATCCCATTCTCCGTTTGATGGTGCTGCTTGTAACATGACACCTATATTTCTACCTGTAGCCTGTACTTCACCTGCTGAAAGCTGCAGATCTTCTACCGACCAACAGAGGGCGTCATACTCCAGGCCAAGCATTCTGCTTTTATATATGCTGTAAGTCATACTGTGAGTGGAGTTTATAGCCTGTTATTTGGTGACACCAGATACTCAGTGATCCCAGTATCCCTCTAACTCTTTGTCATCTGCTATTTACACACCCTTTCGTCTGCTATGTTTAGGCTGAATTACACAAGGCGTAAGAAGCAGGCATTCACTCCAGAAGGGGTTAGGGAGTTCCTATTGCGTGCTCATGATTGATACCACGCCTTCGGGGCTGAAACCTTACTCCTCGGGCTCCCCGGCAGCTCCTCTCACAAGGGCCAGCTGTTGGCCAGTCTGTCACTGCTGACGCTTTAATCGAGTGTCATGTTAGCCTTGTCAGGACAAAAACAATGTAGATAACCATTCAAAGCTAGCACGCTCTGACTTTTTTTTTTTTTTTTGATGGTCTCCTGGGAAATATCAGAAGCCTCTTTGGAAATGCAGCTCTTTGTCTGGCTTTTATTGATCCTGTGCAGAAGGCCTCGCTGAGAGGAGCCCTTCACAGATTGTAACCTTACACCACCCCGTCCTGCACCTGTATGGTACTGGTGTGCGGTAACCACAATGCAAATCCTTGTGGAAAAAAATATCTTGTTTGCAAATCTCCATCACAACCATGTGATGTGCGAGAAAGGTACAAATAAAGAATAGGTTGTTATTTACATTGTACCGCATTATACCTACAGATATATATATATATATATATATATATACTGCTGTACAATGTAAATATATATATATATATATATATATATTTATATTTATTTATATATATTCTATGTAAATACTTGAGTGTGAATATTAGCAATTAATTGAAAATCAGAAACATTTATTAACCTAACAACAATTCATCAAGTGATGGTACGGCATGAAAAATTTATTCTGTGTACTCTGCACAGCCAACGTGTTTATCGGAAACAGCTAATCAATAAGATGCTCTGTACCAGAGAGTCAATAACAGCCTGGAATGGTTGAGCTGGAATCTGGAGGCATCTTTTGCTGAGTTCCTGCGGTTCACGCCAGTTTCTTGACGACTGCCGACATGGCACCCTTGGCAGATGAGCCTGGGGGCACTCTTTTGGACACGGATGACAAGTTGACGATGCGGACAAGCAACGGGGTGAGAGAAGCAACCTGGGCATCATAGGATACAGGCGACAGGCAAGACAGTAACACATCGACCTTCTAATTGTACCCAGACTATGACTGAAACCACCACTCCATCCCACCCACACACATACACACACTTTGGAAATGCCTGGTTCTCCCGAGACTAGATACTTGGCTTCGGGCAGTCAGTACATGCACGTGAGCCCACTCCTCAAAAGCACTGTGCAGGACAGCTCACCAGCAGCTACCCGCCACTTGGAACTGCTGAGGTCTCCGTTCCCAGGAATGCCGCCAACAACAAACATGATATCAACATGCCTATGTAAACATTATTATCTCCGGAGCAGACATCTCTGACAGTCATGGGCATCACGTGTGGTAGCTGAACACTGGGCTTAGCTATCGTACGTATCATTGGGCTTCCATGCTTAACTTGTTGACATAATCTTGTACTGATGGTAGTGGCTGAGCAGTCCGTTTATATATCATTCCATTTCCCATAAAAGACATAAAACAAACGTAAGTAAATCAGGTGAAAAACTGATGCATTTGAAGACAATACTGCCAATTATATAGTTTGTGTCAGAACAGCAAAAACTATAATGAAAAACAAACCTTATTTGCATTTAATACATCTGAACCTAAAAAACATACAGTTTTGGGTTGAAATTATACTTAGTGTTAGTGTGAGAATTAGTCCATAGCTGTTTATGGTTAAAGGTATAACAGGGATATCTATGCTATATGGCAGTAGTGGCCTAATGGTTAGGGAATTGGACTTGTGAGCAAAGTGTTGCTGGTTTAGTACCACAGAGGTATCCTGAGCGAGGTCCCCGGGTGCTGCCTCTCACATATGGGTTAAATGCAGAGGACACATTTCGTTGTTGTGCAATGCCAATTGTTTTTTTCTTTAAATGTTTAAATACCTTAAGGTCACTAGATGGCAGCACATACCAGTGGTTGTTACTGGATTTGTTAACGCTGCGTAAAAACACATCGCTTCAGCTATACAGTTTCAAATGTACTTCACAATTATTCAATACGCACAAATATAGAATGACTCCGTTAGGCATTCAAACTGTCACTTCAGATTTGTTTGGTAATTACCATTTGGCTGCCTACACCTTTGATGCTTACACTTAAAAAGGGTCGGTTATTCGCAAATCCGGCGATTAACCTACACCATCAGCCGACCAGCATTTTATGTCGGGTAAACGACAAACGAAATACAGCACAATTAGAAGACCAAGAGGCATCCATGTGATGAAATTCAATAATATTCGAGTATACTTCACAAACGCCAATAGGCAGGGCAGTGATATGGAAATGCTTGACTCATCCCTTCCGTAATAATTTATAAGATAGGTGGCAGAGGGCAGGCTGCACTGAGCCTGAGTTACTGCTCATGGGCTCAGTCTGGCATCTGGTGAGAGACAGCTTTTATACATGACAATTTGGTGGTCGGTCCTACCCAGAGTGTTTCATTTAGCTTCTCATTTGTCTGTTGTAATTGGATAGATCCACAGCCTTGCCCCCCTCCTCCCTCCCTCCCTCCCTCCCTCACTCCCTCTCTCTCTCTCTCTTCCTCTCTCCCTCTCTCTCTCCCTCTCTCCGCCGTGTGTCCGGGGTTTATTGTTACACAGTAGCATCAGGATTATTTGTTACAGTGAAAGCCTCTTACTGACAATGTGGACATCCCGCTGAGGATATATAATATATATCTGGTTGATTGTCGTCCCGGCCGTTGTTATACCCCCCCGCATGTAAACAGGTAAGATCGAATTATTCGCGTAAAAAGAAAAAAAAAACTGTAAATAACGCAGTTTCTATGTGTCTCACTCTCACCCGCCGCTTACGCAACGAAGCGTTTGCCTTCTTATTGGTATTTTTTTATCATCAGTCCAGCCTAGATGGGAGCCGAGTGTCAGATTTACGCCGCGATGTTAGCCCACTTCAGCGGAGCGCACATGCCGGTCCGCCGAGCGTCCTCGGCTGAGTACGAGCGGCCGCTTCTCCGCTGAACTTTCAGGAACTGCAGATGGACGCGGACGCGTCTTACCTACGCGGTCGCCCTTTAACCACCGCTGCACGGAGACTGCGATCGCCCTGATCTCGTCCCGTGGGGCGTTTGGAAGCGTTTGCTTTGTATTTCACTGTGGGGGAATCAACTAACAGGGGCTGCAGGCGTGCTCGCACGGCTCTCTCCATTTGTTTAGCAGATGCAAAGTAGTCTGCATCGGGGATAAGCTGCGCTCTGATTCTCCGGGCATATGGCACCATCTCGACAGATGTTCTCGGAAAACAATGGTTTATTAGGCCGAACAGTCACTTTGTTGTTTTCTGGGGATCTTTATGTTAACTGAATACTATCGTGCGTCGCTGGCGGGTGGCTTTCAGCAGCAGAGCTAGAATTGGACTTTATGCAAGCTAACAGGATTTACACAGCCTTTTGGTGGCGTTGGTTATTCTGACAAGCCAATTGTATTATGCGCCCGAAATCCCAACTAGATTCTGCTGACCAAATAATGAAATAACATAAAATATACACGATATGTATTTCTAATGGTTTACGGCTGTTTTGGCAGTATAACCCGATTTCATTGTAAGAATTAAAAGAAAAGATCGACTTTGAAATACTTGCACACCTCTGGTTAGGAAAGTGACAGACTTTTAGAGTGATTAGTGACCGGCTCTGGGACTGTTAGAGATCGCGGATGTTTCGATAAATGTAATACAATGTGTTGTACTTTTTGACGATCCACGGCTGTGCACTACTGAAAAATGCTTAACTGCAACTCCAGCGTTGTTTCATAGAAAAATGTTCTGTATTGGATGACCTATCAAATCGTTAATCCCGATAACATCTGCATAGCCTGTCTCTTATTTACTGTACTAACATCTTTAAACTGTGCAATATAATTCAATAAAACGTGGAAAATCAAAAGGCAAATATAGTTTCAAATAGCACAATAGAGGCCTATTTCAGGATATTAAGTGATAACATATGCTGTGACACTTAACAGTGGTTAAATCCTCACACACAATCGTTGCTGATTAACGGTGCGTAGCTCAAATTAGTACACCCGATGAATATAGGGTCAGTGTGCTATCTTCGATTTACTATCTATTTATCACTTATGTTTTGTGTATTTTAAATTGAATCGATAGCGAAGTATGAAAATCTAATTAGCCGTTTTATAGTAGGTGGACAATATGCCTTGCATGTTAATATTGCTCACTGGGGTTAATTTTGTTTGTGTGATATTGCCATCAGATTAATGTGTGGGCTTATTACATGAGGTTTCCAGGGATAATACCGTTCACCTTATTAGAATAAAACTGAAAATCATGTAACCTTATCTGTACGGTTTATGTTCAAAGGCAAGGTTTAAAAAGAAGCAGAAGCACGTCTTTGTGAGTGATACAAACTGAACTGGTGGGTTGAGCATAAATAAAAAATAAAATTATTTTCGATAAAATCAAGACTACGGATCCATCGATAGGCTCTATGAATGGTTTTAATTGCGATGGGATTTATAAGACACAAAGGCAGCGGGCAGCCTGTCGTTTTCATCTCAGATCAGAGATTAGAACAAAACTTTAATCTTTTTATTCCCCTGTATACTTACATTTCAAAGTGCTGTCCTATTTTTAGTACAGGAGGACAACAAAGAAAAGGGTTCTGGGTTACCGTGGGCTTTGGGGCATGCGAGCATGCAGCTGCTCGCATTGAGTTACTTACGTTTGTTTTGATTCATGTCTCACAGTAAATCGCTATCATTAATGCTAATATTCTTATGGATACTTGTTTAGTGATACTGTTTTGTGGTTCAACGTTAGGTGCATTACCAATCTTTGCATCTGTGTACTGTTGTGGCAAAGTACTACTGTTCATTAATAAACAGTCCTCTTTAAATTGTTTAATGGTATACAGATCGTTTCTTGATACAGAAGCATAGAACTGCAGGCAGATTCATGGTTACAGTGTGGCGTTATTTCTCCTTCGTTTTTTTCCTATATGATTTGCATACTGTAATTATATAGGCAAACAGGTTGTCTAGTCCTGTTTCCGGTAGTCCAGTCCGGTTTTTTAGTTTATTTGTTTCATGTTTTCATGTGTCATTGGTAAAAACACCAGGCAGTACTCATCTAAATTTAAAATCAGATCTTAAGTATTCCATTAAATGACAGAAGGCTTTTCTGAAATTGTCAGCAATCTCAAAGGAAGTAGGCCTGTTCCTCAGATAAGTTCACTGCACACTGCTGTAGCTGAGGAACTCCTTTTTGTTCGTTGTACTCGTTGCTGCATGGAAGCAGCCTGGTAAATTCGACGCGATGGGCCTGTGGCTATAGTCACGTACCACTGTAAGCCATTTCCTCCAAGGCAGTGCTTCTGCTGGGGAAATTGCCATTTAGTGTCTGTATTGCACAAAGTAAACTATCTGACTCGTTGTATTCGCCGCCATAAGCGGCGGATCAGAGTGGCTGCCTATCCCACTGGCCTTAGGGTCGATAACGCTGTGTTGTTCACCTACGTGAATTTTAATTAAAAACACGACTTTAAGAAAAGCAGCCTGGTGCAGCCTGTCCCTTTTACACTGCATTGGGCGAGGGGCAGTTCCCAGAAACTCGCTGTATCTCATTCTCCAGTAGCTGTGCTTGTCCCCCATGACTTGCTATCAGCGTGTTATCGTTTTATGGGAGATATCTTTCCCTTTTTTATCTAGGTCTATACATAGAGGTGATTTTCTGCGGGTTGTTTTTAGTCTCTCGCGTCTGCTTCACTGGGGATCCTTCACCCATCACTGTCAGGTCTGCCACTCCCGCCTCCCTCTCCGCCTCTCCTTTCACCCACCCGTCGGTGTAGCACGTTTTTCTCCCCCCCCTCTCCTCCCTTTCCTGCCATCCCATTTTTTCGCCTTCCTGGCAGTCCGCGATCTGTTTTGGGAGATGCCGCGCACCTTGAACCGCGAGTCGCCCCCGTATTTCCATTCTCTTTTTTTTCCGGGCAACTCGAAAGCATTTCAGGCAACTTTCCCCAGACACGCCAGCGCCAAAAGCAAGACTGACAATCGCATATGGAGAAGCGTGTGTTTTTTTTCTCGCCAGGATAAACAGTCATTACACAGCATTATGGTAGCACATAATGATTCATCAGACACTCTCTCTCTCGGATATTAGCATAATGGTAATAACATCATAAAAATAATATGCCATGCAGTATACTGCTGGACCACAAACTATCTGATATCAAAATAGAGCATTTTCCTCATTAAGCGAGAATTGTAGTGGTAATTTAAATTTATGTTCAACATTTCCGCATCTGCTGCTGGATTATTCTAATTAAAATATATATTTCAGCCTCTCAGTTAGATTTCCAACGCATTGCCGCCGCTGCGGACTTATTAAAACTGTTAATTTTATTAACTGCGGAAAACACGCGGCCACTCCTAGATCGGCTATCTTATCATGTAAATCAAGAAATGTATAACGATTTCAGTTTTCTGTGAAGCACGTTAGGGGGATGTCAAATTGGATCATTGAAATATTAGGGAATTAGAACTAAGTTACCTAAATGTCCTTTGGATCAGTTACTGGCCTGGCTACGCAGTGAAAGGAAATGCTATACTTTATATACAGTATTCTGGGTCAGCCCCTTTTAAATATGTCTGCATGAGAAATTGATGGAATATGATCTAGCACTCCAGACTTACTGTACTTTAGACTAATATGGATTGATTGAGTCTCACTATAAAAAGTCGGGATACCTCTGGGTAATTGTGGGTGATGCTAGTGTGGTTTGTCCACAAAGACCATGACCAGTTGACATTTCCTCAGTCAAAGCCCTGTCAAAGGTCATATAAAATATATATTACTGGTTTCTCTCCTTCCTCATGGTAGTTTCAGGCTGGTCTTTAATTGAAATCCTCAGCAGTGGGTAATTACCAGAAGGCTTTTCCCAGCTTCAAATAATGTGCTTAAATTTACACCTAGTCTTCTTTCCGATGACTGCATAGACCCTCACGGTACAGGCCTTGGTCATGCTGCTGATTTGTGTAAATCAGAACCAAACTCTGAATATGGTTAAAAAAAAAGACAAAGACGCGTGGTTTACAGGAGGCCCCATTGCTTACGTCATGACTTCACAGAACGGGCTCTTTCATAGCTCACTCTTTGCACTGCACTTGACAGAAATTTTATGTAAATTATCTTGCTTGCTGTATAAGCACAAATGTTGCCTCTTGTTCCCAGATGTTAATTGCTAACCTGTGAGTTGCTAACTTCTCCATCTAAAGGGAAATCTCGAGCCTCATCCTCCTGGCTGTGTTATCCCTTAGAGAGCTCTGAGTGCTTTGAAGTTAATGCTCTCTCTGCTTTCAGTCATTATCAGTTCACCTCTGTTGGTTGGTCAATGTAGCCAGGGCACACATTCATTTAGCAATAATCAAGACAAATGGCCAAAGAGTATAATTCAGTAATGTGTATGGATTATAAAACTGTGAGCATGCCCAGTAACGAAAAATAAAATTAGATTTTTTTTAATTCTGCATACAAAACGACTGTCTTGTAGCATAGTTCAGTGAAATTCTGCACTTCAACAGCAGTGCTGAACATAACTAAACCAAATAGAAATGCTTTTGTAAAGATAATGCATGCTGCAATTCTTCCAGGTGCAAACTGACATTCTCGTTGCTTTTCTGAAATCGGAAACGACAGGTAATCTATTTGCTAACAGGTGTCCGCTATACTTGTCAGTTTAATTAAAAGTCAAAACCTTCCCTCAAATGACCTCAAAAAGATGGGGCTTGTGTTAGTGCACGTGCTATTTGTCATGTTCTGTATGCATGTCATACATAGGTTTTGCATTTTCCCCAAATACAATATGAAAAATAAAATAATCAAATTTAGTTCTTAGAAAATTAGTGTGCATTACAGCAAATGTTGCCTTAAAATTTGTATTCATTTAATCTGCTTCATTTAACTAATAAAAAAATGTACCAATGAAGCTTAAGAAATGGTTCTGTAAGAACCCTTGAACCAATTTTCTCAGGAAATTGGTTTGAACAAAAAAAAAAGCAAAACAAACAAAAAACACACACATCCCAGTATTACCGTCTACAAACCAGCACACTGGTAGCTACCCACATAATTGAATTTAGCATGAATCTTCATCTCTCATGTGCAGCTCTGCGGAGGATCTGGGTCAAATGGCACCCCCCTTTAAGTGGGAGAGAGGTGCCCCGGTCGGGCCCTGGCAAAATCGGGTCGTCTGCCGGGGACAAACAAAAGCCAGCGTTGTCCCTGTAGCCAATCTTCCATCCTTAAGCATGACTTCACAATCATTTCATGCAGTACAGAATCAGGACAAGCTTCTGTCCTTCATTGTCATGCAGATGGCAGCTGACGGATCACTTTGAGCTGCTTTTAGCTGTGCCTCTATGCACCCATACACTCATACGTTGTGTTACTAGCACGTCTTACAGGTAGTGTTGCTTGGGGGGGTGGGACGAGGGCTTGATCGCTGGAGAATTTGTGGCATCTGTGACTAATGAACGGGGTGCTCCCACAGCTACATGCATCTGTCCCCCCCCCGGGTGTTTGGCTGACGGAGTTAAATGCTTTGCGCTTGGGCAGCGAAGTGGCCGAAACATACGTTACTGTGCTACAGCGTTACTGATTACGCCAAGAAACAAATTCCTCTTCGTTTAACAAGAGCGTCTTGGGTGATTCACTATGGTTGGTAAGATCTCCAGAACACAGGGCCCACAAAGTCTTAAAATCATTGAAACTCACCTCTACATTCTACTTATAAACTATAATAATATTAAGCATTTTGATTTTCTGGTGCTCTTTTGTCCTCGTTCAATTCGCATAGTTGATTAAGACTAATTTACAGGCATTAAACCGATCGTTCTTTTTCACCCAAGATTCGCAGCACCACACTGGTTATATTAGTGTTTATTTGCATTCAGTCTTACAGTTCAGATGACAAAGACAAAAAGGGCAAACAAAACAAACAGAGGAGCCAAACGAATCTGCGAATCAGTCGGGTCCAGAGGGAAACTTCCCTTCAAGAAAGACTACCACAGACCCACTCAAAGAAACTAAAGAGAACTCCTGAACCACAAAGCACTATTGGCAAACCATGGTACCCACAACACGCCTAAGCTCCCACACATATCATTCCACCAACCAGTCCAGCTGACCTTATTTCAACCTTAATGAAGCCACACTAATCAGGGTCAGCTGGCATTCATTACCCAAAGTGTTCGTTAGCCTCTGACTGGGGGATCAGTCACCATGGAGATGCGGCTGATCGCCCCTCCCCTGACCTCTGCTTCTACCAGTTTGCATTTACATCCTCATAAACAGACATTCCATCTAATGTCATTATCTGTGCATTTCATGCATGAAAAATTATGTAGAGATTTTTTTTAGAGACAGCCCGAACATGTGTTCACATTCCCAAAGATGATTTGAATAAAAAACTATGAAATTCCAGTATTTATAGAAAGTAATATTGCATTCTCTATATTTTACTTTTGTTTCATAATATATTGTTCTTTCAATATCCATCCATCCATCCATTTTCCACAACCGCTGTTCAGGGTTGCAGGGGGTCCTGAGCCTGTCCCGGAGGCTATGGGTGAATGCAGGAAACAACCCAGGTTGGGGTACCAACCCTTCACAGGGCACACTCACGCACCATTCATTTCTTTTAATATATAAACTGATAAACATATATCATATTTGGTAGCTTATTTACCTATTTCATTATAACATTGTTTTTATACTTTCATCACCAAACAGCACTTTTGTTGTCAAAATAACATGTGGTCTTTCACCACGGCGCAAAACAGCACATTTCTACATATGAAATTGTTCCAGAAGATGCTTGAGAGCCTCGGATGATGAAGAACGTTTCTGTGGCCTGGCAGCGGTGGGGTGGGGTTATGCGTGGGCGTATGTGAATCTGGATCTTTATTCGCCGATGCCTCCTCGGAATGCACATGCCAACAGAGCGGCACTGTGCTCGCCGCCGCGTCCGTCTCCCCGCGAACAAGCGAGGCCTTTGTGCCACCGTCACCGGCCACGGAGGACGCGACGGAGCCACACGCGGAGCTGGCCCACTCCGAATGGAGATGGGGGACGGGAGCTGTCAGATAGCCCAGGCCAGTGGATCAGTCGGGTCCAGAGGCGGGTGTGCGGAATGAGAGAGAGAAGAGAGAGAGGGACGGGGAGAACTCACAGCGAGGCCGCTGCCAAGGCGGAGACGGTGACTCATATCCCGTATTTAATTTTTCTAATGCGCTTCTGCATGTGCAGATCTAATAAGAGGGAGAAGGGTCCTTTCCATAATGAAAACTAGCCAGCATCCCTGATGCTGAAGGAAGTCGCCTGGTACTGGTGGGAGGTAGGGAGGGGTTGAAGGCTGACATAAATTACAGACTCAAGGACTGATGCTTGCACATCCAAAGACTCGGGAAAAACCAATAAGCAGCACCCTCCCCCACACGACCCCTCCTCATTTACACTGTGGAGACGGCGGTGGGAGTTTGAAGGCAGCAGAAAAAAAAGGTGCTGAATAGCGTGGTGCGAGGTGCCCGGAGAGCCGAGAGTTCTTCTGGTTTCCAGTCCTCCCAGTCCTCCCAGTCCTCTGATCACGTGTCCGTGATTGTGGCCGTTCAGCCGATCTCAGCTGATCTCAGGCTGGGAGGGTGGTGCTTGTCAGTATTAAACGGCGAAAAAGTGCGGCGCTCTGCAACTGAAAGCTTCCATTTAAAGATATGATCACGCTCCCCTATAAGTCTCCTTCTCTTTGTTGAAATATGTCCATTAACAGATCATAGCTCCCGTGGAAGGAATTGATTGGCTTGACCTAGTTCAGGCCCATATGTATACAGAGTGAGCGAAAGCAAGCTGTCACTTCCGCTACTTCCAGTTCCATTACAAGTGCTGTCACTTTCTGATATGATATTTGCGTTACAGTCGACGTCCCGGCTTCTTATACGAGAGCGATACGCTGTGTTTGGTTTTAACCGGAACAAACAACCTTGTGTTCTGCAGACACCAGGACGGAGACTTGGAGGGTTCTAACACGCATTTAAGAATTGTTTCTGGTGTAATGCATGTGTGTGTGTTTCTGGGTATATTAATATTAGTGAACATTGTATATAAGTCAGTTAAGTTAACAAAGCACAACCCAACCACTTTTCCCCTTCACCATGACCGGAGGTGGGTAATCCAGGTCCAAAAAGTAACCACCCAGACCAGGATTTTGTTTCAACCAACCAGTTAAGCATTAAGAGTCTCAGTCACAGAGTGCAAAACTAGTTGGTTGAAACAAAATCCTGGTCTGGATTGTTACTCTTTGGACCTGGATTACCCACCCCTGACCCACAGGATCCAAAGTAAGGTGATTAACTGATAATCTTAGAAAGATATAATTTACTTGTATCATAGTAGCATTTTCAAAAGGGCAAAGATGGATGGGTAAGACATTCAAAGTCGAGCCATTAGGATTTAGTAAGTGAGCTTCTGCTGTGTCATTTTGCCGGGTTTTACCATTCCAAAGCAATACTCTTTCAATATTCGCGCCATTTCCCCCAAAACAGCGCGCCCTCCTTAAATGTAGCTGCCGACATTTATGGAGCATCATGATGAGAATAATCATTGTATTAACACCCTTTTATTCAGGTTGTCCTTATAATTCTTTCTAATTGTGTTTTTGTTTATGGTGCAGAAAGGTTCCTCTCTCCCTTCTACTGTGGAGTGCCTAAAATATTTAACAAGGCTCGTGCTATTTTTGGATTTGTGCTCAGTCTTTTTTTTAAGCTTATGGTGCAATAGCTTTACTGCACGCCGCGTCTTTTGGCACATACCGTTGCAAACAGACAGTCTCATGGATTGAGGTGGAGAGTTTACCTGTAGCCTTACATCAAAGTGAAAAACTAGTGTAATCATGGGGGGAGGGGGGGCGCATTTAAAGGTTTGAGATAATTAGGGGAGTGCTTTATACATGCAGGCCACGATCAGGGATTCAGATAGATGGTCTGCATGATAATCAGTGTTGTTACATCCTCCAGTTTTTCTTTTTTTTTTTCCCAATCGCGCCCCTGTCCATCAGCCTGACAGTAACCCGGAGCCAGCTGTGCCGCGTCCCGGGTGCGTGCCTATTTAAACGTCGGTAGTCGCGAAATAATGAAAAAGACGCACGGATTAGGTCAAGCACAAGCAAGCCAGTACAAACGGAAAGCTGGGGACCTTAAATACGGTCATTTTTTAATCACTTACTATGCGCACTGACGGTCATTGTCGACGGAACCTTGTGTGCAGACCTGCGCCGTGCGTTGAATGAAAACCGCCTTGTTTATGTATGACTGAATATTTAATTTGCCTACCATACAAATTATGTGAACGACCACCCCCCAGCGTGTGTAAATTTCCTACAGTTCCTTACCAGACATCCAGTTTCTTTTTTATAATTGATTATCCTCCCAGGCGCTAATAGCAGACCTAGGAGCCTGGCTGACGGACAAGACTGGACTGGGTTAATGAACAGTCCTGCGCGCACTATCGATGCATGGATTACGCTATATAGTCCAGTGTATTTCCCGGTAAAGAAGATGTTTAAGGGAGAAAATCAATGCCAGTGTTGCCGAGAAGTCTTGCTTTTTGCTTTTCCGACGATATGCCAAATATCGGCTTTATAAGCGTGTTTCTGTGTCTGTGGAGCAGCGTCGTCATCAGGTTTTCGGGGTTTTCAAGGTCAATCCATTCATTTTGCAGCGAACACTAGGCAGCCCGAGACACAACGAACTCACATTTAAGCGGAATGAATGGGATTGTTAATTCAAGATTTTTTAGACAAAGTATTATTAACATTTCGGTTTTGGACAGATTTTTATTCAGAAAATCAGAAATTATTTAGAAGATCATTAAGCCGATTTACTTTTTATTTCTGGGACAAATTCAGTAGAATCTAAGTAAACAACTGTCTGAGCTTACAGGTTGAAACAAGCGTTATGATCCAGACATTGAGAACTTTCGTGTGGTGTTTTGAAAGAGTGTAAGAAATAATTAAAAAGCATAAAAATAAGTTGACAGCTATTAAAGGAAATGTTTGAAGACTGGCATCCTTAAATTAGAGGCAGTTCTGTGTTGATACCCTCATGAATGTAGGCCTATGTGCCATTAAGGACACGTCAGAAAAAATTAGCACAATTAGCTTTCACAACTGTTTCCAGTCTGCAGCGAACCCAGGGGTGTAGATTTGGGTACAGAGGGTAAGGGCATGTCCCTATCAATATTATGGGAGCACAGTGTGTGTGCAGTGGAGCGGTAGGTTTGGGGCTGATTTGATCATTACCAATGTTGAAACCAAAGCTATAGCATTGAGTAACGCCCTCAGCTGAGCTACATTTCATTATCTGTGATGAATCTGATGAAGTCATTGGCAGATCTTCATCCAAGATTATTAGGGATAGATTGCCACTGTAATGATATTCAGATTCCAGTTAATCATGACAAAAAAGCAAACAGTGTGTATATATTTGCATGTTTAAAATGATCGTTTTGTTACTTTTGTTACTGACACGACAAGGATTCAGTCCCACCCATAGAATGGCAAATGTCCGGCCCAAAAGCAAAAAAACACCCAGCTCGACTTCAGCCAAAGCTTTGCAGCTTTTTCTCCCAAAGAGTGCCAACTGTTTGTTTGTCTCCAAAATTGGATATTGCCCTCGAGCGCTGGCGTTTATCGCTTCGCTCTTTGTTCCTGCTCACAGCGCCGTTAACCTTTGTCCTCCTTCAGAGGGCTTGATGCTGTAGGATATAGCAGCTAAGGGGTTGTAGCATCACTAGAGTGCCATGAGGTTTTAGTATTTGAAACTCATCAACGGCTTCCCAGATTCAATGACATTACGATATAGTCTTTCCTTGCACCTTGTTTTACATTATCATTATTATTTTTGTTTAGCGGCGACTGCTCCATAAACAATAGCAACAAAGACGTGAGCTACTCTCTGTGATGCTCTTAATAGGTTCCTCCCCTGTGATAAGAAGCGGCTTAGCTTGGAAATCGGTGAGCATGTGCATATGGAGAACGAGCTATTATAGCCGCCTGAGAGCACGAGCGTTCCCGTAAGTGGGATGAAAAAAAAAACCCAGATCCGGGGCTGCTTTGCTGTTAAGAGCTATCGATCACCCCCCCCCCC
>JAODKM010000118.1:3787622-3820604 GCA_026780845.1 Petrocephalus sullivani | reverse complement strand
CCCCATCCCCCTGGCTCCTCTCTGGTGGGGTCTCAGGTTCTCTGACGCATTATTCAGTGGAAAAAGAGAGGCGGGGGGTGGGTGACTACAACAGCAGACAGGAAGGAGTGTCCTTCTTCAACAGAGAAAGGTCATAGGGCTTGGAGTGGTCGGCCTGTTCATTAGCAGCACGCACGGTCGCACGGGCGTCCCCCGCGTGGAGGCCAACGTCCGCGAATGGCACTGCTGGCAGCCCGACAGCAAAGCAGAACCTGTTCAAGTTGGACTTTAGCACACTAGAAATCCCGGACTCTCAAGGGTAGGAGCTTTTATCACATAATTACTGAATCCGGAGGGATTTGTCAGTGGAAACCAACTGATTATTGCTCTCTAAGGAGCTGTCAAGGTAGCCTGTCAGCCCCCTCTTAGGCCTGGATTGGAGCAGGAAGCTGGAGACTAAACATTTCTGGCCATGACATACACTGTACCTCGCAGGACCTAGAGTATTCATTTGAGCCAAAGCTGAAAGCTTTATCCATTATAATAATAATAATTATTATTATGATTTATTTTCTTTAATTGTACAACATTCCGTTAAGAGTTTTTTATTTACTGTGTATTTTTAATTTGTGTGTACCTCATTTACTTATCTGTATGTTCATCTGTGCACTATGATGTTTCTGCTGTATGGAACAGAATTTCCCCCTGGGATCAATAAAGTCCTCCACTTCATAGCGTTCTGATCCCTAGCTAGGAGACCTCTACGTGAGAAATTTGTAAACTAAAAATTAAAAAAAATTAAAATTTAATGGCGTACCTTCTTCAGAAATACAATGTAGGCATTTATGCACAACATTGAGGACCATTACCTCTCCCTTGCTAGGAGGGCATCGATACAGTCGTTTCCTATGTGCAATATATGAATATATATTATACACATGAAAAGTGATTTTAGAAGCATGCTTTACATGGGCTACTGTTCAGCGGTTTTGTGAGGGCTATTAGGATGTTAAGATGACAACCATATTGTGGTCGTTGGTATCTGAAATGGAAAAATCCAGCTTTTGTCCATCTGCTTGGACTATTAGCCATGCCAATAATCAACCAAGTTTAGCTGACCTCAGTGCAGAGCCAGACAGTGGAGAACATTTCAGATAGTGTCCTTTATTTTAACGAGGGAAAAAGATTAGAAGTGATTGCCAGCCAGATGTCCCTCTGCTGGAGAAGTCTCAGGAGAGAGGGGATGAGGCTGAAGGCTTGGGGCACGGAGCCAGACAAAGGAGAATGGTCCTGCTTCAGCTTAAATTCTAGGTGCTAACATGATAAACTTTCTGCAATGTGCTAATGCTGTCTCACCCCATAAAAGGCATCTTGTTCTCTCATAGTCTGCTCCCCTCCTGTGTACCACCCATGTAACATTTGTTTTATTATGCAGTTGTTTGATTTCTCAGTTGTTCTCAGCGTCAGATGCTCAGATGCTAACTTTTCAGTGGCAAGAAAAATCCCTCTTCACTGACGGTTGGCAGAAGCACTCGAGTTATTCTGGTGAACCGAGTTATTTTTATACGTGGCGATGAATTCTCTCCCCCGGGATGATGGTCAGCATTAGAGGCGTTGATCAGTCTCTGTTCAGGAACATACTCCGCTGGAAGGTCTCTCATTAACAGCTAGTTCTTTCTGAGCAAAACACGATGCTCATGTATCGCGTAAATACTTACAGCTATGAAGCCCCTCATCCTTTAACGAATAACCAGTACTTTGGATGGATTTGTTTTCTACTTTTTCTTTTTCAACCTCTGTTACTAATCTAATCAAATCTTTTGTAGTTTTCCCGTTTACATTCCCATAGTTTTGTTGATTATTTGGTTTGGTAGGATTTTGAAGGGGAACATTAAACTATTGCCAAGGGTTCTCCAGCAAGTCTTTGCAGTTATTAATTTTAAATTTTTGAATTTAATTACAAAATTAGCCTGTTTATTTTTTTCCACTGGAACTGGCATAAGTGGTCATTTTACCTTCCTGCTTATTTCTTGTGTAAATTTAACTATTTAATATTTTCAAGTTCTTCATTTGCTTAGTTCTAATCCAAACTAACGTTACTGAGCCTAGCTTATAAAGGGTCACTGACTTTACTGAAGCAATATCTGACAGCAATTTAGAGTTTTACTTATTTACAGTTTTACCCTATGCTGCCAGACTATTCAGCGAAGGAGTCCCTGTTAGCTGCTACGCTTCACCCTACAACAGCTAGGCTAATCCTTAGCTCTCAGACACACTGCTGCCCTTAACTAAAGGTGCAGTGTCTGTCTAGTCAGCTTAACGCAGTGGACATACAGCACATAAGCTGCTTACATTACTGCCAGGGATCAATAAATGCTGAGAGGGTTAATGGGGAGCTGGACAGAACAATTGGCTGCATGTCCCAACAGCTGCGCTCACAGAATTTACTGCTACAGTAAACTGGCCGTGGTGGCAGGTGACAGGCTGTAGTGTAGGCCAGCCCCCCCACGGCTACGCAGGGGCAGGAGTATGCACCTCAGTACACCTTGGTCAAACGGGGGCTGGCTCGACACGACACCAGCTCCAGCAGCAGCACTGTGAAGGCGGGGGTAACCTGCCTTGTTGCTGGGAGCACTGCACTGCCTTTAAAAGGGATTTATTTTTCCACGAGTTTGTGTCAAGCGGCCAACAATAATGGCGCCTCAGACACGGAGTATAACTTCCGCTAGCAGATAGTTCACATGACAGGCACGACACTTCCACAAGCCTCTGTTTTGGCGAACAGAGGCAAGCTGTTTGGGGCAGGAATATTCCAACAGCATCATATCACAAATGATAACAAAACTCCCATTTTCGTAAATTACCTAGATCGTTTAAATAAATAAGTAATAATACGGATTATACTATAAAATATGTTGACTTTGAATTTTTTTCCTGCTAGCCCTATAGTTCTGTTTATATTATAAAAGTCATGTGTTGCTTTTACTCTTATGAGCAGAATAAAATATATTTCAGGCAGGTCTGGTAATGCTCAAAGACCGAGGGTAAGCGATTTGTTTGTAGCGCAGTCCTAAATATTTCTGCGCTGAAACGAAAGCAATCGAGCGCCTGATATAGAAAAATGCGCTGCTATTTTCATTACTTAATTTACATACGCATCATACTTTGTTTCAGGAATATAATTACATCGACAAGATTGATTATAGCGCAGTCTTTTTTTTTGTTGTTGCAACGCCGATAAATAGACGGAGTCACCTTCAGTTAATTAACTATACCTCGCCGGCACGCGCCTCGTCAACAGGGAGGCGCGCGCCAGGCAGCTATTCCTTAATGCGGCCCGTTCCTCCGGGACGGCACGCGGGGTGTCCGTGGGGCGCGGGGTCTCCGGGGCGCGGGGTCACGGGGGGACGGCACGTGGAGTCTCCGGGGGGGTCCTGTACCCGCCGGACGCTCCCGCATCGGGACCCGTTTGACATATCCCTTCTGTAAATTTAGCTAACTACCGGAAAGCGAGGTGTATTTGAGGTTTAGCGACGTGGCGTATAATTTTGATAGCAGTGCAATAGAAACACGGATGCGGAGAGTTATATAGGAAAAAAATGAATTTAATTGAATTATACAGTGACCAGGTCATAAGGAATTACAACATTTGAATGAAGGTTATACATGCCAGTGCTTCTTGAAGAATTTAAAATATAATGCAACGTGAATAACACACAACATCTTCATTTTTATACTGCCTGCTTTTACCCAGTAAACATGAGCAATTTCCTGTAGAAATTATTTACGCCTGAAGTGGAGATGAAGGAAGACCTTCAATTGTTGTGATATAAATTATGCAAAATCCATGTTTAAAGTTTGTTGAACTTGAAACCTCAAGGTAAAAAAAGTAATTCTGAATACAGGATAATTCGATTTTTTTTTGTTGCAGCCTTTAGAAAACCAAGCGGCAAAGGTCTGTTTTGTTAACCCATAGTCTATAACAGGTTGTCCCCACCCCCCAGCAGTCGAGTACTTCCCAAAAGATCTGAGGCACACGCCTGCCTCACTCTGTTATCACAGCTGACAGTCCTCGCGCAGCCCCTGTCCCTTGTGCCTGGCTATGTGTCCAAAGCCTCTCCATGCTTTTATGGGGTCCAGACAGAGGAATCTGTCCTGTGAGGTGGCCAGCATGTGATGCCGTTTTATGGCTCCGGCCAGCTCGGCATGGGTGTCAAAGTCCTGGGCTCATGTGTGTTCCCAAACACAAGCCCAGGAGCTCTGCATGCAAATATCTTAAATATCTAAATCTCTCTGCTGAAAAATGAACACCTTAAAAGGGTTTCTCTAATTTAAAAGGCTAATGTTTTTTGAATTAGATATCCTACATTTGGATATATAGGTCAGCCTCTGAATGCTTGAGAAAACGATACAGACCTGCTCCTCAAACTACTATGTATTTTTTATTTATTTTTTTGTTACCTGGTATTATGTTGTTAAATAAAAATGCCAAGTTGCGGGCAAATACATTTTAGAATCACCAGATATGAAACAATTCATTTTTAAATGTTTTAAATGCTGTTAGTGAGGACTTCCTTTCTTTAGTTTTGCCTGCGATACTAGAACCGCATTGTTTTACATATTTTTAGTTGTTGCTGAACACTAAATAGCAGCACCGTAGCAGAGGTCCTGTCAACGCTGACTTTAAAAGGTGACATTTCTTGAATATTTCAGGTAGCATTTCACATGGAACAGTAAACCTCAGAATATTACGTCTGTACTGTAAGTCACTTTGAAGTTCCTGCAGTGCCCTACATGTCAGATCGTTAACTGAAACATTTTATCAGACAAAGCTCAAGGAGAAGATTCAGTGTTTGCTTAAGTAATCCTTGCTTAGCTAAGCAGAGGTTGATTTTGTTAATGAAGTCGTTCACCTACTTGCGGTTGCTCCCATTAATTTACTTGATCTCCCTGAGGAAAAATAAAATACCATTAGCCGAATTCAGAGTGACTTTAAGCTAGAAGCTCTAATTTAGAATCTACGACATGAAGTTAAGGGGAGCCTTCAAAATCTTGACAGTAAATTAGCAATTCCAATGCTAAATGACAGTTCTCAGCTGGAGTTGTATGTTGTAAAACATCCTGCTAAGTGCATTTTAAAATTCCATCAAAATATTATAAAAATGCTAATTTAATAGTAAATAAAAATTTCCAGTAGTATTTGTGCATGTTTATTGTATACATATGCGTGTCAACAAACATTAATATGCTAAGAAATTGATTGATACATGATATTGTATCGTTGTATTTTATTTGTTCAAAGGCACATGTGTGTCACACGTGAGTCATCATACCAAAAGCATGTCAAAATGGAATGAGCTCATTTTAGAAATGACTGCACACTCATTTTAAACCAGGATGTACTAATCCCGCCAGCACCCCCTGCCCCACCAGTGACAGAATTTTCAAAATCTTGTGTACCGCGTCTGCCTGACTGCTGCCTCAACAGTTCAGATGTGCGACCAGAGAATTCTTATTTACGATATATGTAAATATTCTGGGCACAGAGATCAACTTCTAGACCTCCAGAGACCCAGGGAAAAATACTGCAAATCCTTGATCCTACACCAATGTTCAGTTCAAGTGACACAATGGTAGAATTGCACAGAGTAATTTTAATGCTAATTATCATAGAAGACCACACCATACATCTAGATTGTAGCTCAATACAGTGGCTGTATCACGGAATATCCAATAAGGAAAACTGCATTAATACTCTACTACATTAATGCCCTCATGTAAATAATTTAACTTGAAGCTCTGTCTTTAGTTAACAGGTGATTTGTTAAGAACATGCGGCCCATATTATTTCAGCTTCTTCATTCTCCTCCTCCCTTTAGCTTAGTCTCAGAGCACCCAAGTCTCTAGGGGAGAAGCGTAGCAATGCTTTCTGATACCCGAGCCTCTCTGAGCAGTTGGGACCTCAAACATAAAACAAGAAAGAGTTTTTTCCAACTCGTTCAGTATTCAGCAGGATGATCGTCTCAGCCTACAGATAAAACGTCAGGAATGTCAGGGGGTAAGATAGAAGGAGAGAGAAAATCAAGTTTTTTCGCAAAGAAGCCACTGCTTAATGTCAGGCTCAGGAGCTGTAATCATTACACCGGTTTTGTGGAACATCTAATTAATTAAAAGATTTCATTTCAGGATGTTAGGCTCGCTCGTTGGATGGTGACCCTGCCCTTACAAGAAGAGTGCTCTATTAGTGAACAAATTCAATATGGATTGAGATCTGGGGCTGCATTATGAGCCTAAAATGACGTGCCTCTGTCAGTAGATAAACGATGCACACGTGTGAGTTTTAAACAGTAGCCGATCTCTATGCTCGGCTCAGAGAATGATTTGTGTGTTTGTGGCGGTTTCCAAGAAGCGAGGGCAGCCGCCAGATGCAGTTTCAGAAAGACAGAGCAGACGCCTCATACTTATACCTTTGTGTCCCCCCTCCCCTCCCCCGATTAATCCCTTTCCAATCTGATTGAGTCACGTCTTCAACAAGGTCACTGTTATCCAAGTAATTCCTAAGCTTTAGGCCTGAATGCTAATTTAGTCAAAGATACAAAGGGCGGTTCTGTTCATCTGCTCTATATTCTGGGAAAAAAGGGATGCCTTGGGAGAGACGGGCCCTTCACGGGATTTGTTGGACAAATGTCCATTAAGTAAAACCAGCAAGTGGCGCATTAGCGTCTCTCAGAACCACTCATTTGTATTTCAGACTCGCCCCTATTAGGTTTTTATGGTTTCTTTAATTACATTAGATTATTTTTATTGATTTTATCTTTGAGATTCCTAGGGGTGTAAGTCACTGAGGTAAAGAGCCGACGAGTGAGCTTCGATACATCCATCCATCTTCTGTGCCCGATTTAAAGTGAAACGAGATGCAAGGCAGCAGGTCTCCCATGAAATGCGGTAACAGATCCCTATGATAATGCACAGGATGGCCAGATTTTAAAGCCAATGCAGGAAGTTCCATGAAGGGAACAGACCATTGAAATTAGGATGACATGAACTTTGTTGATGTGGGGGTGGAGGGTGGACGGAATTCTGCGAGGTATGTAAAGTGCCGAAAGACGAATATATAGTGCAAAGCAAGCCAACATGCAAAGACAGTACCCACTGCCCGAAAAAAGAAAAATTGTGCGGAACTTGGTCCTGAGTTGTGCATCGTGGACTACTGGATCTATCTTGGAGAAGAAACGCCTTATCGTTTAACAGATAAAAGAGGAAGATATTGTATCTCACACTCTGCGTTCCAGCACTTTCCGTAAATGTTCACAAATGTTCACTTATATACGGTGATTGGGGAGGTCATGGAAGGTGTGTGACTTCCTCCTCATGTTTATGGGATTACGTTGTCTGTCCTGCGTTGGCTTTGGAAAGGAGCCCCTGGGAAATGGCAGCCTTGTCGTGTTGCACGACGCCGTTTCGGTTGTGAATAGAAGGCACAGTTGCCGATTCAGTCTTGTTGTTCGTGTTGAAGTCCTGCTTTTGTCGTGATTGCGTCTATCCTGAAAAGTGTCCACCTATGCCTGTCAGCGGTCCTCCGACTGTAGCCACTCCTCCTCTCAGCCCTTTGTGACTGATGCTCCTATAATTTCGGCGTCGACTCTGCGGTTTCTTTCAGAGTGTGTTACCTGCATCGCCTTACTTTGAAAAAATCACGTATCAAAGTGCTGATTGTCAGACTTCTTTTATAGCTGAGACATGATGATAATTAGCTTTCACACTGACGTGACTGCCCCTAGCTTTTGTGACTGAGATTTAGTTACTTAAATGCTAAATCTTTCTTGATATGGTGCTTCCATTGTAGTAGACAAAGTACCCAAATGTTTCTGATGCTGTTCATGCTACCAGGTTTACTTCCCCTATGACGTATATTGTCTGGGCTAGGTCTTTTTTGGGCAAAGTCTTAAAAGCGTATATTGGCTTTCTAGGTCTTCAAAAGTAAGCCGAGCGGGCCTCTTCCCCACACTCTAGAACTGGATCCGCAGGGAGCAGGCCGGAATGCCGCTGCGACAAACGCCCAGTATTTGGTGTTAGATAACATGACAGGCTTGTATAACTGTGTAATGAATTATTCAGCGTACTGATGTTGGCGGAACAAGAAAGGGCTGCAGGAAGGAAGCATGGGCATCGCAGAAGGGGCTGAGCTGGGTCTGCCGTCTTCCAAAGCCAGGGGTTTGCATCTGGAAATGGGTGCTGAGATCAGGGATACCAGCTGGACGGGCAGAGGGGGCCGCCTGTCATCATGGGCGTCATGTTAATGGCCTTCCTAAATAATGCTCTTCCAAAGACAGGACCTTAAATAATTATCTATTTAAAAATCTGGCTGAGACAAAGTATTTGTTCTCTTCTGAAATACACCAGTCCTGATAAATGACTGCAGAGATTAACATCTGCACAGCAAGGATGCTCATCTTGAATTTATCAAGAAAAATACTGTCCCTTAAACAAATCAGTGCCTGGGTGGCTTTTTAATGTTCTTTAATGTTTTTTTTCTGTGACCACCCTTTGGCAGTGATGCCTTAGAATCATAAAACACATGGCTGGGTTCAACATACATGTTTTTTTTTCCCAGTGCTGAGATCTAAACAGTGAATATAAAATTTACACAAAACATTGAACATAAAATGCAAAAAAAGATGAAGCTCACCCGGGGGATTCAGCAGGATTATTGTCATTATCATGCAGTTCATGGTACTTTGAAGTCACTTAACACTGAATGCCCACACAGAAATAAGGTGGTGTAAATGTTACTATTAGAATGCATATTATGTAATATCAGAGTTATATTATTTACATTTCTTAAAGATCACTACGTATTTTTGATCAACTAAAACTTTACAACATGTTGGTTGGTTATTTGGTATTTAAATGCAATTCATTGACAACACAGTTGCTGTACACCACTTAACTAGAGCGTGTGACATTATGGATACTAAATGTTTCATGATTATGACACATCTAAAATCTAAAACTAAAGGAAATGAGATCTAAAAGTGTGCTAATGCTACTGTATTTTGGTGTATTGTGCCTGTGAATACCGGCCTCGCATAGTCAGTCTGCACAGCAGTGAGTTCTGTCTGTCTCGGATACACCGTCTACTCTGTTCCCTGCCCAGCTCCACCCTGAGCATGTCCACAGACCCCAGCGTAAATCCATCATCACTGACCATGTGACCTTCCGGCAGCCATGGCCGCCAAGCTGCTTATGTCACTGTGTCTGAAGCGTCCCTCACCACGAGAACCTCTCTAACCACCGCCTCTGACCTCTGGCCCGCCGGCACTGGCCCGCCAGTCCGTCTTCCTCATCTCAGGCTTTTGAGTTATTCGTGGTCGCCGGGCCCAACGCACCTCCAGTCCTCCGTAATGGGGGTAACGGGGCTTTGGGCGTCATTCACTGCAGAAGCAGGGAGAAATCTATTTTACTGCCAGGGTGTCACACTGAAGACCGAAACAAAAAGCTGTATCTGTATCACCAGTAGGTTAAATCCATTTCGGGAGTTATGACAAAAAAACAAAACAAAACAACAACAACAAACTCTTGGGCACATTATGGCATCACTAATGATGAACTACATGCAACACTGCCTTTCTGTAAATGAGCATCCATTAGGGGGTGAATGCGAAATGCCCGGGAGGCGGCATGGCAGCACGCCCCCCAAGGACGTCGTCCCCCGCAAGAGGACGTCCGTTTTTTAAACAGTAGCTGCACTGCCGGCTGCAGCCTGACGCTTATAATCAGCGTGATTACAGTGATCATCCCCCACTACCATCGTGACAGAGCCAGACGTGGGGGGGGGGGGGAGGCATCTCCACCCGGTGCTGTCCCGCCTGTCACAACTCCATCAGATCAGCAGCGGGTTACTGCCCTGCTTTAAATAGAGGAGGGAGTCATCCCCACCCCCCCTCCCCCACACTGGGTGGACACGCACATCCTTCTAAGCGGCTCCCCATTGTCTGGGAGTGAGCCATTACATCATCACGGGGGAGGCACCAGGCCAGCGGCAGAAATCTGACAGGCCCCCGCTTCCGAATGACGGCGCCCCAAGAACCCCCTTTCAGAAACCTACACGCGCAGCCCCCCCAGGACCATCGGCGGGCTTATCCGAGGCGCGAGACGTGCGGCTCATAGCCAGCCGCTTTGAAGTTTAAACCTGAAGTGCAGATCTGCTGAAATGTGATTCATTGCTCCCCACGTTTAATCGGATAGGAGCCTACAGGGCAAATTCTGCATTAGTGGTGAAAATCAGTAAATAAGTATGAGGAGAAAAGAGCCTTTTTGTGGTGTGGGTCACTCCTCATCATCCGCTGGTTAATCTGCTAATAATTACGTTATATTTTTATTATCCATTTATGCTAATACAAGCACAGGTACATAGAAGCACTTTAATAATCGTATGTAACCGTTCTTGCTCCCCATAATACACATAAACAACCAGGAATAAATATATATAAATTATAATAATATTTAAGTACATCAATTCCTGTTATATATTTTCTGTCCCTTTCGTAATTCATATTTATTTGAAAAAAAAAGCATCTTTTGTTTAAGAATAATAATTGCTGAATAGTTCAGGGGGGTGCCATGGTGGTGGGGTGTTTAGCACTGTTGCCTCACACCACTGGGACTGGGGTTTGAGTCTCTACCAGAGTTCCATGGGTGTGGAATTTGCATGTTCTCCCCGTGTCATCATGAGTTTTTCCCCCCCAAACCTTGCTGAGGCTATTTGGAGATACCAAGATGCCCGTAGGTTGTTCCCTGCCTTCCGCCCATATGCTCCAGACCCCCCCACAACCCTCAACAGGAAAAGTGGTTTCAGAAAATGGATGGACAGATAGTTCAGTGTATAAAGTGCACGTGCAGTTTCTTTTGGATGAATATGAAATACGTCTGATGATAAAAGTACATTTTGTGTGGGATTCTACTTGTAAGTGCAGGCTGAACCTATGACTCTAACTCCAGGCCATGTCTGAGCTAAGTAACCCAAGCCTGCTCCCCCCAGAGTGCTTCTTTTGCCTTAATGGACACTGGGCCATTAGTAGCAATGATGTCTGGACCCCAGAGTCGCTATGACTCAGTCAGCCATAGGGTCAGCACTTAAGGAGCCTGGGAGGGGAGAGGGCTTTGTGCCGATCCAGGACTGCTGAGCGTTTTCAAGCTTTTCAATTATTCATCTCCTGTTTGGCTGAGCAACTGGGACGATAATGAGATCTGTACAGTATTAAAAAGAAAACACACAGGCTAACGCCATCTCTCAACCAAAGACATGTCCGAAGGAACGTCCGGATAGGTGAAGATGGGTGAGGAATGCGGACATTTTGGTCATTGGAGGGGCATCAGTAATATTCTGAAGGCTGAATGATGGTCAAAACATCCAGAGATGAAGACAGGAGTGTTGATGTTTAAGAGCTGGTGGGATGCATTCTATCTATCTAGTCTGTCTAATTAACCATATACATGAACAGTGGGCATATGGGTTGGGTACTTAGTTATAAATCACTCTGAAGCTTGATATATACGGAATTGAAAAGAGGGGATGGTGTATGAGCTGTGCACTAGGCACACAGGTTTGGCTGCTTTCTGTTACTGAGCCCCTGGTGGATGGTGCAATCTGCAGGCTAGGCCAGCCGTTAGCTGGGGCATTCATATTTATATCAACATTTTTGTCCCTTTTGAGGATGTCTCCCCATGCGCGTGTTTAAATCAATGCATGCAAATGCGCATCCATGAATCACTGCCCAAGCTTACCAATTAGTGGTTATGCATAACTACCACCGGACACACAGATGTGTAATCAAATCAAGACGAGATGGTGATTGGATGAGAATTATGGTATTTGGGTTGATTTGTGTGAGAAGCATTGAGATCAGTTATTGTTTTAATGTGGAAATCAGAGGCAGGTTGTCATTGAATGCCAATGAAGTCTGGAGCCATGTCTGCCTCTCTGGCTGTATTCAGTTTGGGGCCAAGGGAAGGTTCTCCAGGGTGCTCACAGAGCTGCTGTCATCCGTTATGTAGCGCCCCCACCGAATATGAGCCATGCCACTACAAGAAGCAGAAAAGTAATTTATCCAGTCTCCCTGTCATTCGTACCTCATTAGAGAGAACACGGTGCCACGTAGAGGTGGATTTCTGTGGTCCGAGATGGATTAAGGTGTCCCGGGACATGTCGTCCCTGCTTCGGACCGCAGTTCTGTCCATCTAGGTGTCACCGCTGTAAGCTCTCCTCCCTGTTTTCAAATGAATCCAGATTGACATGGCTGTAGTATTCAGAGGAAACTCGCTACTGTACAGCCTAATGACACTATCAGCCACAGCGTGTGTGAGTCACATGGCATTTCAGCACATAAGCCGCCAATCTGGTTAATGTGACACATATTGATTATGGAGATGCTGAATCAACCTCCTGGCCCACTATTGGCATGGCACCTTTGGTCAGTGTCACATACATCTTGCTTGCTTATATATAGCTTGTCATCCCAATCTCCCTACTAGATGTGGTGGTGTGTGGTTCTGGGGGTTAGGACTCTGATTCAAAAGTAGCCGGTTCAATTCGTGTGGCTGGCTTTGCCGTTGGGCCCCTAAGTAAGATCTTCAGGCTCCATTTTCCAGGGAGTGTCAGACCCTGCTCTCTCATTTTCGGTTATACTACTAAAAAGTAAATATAAATGAATGTAAGATATCTCTATATGTGAGCCTGTAGTTACACAGGCATGGCTCTAGAATATTTAATTAATCTGTCAACAGGGACTGAAACTCTGTAGTTAGTATCCAGGTTTTGCTGAAGCCCTTGTCTAAACACTTTCCTCCAGGTACTTGCGAGACCGTCTGGGTTTCTTTTTCTTTCTGCTTCACGCGCAGAGATGCTGCTCTCATGGCGGATTGTTCAAAGTATTTACGCAGCAGTGGCTGTTTATCCGGAAAGCTTATTTAATTCACCCTCCAGCTTTTAACTGAATTAAAAGATGATTATGCTGCCTGGTTTTGACGTGGAGAAATGCATTAATGCTCAAAGGCGCCGATTTCGGTGCCGTGCTGCAATCGATATGACGTTTAATGTAACCTATAATAACAGAGGCGAAGAACCAGATGATAAACAGACAGATGGACAGATTGGCTTTTTTTTGGTCTGATCTGAGAAGGACATATGTACGTACACTCCAGATCATAAGTAACGCTTTCTGTGACTGCCGGCTTCATGCCTGCCTAGGATCAAAGTCTTCCAGAAGCTGCCTCACTGTTCTGCTGAGAACCCGCCATGTCTTTGATACACACAGAGACACACGTAAGAAACGTGCAATTACCGTAGCCGCCAGGGAGCAAACAACTACTTCCCAAGCTCAGTGTTTCTGATCCTATGTTACTATTTCAAGTATAGAAGCGGACGGGGGAAAAAATAAGAGATGATAAACTCAAGAAATGGCTAAAAAGACTAAGTGGTTCTGTCGCTTTTCATGTGAGGTTAGTTTGAGAGGCTAGGTGTGGGGACCATAAAGGTAGATGCAGGCTTTAGAGTCGGAATCTTCAGTGCCACACTACCAAGGACGATGGAAACTGCTGTTGGTACAGCTTGCTATCATTGGATACGTCATGACAATCGACAACTAGCAATTAGGGCGTAACACAGATACCGTATTAGTACAAGCAGTGGAGGATCCTGGGAAGCGCAAGATGGGAAATTGCCCAGTGCACTGACTTAGCACACCGTGGGCGGAAAGGGTGACAACTTTTATCATTGCCAACCCGCCCTGGTACAGAGTGAAATTGGCCGGGGAAATGGGCGAGGGGGCGCCGGTGATGAAGCTTGCCGGGGGTGCTTTATGGGTGACGGCCGGTACTGAGTACAGCACACAGTGTACACAATGGAGAGGAGTAAATGCATGGCATGTGCTAAGTGTGGTAGGCCATGCGTTTGATGTGACAGCCCCGTGTGTGTTTCTATTCTATGTGTCTCACGCAGCTGTGAAGGGGACAGGATAAGACCCACTTTGCCCCGAGGACACACCGACGCCGCGAGCCTCTTTCATGCGTCTCCCCGCGTCGGACGCCCACGCCAGAATGAACTGTGAGCAGGACTTTGGGGAGGGGGGCATGAACGTGACACTCACCCTGCGGCTTCTCATGCACGGCAAGGTAAGGCCACAAGGCAGGTGGGGGGGCAAAAGAGGGACAATAATTCGTACTGGACGGCCAACCTTATCATTAGCCAATGGCATGCTTTGAATTGGTGAGTGACAGGGGAGAGGGCAAATCAACTTTCGCCTGGGACCAGTGCCCCAGTAGTCTGGCACAGGGGTGTGGAAAAGGGAAACATGTTGCATCGGGTGGGAGGATTGGACTCTCTCACCAAGGTCGGCCAACACATCAGGAGCCATAACAGCACGTAGCTCATGGCGGTCCAGACTCAGATGACATGTCCTGCCCCTCATTCATAAGGACAGGATTCACATTGCGCCCACGGGCCACTGGGAGCGTCTGGTGGAAGGGGGGGGATCAATATGATGACATTTACTCTCCTTCCTTTGCAGGAGGTGGGAAGCATCATAGGCAAGGTGAGCAGCTTTCGATCTCCACGGCGACGTCGTCACATCTTTATGGAGACCACTTTGAATTTCCCTCTGCCATTCCACAACGCAGTCGTCACGATTAAATGTTACCGCAAGATTACACAGCGTGGAGTCACACAACATGGCAGGGCTCAGTACGCGACTTCGGAGCCTGCCTAGGGCACCCTCTACTGATAGGAGCGCCTATTTGTTTGGGGGCAGAGTGAGACTCAGCCGGTTAAGCTCTGTGCCTGTAATAGGAAGGTTGCCGGTTCAAGCCCAGCCTCGGCACGTCTATGGGCCCTTGAACAAGGCTCCCTGGGTGCACAGAGAGCAAGGTTGGGGGAGGTGAGAAGAAGACAATTTCCCCATGGGGAACAATACAGTATTGCAAAAAATTGAGCACGATTATTGCATTTTGATGGGTAAGAGAAGGGGCTATAGACGCGGTGCAGGGGTCTGAGTGCGTATACTGGGGGAGAACACAAACTCAGGCTTATATAACGACTGGCAATAAAGAACAGGTGGAGCTAAGCAAGAGTACCGGTCACATGATGACCCCCCGCACTGGAATGTGCATGCCCTAAAGTTACATTATGAAGCTAGAAAAGGCTATCTGATAGCACACAGTGTTACCCTCGATGAGGAATCCAAACAAGCATCCCGCTATGTTCACGACTGGAGAAATCACAGCACAAATATAGTCTGAGGGGTCTCAGCGAGCCGTGACCTCCCGGCTGACGGCTGGCCTTTAGCGACTAGCGAGGCTTTCCAATTGGCCCCCCCAGACCCTGGGCCCCATGTCTCCGGGGCCGTCGCTCGGCGTGCCTCTGGACCGTATTTTTGCCAGATTCCTCCAGGAGGCGCCATGGTGCTCGTGCAGGGCCTGGCAGGTACTATATTAGTGGCAGGAAGTTTACCTTTGTTTTCCTGTTTCTCTGGCACCAATAGCGAGAGTGAGGGTTTCACAGCGGAGGGCTTCTGGGAATCGGTACCTAGCGAGTGCGGAGTCAGTGCATTGTCCCGGCGCACATCGCCACAGTTACCGTAATTCACTAAGTGCTCTGTTGATTGCAGACTCATTAATTGTTTACTGGATATTAGATGGTGGTAGATACTGGATTGTGCATTACTGCATGTGGGCCCCTCATGGCCGACATGCAGTATAATGTGACATTTGCTCTGTATGTATTGGGAATATTGTAAGTAATACATTAAATTAATGTGAAATGACTGGGATCAGCTCCAGGTACCCTCTGCCCTTGCCATGTGAGGCCAGTCCGTCTGAGCGTGTGGGCTATCTCCCCCATCCCATCCCTCTGGGTGGGGGGGGAGTTGCAGCATGGGGGTCGTGTTTCACAGCCTCCCTGCCAACGTCCCGCCCGTCCACCCACACTTTGCTGAGCTAGGAGCCCGAACGAGGAGGAAGGGTTGAAAGAGGAGATGTTTTTTAGGGGGAAATTTGGCGGGGCAGATACTCGACATGGAGAGACCGTCCCCTGCTCAGCTGGCCGCCGGATCACGGAGAGCACTTGGCAGGACGCGGCATTTATCCCATCCTAGTCAGCTTCCGGAGGGACACATTCACACAAAGGCTGCCTTACCATACAATATTACACAATATTAATATTCATCCCGCAGATAGTATGGGGCTGGAGAGACTGCTTGCACTAGTGTAGCTTTCCGAATGGACATGTTTCAAGCTCAGCAAACTTAAAGCAAATCTAACATCTGTTTTTTCTTCCCCAGAAAGGAGAGACTGTGAAGAGAATACGAGAGGAGGCAAGTTTGTTCTCCATATTTCCTATTCTATTCATTCCTGGCACTTGTATGATAAACAGAGAACAAAGCACAATGCCACTAGTTGGAGAGTGTAACTCAAGTAATAATTTATGGCATTAAGCTTATTTTAGGTCCACAAAGGTTTGGATCAGATCTTGTTTTTCCACAAGGATCGGGGGAAGTGTAAATATTGTTGCGGGCGCAGATGTTCCCGTTAACATTCAGAACACACATCTCGAAGGATTCGGCTGTTCGCGCCCTCCTCATCTGAGATCTGAGATCGGGGGGGCTTTGTTTGCATATGAGGTATGAGGGACTGGATGGCCATTAATTTGTCACCATGCCATCATCGTCGCAGGATTTAGGAGTAACCTCTTGGAAGACCTGCGTGGAAGGAAGCTAAACATAGCCACAGGAGAAAATATAGCTGCGAAAGCAGGATAATGCACTCACGATATGCAATTTCACTTTAACATAATTAGAGGAATCTCTTATAGGAAGAGAAGATTCAAAGAGAAGATTTGAAATAAGTCAGGCCAGGAACTCCAGGGTTCCTCAATGCTGTCTATGCATGGATTGTGTTTAAAGGTAGAGATTAGTGAAACCTTATCGGGGGGAGGGTGTGTATACGGTGGCCTTGTTGCATTGATGTAAGTGAGATCCTTGGCCTTGCAGCCAGAGATTTTCCTACAGGCTCCACGGGCCGCTGGAGATGCCTGGGAGAGCAGTAAGACTCACATGTGAGAAGGCCGAGGGTGATATTATTGCCAGGATGAATTCCAGGCCTCGTCTGGTTTCAGTTCCTCTTTGCCAGCCCGTCAGCCATGTGCAGAAATAACACCTGACTCGGTTGGAAGATCCCCCAGCACAGCTCCTTGGCTAAAAACTGGCCACGCGGTGCAGGCACGGTCGGGTTCTGATAGATGATAATTGGTGCCTGGTCGCGTGTAGTGCCTGCCTGCCCATCCAGTGTTGCTCAGCTGTGCCTTGTGATGGGATTCATGGCTCTCTTCTCCCTTACAGAGTAGCGCACGGATAAACATCTCAGAAGGCTCCTGTCCCGAGCGCATCATCACCATAACGGGCCCAACGGAGTGTGTCTTCAGAGCCTTCACCATGATCACGTTAAAACTGGAGGAGGTAACGCCGACCCGCCAGCCCCATCCACCGCATACACACACACGTACGCATCATCTTCCAAACCATCGCCAAGATCAGTGTATCCGCCCCTAGCTGCCCCTAACCAGAAATATCATCTTTGTAGTCTAACTAACTGACATGAACCTGCACACATACAAACATGCTTGTGTGTGTCACGTAGTCTGACATTCCAAGGTACAGGAACACGTGCACCCGCTGAATGCCCAGAAATGAGAAAATCACGTTTGCTGCATGCAGCTTTCTGCTACCACTTAGATGAAAACCATACATACTACTCTGCACAGCAGTCATTGATGTGATAAGGAATAAATCATAGTTATTCCATGAGATACATCTGATCAATGCAAAGCAAATTGTGTAATTTGAAGGGTGGTGTTTTACAAGCAAACAGTTAAGCATGAAACATCTGTCATGGTTCTTTGGCCCAAGGCCCCCTGCACCTCCCACCCCCCACACACCCCACTTCCTCCTAACCCTGCTTCTTTCTCAACTCATAAGGGCAGAGTTGTCATAGTAACACGGGGGTCAGCATTCCGCTCCGTTTGCCCCGAGTGTGTGCATGTATTTAGCTGCTGAAATCAATGAGAGACTTTGTTGAGGGGCTGTTGGCCCACATTTAAATAATTGCCCGTTCTGACAGAATCGGGGAGCCAGTGGCTCCCGAACAGAATGTTGTGGCAGAAATCTGATCTTTGTTTCATGGTTGCTGCTTAATTATTTTGTACTTCAATAAGAGGAAGAGAGAAAGCGCTGTGTCAGTCCTGTCCATGAGCTCTGAAAGCCTTGTGCTCAATAATCCTGAAGGATTCCTGCTTAATTGACTTAATAGTCTGTCATTCTAAAAATATAAACAAACCCTTTTCATATGATGAAAAATAACAGCATTTACATTGCTAGCCGATTAATTATTGATTTTTTCATCTCTCCTTTGAGTGAATAGAGATTTTAAAAAGGAATATTTATGTCTGCAGGCATAAAACTGACTGAAATATTTCTGCTGATATGCTCATAGTATTACTGAGCTGAGAGGATTATGCTATTCGCGGCTATTAAGATGTAATGCATATTTTTAAATTAAATCCAGAAGGTGACGCGCAAGGCTCTCTGATCCTGACGAGGGGAGATGTGCCACTTTTTCAAAGAAGTGGGAAAAGCCAAAAAGCGCAAATCCCGTTTGAAGAAAGTATGAAAAGGAAGCAGCAGAAAAACAACCTAACATGTGACAGACGGGATGTTTAAAGGGGCAGGATTGTGTAAGAGGTGGCCGACAGAGAAGCGTGTTGGGGGTCCCAGCCCCAATTGTTTAGGCTTCTATACCCAGAATTTTAAGCCCAGAAATACAATATCCACCTGTACGGGTAATAAGATGTCGGTAAAAAAAGTGTAAGTGTCAGCTTAACAATCAAGCGTAAACTGGTCATTTATGCAACAAGGTATTCCAATTAAACTGCTGTGGAGAAGCCTTAGGCAGTCAAATAAAATGCTAAAAGCTATTCATCTGCAAGTGTATATGTGCTCAGAAGAAAAGATGCAAATTAAGAGTAACACAAGAAAAAATAAGATCTTTCTTCTGTTCTCCAAAAAAGATATTGATGCCTTGTTCGATGGATGGATAAACATGGCTTTAGTTCCCCAACCTCCCCACAGGGGCACCCCAGGCATTCCCTGTGTTTGTTCAATTTAACCACCAGCACACAAAATTTATTTAATTAGTTAAGTAAGTCAATGAGGTAACAATTAGCCAAAAAAGGTGTACTGCATCATTTTCTTTGACTGCCTTTTTTGACTTTTGCACAGCCCCGTATAAACATGTTTTCCCAGCTAATATAACTGGTTAAAATATAAATTGTGACAGTACAAATTCATTTCCTCATTATGTCTCATTGGCTTAAGGGGTTGGCCGCCCGCCTACACAGGGCCAGGTCTTCCCTTTCGGGCAGCGGGTCTGCACATGCCATTTACATTTCAAACGCTGCAGGACTTTCACTAACTGATTGCGCCAGTCACCACACACGGCTGAACCTGATATTTATTACCAGATTTAATTAAAGAAAAAGCCCTTCCTGAATCTGCAGCCTTGGCCAAACTAGCAGGAATTAAGCAGGGACTCCAGCCCTACGTGAAAGAGCAGATCTAATTTTAAAGGGATATCAGCTGGTTTGGATTTGTCTGAAAGGGTGTGTCTGGTGATGATGTACATCAGATCCGGCCTCCAGGAAACACCGGAGCTCCTGACAGTAGTCGTGCGTGACAGGAGTACATATTGCCCATAATGCCAATGGAAGAGGAAAATGGCGACCACAAGCAAACGCCTGTTAGTATTGAATCATACTGGGCCATTATTAATATCAAAAAAGTGCAACTAATCAGCCTTTGTAATAATGTTCTCTGCACTAGACGTGGCTAATGGGTTTCTGGCTGCACGCTCTCATTCACCCTCCATCCCTTTGGGTTCCTCAGGACCTCACAGCTCTGGTTGCCAATGGCACCGTCACGAGCAAACCGCCTGTCACCCTCCGGCTCGTCATTCCGGCCAGCCAGTGCGGTTCTCTGATCGGCAAAGGTGGCTCCAAGATCAAGGAGATCAGAGAGGTGAGTCGTGGCACATAAAGGTAAAGAAAAGCGCCATGCGTCAAGATCGACTGGGAACCTGCTGTTGTACCCTTTGGCCATCTAAGGGTACAAAACGCCTCGCTCGAATTTCCACTCGTATGATGTGAACAAACTTAAAAGGACAAGTGCGAGCGTCTCTCCTTAAAACATACTATAATATTGTCTTGAATATGGGTTGAAAAGCTTGACAACTTGTACACATTTAACTGACTGACATTCAGAGTTATTTATCTAAAGTGAGTTTCCATTGTTTCTTGTCACAGAGCACTGGGGCACAAGTACAAGTAGCGGGAGACTTATTGCCCAACTCTACCGAGCGAGGGGTGACGATATCGGGGACCCAGGAAGCCATCATTCAATGCATCAAGCTCATTTGCACCGTAATCCTTGAGGTACAATGCAATATACAGCAACACAGCATAGCGCAGCCCGTCCACAGCTCAGGTCAAATGTTTGTTTAGTCAGAAAACCAGTGACAGCAGACCCATCCCGAAGCTCTGATTTCCGGTCGACTCAACACAGAGCAGAAAATATACGAACTAAACCCACTTTCCTTAATGCTGTTGTAGGTACATCTGCGGCCTTCACATCAAACCATATCTAGAGAACAATACTTTTTTTGTCTTGTATAAATCAATGGCACCAGTTTCAAGAACCCCAATAATCAATGCCTGAAAAATCGAAATGCAGATATTGGAAGAACCACTTTATTTTTTATTTATTCGTTTTCACCTTCCCAATTAAGCTACCTCCACCCATCCCCTGAAAGTCACCTAGCCAGGAAACTGCAAGGTCGGAAAGTAGCTAGCGTGGTGTTCATCCTCGCCAGCTAATGGACACCTGATCTGGCCGGAGGAGGGGGGTCATGTAATATAGCCCAGGAAGACTTTATCCGATTGTCGGAATGGTGCTATTTTCCATTGGCGCCCAGGTGCCCGGGAAATTAGGGAGGCACAGCCGATGATGTAGGGCTGGCTGGAGCTATGAGCCAACCTGAAGGCTTTGTACTTGACAAAGGGTGTTTAAATAACCAGCGTCACCCAGCAGCCCCTGCCATATAGCGTAATATGGAAAGAATATCGTCATAGTTTTACCTCTTGAAGTCTTTATATAAAATAAAGTGGCACATAAAATGTTATTTGAAACCTTGAATAATTTGTGAAATGTATCTAATAGGCTTTTATTTTATTTTTTATTTAATTATTTTTATTTATAATTTATAATATATAGCTATGCAGATTCTCTTCTGCTATATATAAATTCTGCTATGTATATTCTATTCTGTATGATTGTGTCAGGACATATTTATTATGTTATGTTATGTTATGTTTTAGCTATGCAGCTTCTATTGTGTAATATTTATGCCCCGAAACTGACATGTGTATGCTAGGTAACACTAGGTAACAGTGTTGATCTGTGCTTTTGGGTGAATGAGTGGACAACAGCACATTGTACATTAGTCACAGTGACTCATATATACCATGTTCATTTCTTTTTTTACTCCACACATAATACCTGATGACTTGGTCACATGTCACTCAAATACTGGTCAGATGCATTATTTCCTGTTTCTGGATTTTCTTTCTAAAAGTTCCCACCATCTGATCTTGTCCTTGGCCCTTACCCCCCATCCCCCCCCAAAACCTAGTCTCCTCCGAAGGGTGCCACTATTCCATACCGACCCAGTCCTACCCCAGGAGCCATCCTCCTGTCTGGAAATCAGGTGAGAAGGCAACAAGGACCATCGACATGTCCATCTGCCGTCTGCTGTGCAGGAAATTAGAAATCCTTTGCATTTAGCTGCTTTCTTTTAAAAGCAACTTGCTATTTACACCTGTTTGTAACCAGGGTAATTCAGACCATAGATCTATAACCTTCATCCTTCCAGAAGAACCCACGCACACACAGGGATCTCACTGGTTTGATCTGCATTACATTCAGAATAAAGAGTGTTACAAGCCATCATGTGTCCGTGATGGTAAAATTGAAATCGGTCTCCCTTGTGAATATCTCTCAGTTTTCAATGTGTTTCTCAAATTCAGGACAGGGAGTGGACAGCAACACGAATCCAGGCCAGATATTAACAAGCCTTCACTGATCAATGATCGAGGCATTAATGTTCTTTGAACATTGCTAGCTAGTTTTTTTAAGTTTACGACTGAATGATACAGATTCTACCTTGGAGTCTCCTTTGAAGCTCCAAACTGATGACAGACTGATGTACAGCCGTGATGAGGTATAAATAGTGGAAATTTAAGCCACGGTTTGTTTTCTTTCTGTCTCCCATCTCAAGGTTTTCGAAGCCTCTGAGTTTGGGTCACACCCTCTTTTCTCAGTGGCTCAGGGAGGCTTGGATCTACAACAAGTGAGTATATTTAGAGAAGTGGAGTCATTTTAAAGGCAGAGTTCTCCCCATTCCATCTCCCTATGCCTAGACCTATGGGCAATGTTGATGTTTTTTTTTGTTTCCTCTTGTTTATATTTTGTGCGTTTCAGACAACACCTTGAGCCAGAGAGAAAGCTATGTTCCCATTATAGAATGAACAAAGAACAAGGTTATAATTTGGCGTTAAAAACTAGGCCGGGACCAGGCTGCCAGTAGTTTTTTTTAGTACCATGCCACAGAACATATCTCTGGTAGACGGGGAAGTGAATCATTTCTGGAAAAATTAGTATGGCAGATGTTCCATAGACATAAGTCATACGCTGGGGAACATTCTCGACGACGTCCTAGAGCGGCTCACTCCCTCTTGCTGGTAAATCAAAGGCAGTGCTGTGATTGGGTCGTACTGGCTCCTCCCCCCTCAATCTTACAGCCTCACATCACATCTGGCAAAGCAGGACCAGTGGGAACGGCTCGCAGTGGCCTGAGAATGGACACCTGATGCCTGGTGGGGGCCAGCCTCACGCGAGCCCCCACCAGTGGCCCGTCATAGGAGCAAATGGGGGGCAGGGGTGTGGGGTGATTACGGCACGTTAAGTGGTTCTGCGAGGCGATTAATGCTTTTATGCATTATTTACGAGCGTGCGGAGGACAGTCCAGAGGAGGAAGGAGCGGAAGAGGAGATAGTAAATATGTGCGGTAATTTGGATGAAAGTAACGCCCCTAAACGCAACCCACACACATACCACCTCCTGCTGGGCCGAGAAAGATGTAGCAACACGCTAAGGCTACTAACCAGCCAGCGAAGAGATGACTAGATGAAGCTCCTGCACTCTCTGAAAACCAGGCTAGCTGAAGTAAATTTAGCACCTTTTCGCCTGTGCATCACGTGACCACACATCGATGCTTTTTAAGCATATCTACTCATTGCTCTGCCAAAAACATGGCCAATCAGAGCCTAACTGTCTCTCTGACATCATATCCTGGATATTTCCATATTATGCCTTTTTTAATTCAGAAGAGGAGTTGTTGTTTGAGAGAGGCATTTACCGTCATTATTATTACCGTCATATCAGACATAATGACCGTGTTTACAGGTTCTTCTCTCCTTCTCCATCTAGGCATATACTTTACAAAACCAGTATGGCATTCCACATTCAGAGGTGAGTAGCCCGGATATTTCAAAATAAAAGAATTGTAAGAATTGTATGATGATGCGCGGGCCTCATGTTCATATGCAAACTGCTGTTCTCCTTTTCCTACTAGCTGGTCAAGCTTCACCAGTTGTCAGTGCAGCAAGGCTTGGCTCCCATGGCCCAGTCTGCTACCCCTGTCCTTCCCGGTATGTGCCCGCCTAGCCCAGGGCCTTGGGGGAAAGACACGAGGCTGGGTGGCTTAATTCAGGGGCCCCTGGTGAGCTGGTGATAAGGGATCAGACACACTCGCACACTCGCACAACAGGCGAGACTTAATGCAAACAATAACTGACGGCATTCGTACTTTTTTACATTCCTTGAATGTCCAAAATGTAAGTGATGTGTGGTGCCTCATTTTGCTGGCACTACATCTGTTTCTTTTTTCAGATTTAGGTATATATTCGTGGGGATGTTCTGTCATACGCACACACACACACACACACACACACACACACGCAAAAGACAGGCCCACACCCATACATCAGTATTTCCTGAGTTTCAGAATAAATCATCTCTTTTATTCTCAAAGCCCGGTAAACGCCCTAGAAAATGCACCTGGCTGAGAAACTGGGTTTGTCTTGGACGTCCTCCCAAAGCATGTGGAAAAAGTCTAGTCAAAATTAGTGCCTGCCCTCCACGCGACGAAAAAGCACGCGATGCCTATCATGGCGTCACAGCTCCGGCAGGCCGGGCCCCTTCCCAGACAGGGCTGCTCGCATGGAAAGGCAGCTTAGCTCCCGCAAAAGTACATGAAAGCTAAAGATCTTACCAGTGCCCCGTAAGCACAAGGCCAGAGACTCACACCTGTTCTTTCAGAGGCATGTGTAGCGGGTAGATTAGCCCGACAAAGGGGGGGCCAGTCCTTTCAGAGATCTCCCAACTGGCACCACAGCTTTTAAAGTCGACGCAGGGCCTTCGCAGCAAGCGAGGGATGGGCCGTCTGCGGGCGACGTGTTATATATTCCCATAATACCTTCCCTTTTGCTGCGTCTGCGGACGTCTCGTTAGAAATATGTACGTGGAAATTAGCAGAGTGCTAAGTGCAAGAGGAAGAACAAATGCTGTGGATGAACTGGAACATAAAGAGTTAGACGATGACCTCGCATTAATGCTTTTAAGAGTTCCTGGCGTCAATATCTGCGTCGTACTTTAAATGCTTTTAAGGGTTTTAAGGATTAAAGTGGAATAGAAATATAAGAGGGCTATGACAGCTAAACCAGGGATACTGTCCTGGAGATATGGTGTGAAATCAGATTATGTTGCAGTTAGAAGCTTGTCAGTGGTGACTGCTCTCCCATCCTGCTGAGCGAGGCGGAGCGCCCCCCCCTCCCCCCCCACGGCGCGCTGGGGGACCAGAACGGCAGACACAGGCCCGTTGGCGTCACGGCCAGCGTCATTAGGAAGGGAGGTGTTGCGTCCGGGTAGAGTTCACGGAGCGAAACACTGACGCCAGAGGGGCCAGAAGTATGGCTGTAAAAATGTAACAAGAACTAAAAGAATCACTGCTATTTTATCGGTATTTATTCTCAGATAGCTATACACACTTTTATAGCTTTTATCGTTATGTTCTGCTTTTTTTTTCCCTTCAGGAATAGAATCCAATTCCCAGACCACGTCCCAGGAACTCCTCATTCCGAATGACGTAAGCAACCTCCTCATCGGTTTTGACGCCTTTGATACGCAAACGTGCCGAGCCAGAGACGCTTTGGTGAGGCAGTAGACTAACGGCTTTGGCAGCGCTATGACAGGTGAAGCAAGTGAAACAGGTGATAATTTCTTTAAGGCCTCCAGTAACAGGTTCATAGTGAGACCCGCAATTCAGCCAAGGACACCAGGGATTTTTACACAAGGTCCCTCTCACTCACTCTCTCTCGCTCTGTCATGTTCTGCAGTCTCATAGGGGCCTCTGTGAGTCACCATTAAACCCCCACATGATGTCTGACATACTTAGTACTACTCTGCTGTCAAAACAGAGCAGTAAATAAACAGGCCGAGTGCCTTTCAGCATGCCTCTCCACACGGCGCGGCCTGAACACTCTCAGGACAGCTTTGCCTGTCTCGCATACCTCCTGTATGGGGCTCCCCAAGTCACCCTGCCTCTGAAACCCCTGACGCTCTTGGAGAACACATCAATCTACTGGCTTCTGGCCACACCACTAGTATTTGCCCATTTTTTTTTTAAGTCAATAGTCGGACTATTTTTGTCCCATCAGTCCCTCTGCTCTGTGAGACTCAGAATCAGGCTGACCTATACATATAAATATATCATTGCCATGTTATATAAACAAAAAATATAATAAACACATCAAAATAAAGTACATTACACCAATGAAGCCAATATTAACTGCTATGCAACTGGCTTTATTATAAAACAAAGGTTACATGAACAAAATGGTAAAACAAATAAGCAAACAAACCAACAAACAAATCGATAAATAAATGAGACAAAGTTGTTCCTGGGAGTGGAATCAGTATTCGCTGGTCATGATCCTCAAAGGGAACTACATGTGATACTGTTATTTTCGTATGCAGAAAAGTCATACGGTCCAGTTGTATGTAGGCGAGTGATTTGAATACAAACATATTCACTATATTATAAATGATCACCCAAGGTCAGGACAGCTGTGTAAATTTTAGGTCCAGAAAGTAAAAATCCAGTCCAAAATTTTGTTTCAACCAATGAGTTCAGTATAAAAGAACTACAGTCACAGAGTACTCAACTAGTTCTGACCTCTGGGTCGGAATATGAGTAAGTGGAACAGATTGCTATTTTTTTTGACAATGTTAATTCCACTGGACGGCGCCACTTGCGGGCGCACAAAGCTGAGCATTAGATGGAGTCTCGGAACCAGGGAATGTAAATAGTACAATGTCACCATCTCCATATCAGAGTCAGCCCTCTGGGGCAGGGCAGGATCAGGGTAAACAGAGCGCTGTGAAACTATCGCGCCACTAAGTGAGAAGATCGGCCCTGTGCCAAACAAAGATTCAGCAAATGTTTCCCTGGGTAAAGCCTGGTCTGCACAAGACAGCAATGGCCACAAGCTGCAGAATCACTGCTGCTTCAGAGGGTCCAAAAGATAGAGCAGCAGAGCTCAGCTGTCTATCAAAGAGTGAAATAAACGACGAAGCGACATGTTAGCTGGAAGATTTTAATTCCCTGTGTGATTATTGTCATTAGGAAATTAAACAAAACCACCAATAAGCTAATGCCTCTATGAAATTAGGAACATCAGAACGGAATGCAGTGTGGGGTAATCATTCTAGGAATGGATGGGGAGGGAACGTGGGGGGGGGGTGGCCAGATTGATCCTCCCCCTCTATTTGACGGTCAGATCTGGCGTCTTTTTTCGCCCCTAAATAATCAGCAGAGCCATTAATAGCCACGCAGAACGGGCAGTGTGACCAATCAGGCGCTGAGCAGGCAGCTGACTTGTGGGGAAAGGAATGTCCCAATGGTGAAACACGGGGGCACAAAGGATGGGGGTGGGGCCGCAGATAGGGGGGCCAGGGGAACAAAAGGGGAGCTGTCCGTCAGCCGAGCCCGACCTACCGGCACCAGGTCCCTGTGGGTGCTGATGCCCGGGCGCTGGGGCCTCCCGCATGCTTTGGGGAAGGCAGCGGCACCAGGTCCCTGTGGGTGCTGATGCCTGGGCGCTGGGGCCTCCCGCATGCTTTGGGGACGGCAGCGGCACCAGGTCCCTGTGGGTGCTGATGCCCGGGCGCTGGGGCCTCCCGCATGCTTTGGGGACGGCAGCGGCACCAGGTCCCTGTGGGTGCTGGGGCCTCCCGCATGCTTTGGGGACGGCAGCGGCATTCTGTCTTTGGCCTGGCCAGAGCAAGGCACAATCGGCACAAAACTTCGACAAAATTAACGTTTAAATGTCTTAATCGATTTTATCCACTCCTGTTGCTACTGTTACAACGTTAAAACAATGTATTTAATTTATTCTTTCTAATCGGAATGATTAATAAATCGCTGGGGGGGGGGGTGGTATTTTTTGAATAAAAATAGCTTGGATAAATAATTAAATAAATACATTACATAAAACCATTAGAGGAGTCTACAGTACAATCAGAAAATGCCAGTTTGTGTGTGTGTGTGTGTGTGTGTGTGTGTTGTTCTGTCCCACCTTTTATTCCTGTGTTACTCCATTAACCGGCTGAAATAAGCAATTCCTGGAACCTTGCTCAGGAAGTGATGCTTTCCCAAAGTTACCCAGCTCTGACAATCAATAACCACTTAGCCAAAAGGAGCGATGAGAAGGAAATGCACAGTCGTCCGTCTCATTTTACGGAACCTGATAGAAGCAGAAGCGGCCTGGGAATTGGCGGGAGGGTATTAGCTAACCCCTGTAGAATGGCTGAGCCCCGAAAGCTTTATCCAGACAGACATTAGTACGATAAGATATGCAGAGCCTCTGTCCGTAAAACACGCACAGAAAATATATATTATTAATATAATTAGAGGAGGACTTAGCATCATGCTAATTATGCTAAGACAACACTAGTCGTCGGAGAGTCACAGGGTCACTCTGAAATGCTTCTTATTTTGCAGCTCATTGGCTCAATAATTGGCCGACAGGGCACCAAGATCAACGAAATCCGGCAGGTGTCGGGGGCTCAGATCAAGATCGGCAGCCAGCTGGACAGCACCAGCGACCGGCACGTCACCATCACCGGTACCCCGATCAGCATCAACCTCGCCCAGTATCTCATCACCTCCTGGTAAGCTCCAGAACCCAGAGTAGTGGGACGCGGGCGCCCTCCTTGCTAGCCCTGGAGAGGGGACAAACCGTGGCGTTTTCCCATCTGCGAAGTCGCCATGCCATCAGGACTCAGAAGTGGACAAGATGCCAGTTCTGTTCAGAGACTCACATAGATGACTAGGTTCTTGTTTGGTGGCTTGTTTGCTTGTGTTCCTACACAACATTACACCCCAACTGAAATCGTAGTTAAGCTAGTTTGATTACACAAACATTAAAATATTATCCTGCTTTAGGTTTTGGGCTTAGCATGCATCATACAAAAAGTTAAATATTTGAAATGATATATGAAAAATTAAACGTACGGAATACAAGCACTGAGACATCTGTGACGTACCTCAAATAATGAATTTGTGTACAATTTTATATAGTGACCTTTTTATCTCTGATCAGAAATGTACCACTGTCCAAATATTTATGTCTCTTTCAGTTAAATACAAAAAATGATTTAATTAGCATATACACTACAGAAATTGTGAGAATCAGCAATTAGATAATTTATTCAAATTCCTCACATAGTCAAGTAGTCGATTTGTTATAGTTAAATGTACAAGATGTTTTTCTTTAGAGATTTTTATTTCAGGAACCTGTTAAGTGCTTCCGAAATGTTCTCATGCTGAAGAAAATATTTGTGCCTAAAAAGTATTTACACAGAAAAATCTACTATCCTTACTGTTTTTTAACCATTTTCAAATGTAAATCATTAGGTGTCATAGATTCCAGATTTTTTTCATATTACTAGTATTCAGTTATTAGTATTATTATGGAAGTATGTTAAATGTAAATTTTTAAACGGCATAATTTCATTCTTAAGTACTGCTTCATGACCCACTTTAAGACATTATTCATATATGTGGCATAGAGGTGAATACAGCATTAATTAAACTATTGTGAATTAGTGATATTAGCACGTACTTCTGTAAAAAGATCATCCGAATAGCATTTGATGTCGATTTATCCTGCTTCAGTGTGTTTCTGTGGGGAGAGTCGGCGTTTTCTTCTGGAAATGCTCCATCCGAACTGTCGACTGCCGAAGGCTCCCGCGGCTCTGCCCGCTGCTAGGGAATTAGCTACACGGGAATTCAATCAGCGCACGGCCATTAACGATATACCAAAACATGTCATGTTTAAATTACCCTCCCTAGCTGTACAGAGGGTTTGGAAATGATTCACTTAGACCCATTTCATTTTTTAAAAAAAAAACTTCAAGAAATAAAACAAATCCAAATTAATTAAAAATAATTTTGTTTCCTCTCCCTAAACCCCCCACCCGAGCCATCTCCCTGAATTAAACAGCACCTCCCCCATGAGAACCGAGGCCCACCCTCAAATAATCTGTTGCAACCTCCAGCAAAACACACCTCTCTTATGATTTTTTTGTTCGTTCCGTTATTTTATTATTTACGTTCTTTCGATTTCTTTCTTTAACATGTCTTTTATTTAACCTTCTAACCCTTCTCCATCCGGACCCCTTTCCTATCCCTCTTCCTCCTCCTCCTCCTCCTCGTCCTCCTCCTCGTCCCCCCCCCCCCTTCCCCTTGTGCAGTTTAGAGACCGCCAAATCCACCGCCCAGTCCTCCTCCATGTCGACCCCTGTTGACCTCAACATGAGCTTCACCCAGCCCGCCTCCCCTGCCTCGTCCTCAGCCGCAGCCTTGGCAGCGATGGGCGGCCTGCCCCATGCTCCCGTGCTGGGTGCTCCCTATGCCCTTCCCCTCTCCAGCCTCCTGGGAATGAAATCCGTCCCCTTCCTAGCTCTCTCCGCCCCCGCTGCCGCGACCGCTGCGGCCCCGGCCCACGGGACCCTGGCCTCCTACACGGCCAAGATCTCCTCCGCCAACGGGATCAAGAAACCTGAGAGGCAAAAGTTTGCACCCTACTGATGCCCCCATCTTCCCCAAAACTCCCAACATCTGTCCTAAGACAAATCTGGGATGGGCCCCATGTTCTTCTCCTCTCCCACCTGATGTAGCTGTATAGTAAGACTGTATTCCTTTTTTCGTTTTTGTTTTGTAGCTTTTTTTCCATTAACCACAGAAAAATGAGACGGCATTGGCTAAAATAGATCATGTTATTCGTCAAGCCTCTTAAGCCATAGACTTTCTCTCTTGTCTCTTGTCTACTTTTATTTATTAACAGTTATTCCCAGAGAGTTTATAAATTAAACACTGGTTACTGATGCTAAACCCTAAACGTATCAGCTTTTATACAACAGTGTCTGTGTATGCTCCTGTATACAGTTTCCTGAAGGTTTTTTTTTTTAATATATAAATGATGTAAAAAAAAAAGCAAGTTTTTAAAAAAAAAAAAACAACTGAAACCTCTCTTTGTGGTATGTTTTTACGTAGTTTTGTCACATTTATTTGAAAACTGTAATTTATTATATTTATTGTGATTATTTCTTTTATTAATATTTTTTTTAATAGACACCAGGTAAAATACTCATAATATTACCTTGTCCATCCCACCCTGGATTATTTTGAAAGAACAAAAGTTTTTCTTTGCCTCTAATTCCAGATTCAGTGCTTCCTAACGGTACTTTTTTTTTGTTTTTTTTTTAATAGGAAAAGTGTGTTACCACCTCTGCAATGTAATTAGAATTAAAAGCCCTGAAAAAAAGAAATTAAAGTCAGGTCCTTTTTTCATTTCTAAAAAAAGTAGCTAGGAAATAGCAAAAGCGGAATAATCTGCGAACCTTCCGAGGGAATCAGCTAGGCAGACGATAAAGGCGATGGTTATTGGCACGGTTACTGGCCCTACACTCTGAAAATAAAACTGCATGCTGACTTGTTGCACCCACGCACACACACAAACACACACACAGTGGGGCCACATAAGTGTGAGATTTTAAGGGCAAGCTGTGTGACTGAAAAGATAATGATAATGATAAGATAATGAATTTGTGGGGGGGGGGGGGGGGTCATAATGTAGAAAGAGAAAATGGTAATTCGGACAAAAGGACGTGAAATCCTTCCGTAATGCGCACCATGTATTATGATGTGCCGGGAAACGTTATTACTTAGGATCGCTCCCTCTTACCTCTAAGCTCACAGCTCTTTATTTCAGGCAGCTGAGGGTCTCCGGCATCACTAAACTGTAAATTCGCTCCTGGGCACTGACTTCTCCCTGCTGAGCTCACCCTTCCGTTTCACGAGATGCCTCCTCTTTTTAACTCGAGCGAATTGTGCATGCATACAACTTCATTTAACGTCTATGCAAAACACGCGCCTGCGGTTCCATGGCAATCCCGCGTTATGCAACAGCGGTAGCTAAAGGGGCTACCTGAGAAGGGCTGTTCAGACGGGTGTGAAAAGGTGAGTGGCAGGTGTTGAAACAAGCCTTCTGCTCTGTGAACCAAAAGATCAAACAGCTAGTCAGGAACTTCATGTAAACTTCACATAAGTCGTTGTTATATGTAATGACAGATATGCTTGTCTCTCAATATCTGCATTGGAATTTGATGCTCTTTTTTTGCAGTGAAGGCCAAAAGAACTAATTTCCCTAAAATAAGTTTTTATACAGAACTCTGCCATTTTGTGTCCATGTGACTTCTGTTCTGTCTCTCTCCTTGTTTTCCATTCTCCATTCTGCCATAAATAAAAATAAATATTATGCAGATTGAGGCGCTCGAATGTGTCGTATTTGTTGGCCACATGAAACCTCAGGCGCACATCAGAAACTGACCCTGCCTCCTTCCTAGACATTCGCCAGCATTTTCGCACCCAAAGTTAAACCCAAAATGGCTTCTTTATTGAATTACCTGAAGATGCCATATCAGCAAGTAATTAAAGCCCAAAGTCAAGGGTCTGGCTACCCAGTCATCACAGAGAGGAGCACTGAGGTGTGAGAGCCGGGGTGAGTCAGGCGCAGAATGCATCCATCTGCTGGCTCTAATGGCAGATCCCACAACAGCAGTCCTGAGACTGGGCCCACTGCTCCTCTGGCACCTTCCCAACACCTGCGAGAGACAAAGACGCCAGCCTCCGGATGAAAGTGGCCTATCAATAAGCATGATCCCCAGCAGCTGTCCAAGCACAAACAGTGTCACTGCTGAAGGAGGATGAGGGAGCCACTGGTGTACCAAGCATGGCGGCTAACAGGCTGGCGACTGTGGGAAGATGGGGGAGTCGCTGGTGTACCAAGCACCCTGCGGGGGGATGAGGGAGCCGCTGGTGTACCAAGCACCGCGGCGTACAGGTTAGCGACCGCGGGAGGACGGGGGAGCCGCCGGTGTACCAAGCACCGCGCGTACAGGTTTGCGACCGCGGGAGGACGGGGGAGCCGCCAGTGTACCAAGCACTGCGGCATACAGGTTAGCGACCGCGGGAGGACGGGGGAGCCGCCAGTGTACCAAGCACTGCGGCATACAGGTTAGCGACCGCGGGAGGATGGGGGAGCCGCCGGTGTACCAAGCACCGTGGCGTACAGGTTGACGACCGAGGGAGGACGGGGGAGCCGCCGGTGTACCAAGCACCGCGCGTACAGGTTTGCGACCGCGGGAGGACGGGGGAGCCGCC